>JANVCC010000046.1:16277623-16294011 GCA_025345505.1 Todiramphus chloris collaris
GCCACGTTACCCTAAAGCATCCCTAAAGGTGTCCCCACTGCCCTAAAGCCACATTACCATAAAGCCACGTTACCCTAAAGCATCCCGGATGGCATCTAGCTCCTGTGGGGATGCAACTGGCTGGAGCCCGTATTGTCAATACTCCAGGCAGCCTGGGACTGACACGTGCCCACAAAGCTGTGCTTTGCTCTTGAATATTAAGAGATCAAGCTTTGTAACTCACTTTCCTGAAACAGGAAAGTCATTTGTGTTCAGCAGGAGCACTTGGACCACCAAAACTTCATGTGGGTCCATGAAGACTTCCCAGGTCCTTCTCTGCGGAGCTGCTTTCCAGCAGGTGAACCCCTCACCTGTACTGCTGCAGGGGTTTATTCCTCCTCAGAGGTTACTACAGCTTTGTAAAGTACTGCTGGTCACCTTCCCCGCAGCAGTTACATACTTCTTCTTACCGACTGCCCTTCCAAAATAAATGAGTTACCTTAAAATGTCTGGAAAGTGGGTTTGCATTTAAATTTCCACCATGGCGAGCACCGTAGGGAGCGGATGAGGACAGCTCCACATCCACAGCTTGCAGCGTTTTGAGATCTTTGTTCCTTCTCTGCGAGCTGACGGGGTGGTCTTCCGAGCAGTCAGAGGTGTGGTTGCTGTGAGGGCAAATTTACCCAGGACCAGTGACACTGGGGGACTTGAAAGTGGAGAGGAGTGGCCTATAGTTCTTCAGGAGTTAGTTATAATAATTAATTAGCCACACTGCTTAGGCTACGGGCTTCTCAAGCGCACGTCAAAGAGCTGTCGGTTTACTTTCCTGATGGATATCTTAACAGTTGCAAAGAACACACAGTGCAAGAGAAAAATCTGCTCCTGAAGCTGAACAAAACATGTATAAAACACACATGAAACACACCGCCTGCCCCCAAAAAAACCCAAACAAACCCAAAGCAAACAAGAAACCAATTTAAATTGTAGCATTTAAATGTTTTACCCACATTCTCCATCAACTGACTGACAGCTGCCCAAACTGTGGGCGCAGGTAAGTTATCGTGGCTCTTTTTTTTAAACTCAGTCTATACATAAAGGTTCTTTTCCAGTCTAACAAAGGTGCCTAGTTTATCTTCCATTATCACCAGTCGGAGAGCCCAAATGGCTAAGTATCTATCCGAGGTATTCATCAGGCTGAAAATTTCTCATATCGCTTCACACATCCCATGTTTAATCTTTGAGAGACGATGAGGCTTTTAGAGTCCTTCATTTATTTTTACTTACCGAAAAATCTAATGAAACGACCCACTTGGGATCTTGACCAGATTGGGTGCTGAGCGTCTCTTGAAATTCACCTAATGCACGAAGATTTTTGGTCAGGGGCTGGTCTACATTTCACAAGATCAGCTTCTTAGCGCTCTAAATGGACAATAATAAATGGGCAAAATTGAGGCTTTGAGGGGAGCAGACAGCTTGGGGAATTGGTAATAAGAAAGTAGCTGAGGTCCAGAAAATGTGTATTGTTATTATACGGTTATTATTGGGTTTGCTCTTTACTGCAGCAGGGATGCAATAAGCTGAGGGCTTCACAGGAACAACCAGGCAATGACCTTTGCTTGGAAATCTGATCATCTAAAATTAACCCGAACGCGATGAGCGGTGGCAATAAGGAGAGCAGAAGGAATAAGGTGAGAAAATAAGAAACGGGGGCTGTATGATCATGCAGTGACTCGAAGCCCGCGAACGTAAAGACAGTGCAGCCATCCTTTGAAAGGTGGGGGAATTTACATATGAGCTGATAACCAAATCACTCTTCCCGGCTTCAAAGGAGTAAATCTCAGATGAGATTTGAAAGATGACAAGGAGGTAGCGAAAGGGATCAGAGCCAGAACTTCAGCGAAACACGTACGTGAATAAACTAAATATTGCACAGGAGCTTGTTGGACATTTTAGGAACAAATGGGGTATCTGTCAGAGCGCAGCTTCAGGCTGCCTTCTGACAGAATGAAACAACAGCTTCAAAGGAAAAAATCCCTTCCTCGTTACTACCACGTAGAGCCAGCCAACAACAACGCCCCTCCTGAATCTCACACGGTAGTAAATCAGCCTTGACAGCTCCAAGGTCAAATGGAGTCAAAGGAATCACCAAGAATTCAACCGGTGGTTACAGTGGAAGACTCAAAGTGACTGTAGCTGGAGTCTAGTCCCAGCTTTCATCCTTCTGGATCCTACAAGGATCGCCCTGTTCAGGTCCTGTAGTGCGGAAGGTTGAGGTGCTGGAGAGGGTCCAGAGGCTACAAAGCTAGTCAAGGGTTTGGAGCATGTCTCTTCTGAGGAGAGGCTGAGGGATCTGGGGCTGTTCAGCCTGGAGAAAAGAAGGCTGAGGGGAGACCTTCTTGCCCTCTACACCTACCTGAAGGGAAGTTGTAGCGAGGCGGGAGTTGGTCTGTTCTCCCTGGTGACAAGGGACAGAACAAGAGGAGATGGCCTGGAGCTGACCCAGGGGAGGTTCAGGCTGGATCTCAGGAAACATCTCTTTCCAGAAAGGGTTGTCAGGCACTGGAATGGGCTGCCCAGGGAGCTGGGGGGGTCACCAGCCCCGGAGCGGTTTAAGAGCCGGGCAGATGTTGTGCTTAGGGAAAAGGTTTAGTGGTTTTTGCTACGGCCGGGAATAAGGTTGAACTTGATGATCTTGAAGGTCTCTTCCAGATGAAGCTATTCTATGATTCTATGATGATTCTATGATGACCCGATGATTCTACGATTCTATGAACGTGAGCCTCGTGTCCTCTTGCCTCTGACCCCTGCAGGTCTTGATGCAGAGATGAGCTAGGGAAGGAGCAACAGAACTGTGGCTGGTCTATCTGGAGTTGTTACACTGCTCTGGATGGATGCTCTTGTCCACGTTGCTTGCCTGAGGCTGTCAAAAAGCCTCCTTTGGTCCTTCCCCAGCTTGCACGGCACAGCTCTGAGTCAAGGTGCTCTGTGACTTCAGGCTTGTCTTTTGGTATTAGTGAATCTTTTTGTCGCAGCTTCTTAGGTCCAAAATGGGTCTGAAATATTTATGTATGTTTGCACAGTTTGGAATCCCATTTTGAGACTCATTTTCATAGACTGGGCTTTTTCTTCAGCTGAAAGATTCCCTGTTGACACAAACTGGTGTAGGCAAGTTTTATTCTTTGCTTGGCTCAGGGACGGTTTTCCTTTCATCCCATCCTCTTTCACATAAACCAAATATGAGATACTGCTACAAGTGTAAACATTAACCTGTAAAAGTATTAAAAATAAAGGTTCATCATCTGATACTTTCATTCATGATACTTTACAGGGCATGAACAGCATCTAAAGGCATCATTCCTGCCTCCAAGAGCTAAGATGGTAAATTAAGCGGGTAGTGTAGAAGGAAAACTCAGTGCAGTGGATAATCAGGAGGTTTTGTGTGTGGTGGATAAACACTGAGAATAACATTGACAAAGTTTACAGACCAAGATTGCTAATTTCAAACTTCACTTGGTCAAAAAAGGCTCTAGTAAATCCTCGGGAATAGTTACGCTTTCCTGCACTTACAGTGTTTTCACTGTGTGTGATTCACAGCCCAAGGGATGTGTGAAAGCCTCTGCTGAAAGCAAGGCTTGGAATAATATTTCCTGATTTCTGGAACCCTGGTTGTTTTGTGGGGGAGCTCAAAAGGTCTTTCTTTACCCCAGGAACACGGAGAATAAACAGGCACCCCTCAAGAAAAGCCTGCTGCTCTTGAGTCTTTCCTGACCAAAAAAAAAACCAACCCATCTGTATGAACCAGATAGCAGCTCGTGTCTCAGCTCCACACTCTTTCTTTAGGTTATTAGCTGAGATTGTTAACGAGGAGGCCACAGCAGTGGGGTTTTGGCTACAAACACCTGTGCAGCAAGGAGAAGGCTGAAGCCAGCGTGCATTCTTCAGACGACGGCGACAACGAACGACTGAAGTGCTGAGCTGGATTTGAAGAGGTACCACAAAGATAAAAGACTCCGGAAGCCCTTTGCAAATCCCTTAGTCATCCATTCCCACCAAAGGCTTCTCTTTTGAAGTTTCCAGGAGGTCTAGTGTGACCTTTGGTCGTCCTTCTGGTCAGAGCTCTTATCTCTCTAGAGCAGACCCGGCCTCTTTTTGCTTGTACTACCCAAAAAAGAGTTATTACGGGATAAACAAACTGTATTTGCTGATGCACGTTCTCAGTTTCCTTATCAGCTGAACAACATGCTTCTCACGCGTGTTGGGTCAAACTCACTGCTGGTCCAACTCCAAGAATTCCAGGGCGACTGCACCACAGATCGTTTGGTGCTCGCTTGTACCTACAGACTGAAAAAAAAAACCCCACCATAACCACGTTGTGATGGAGTGTTGTCTTACGAGCTGATTTCCCAGCGTTGCAAAGCATCCTTAGGTTGAAGATTGCAGGTCTTGGATTTTTTTTTTTTTAATGAGCTATCAACATGAGATCTCAGCCCTGGGTCTGGGAGCTGTCGAGATGGTTTGGGGTACTGTCAGACTGAAGACGATGCGTCTTATCAAAGAAGAATTTCAGTTTTACTGTGATTGTGGCTTTAAAATAAATGCACGTGGGTAAGCCATCTGTATCTCAAAACCAGTTTGTAGCTGTTGTGAAACATATTGGTAAAGTTATCTGATCTGTGATGCAAGACATATCTGAGGAGAGGAGAAACCAAACCTCTAATCCCAGCCCAGAATCAGGAGCCTAAAAAAGTCAGAAGGATGGAGACTGAAGTCAAGGGTTCAGCTGGCATGGGTGAAAAGCTACTCCCTGTACTAACAAGCATCCAAATCTGCTGCCATAGAAAGGAAAAATACAGCTTGTCACTGCCATCCTAAACTGTGGAAGCTATGCACAGAGAACAGGAGGTTCACTGACATAGAGATCATCAGTCGGTTACGAGCGAAGTCTTCAAACTCTCAGCTGTTATATCCAAGGGCTTTTGCCTCCGCACTTGCATCTCAGATGCTGGTTTGTTTGTGTCGAGGTTTAGGGTTGGGGCAGGCTGCTAGACCTATAACAAATGCTCTCTGTTAACCCCCCTCCCTCCCCAAAGGGGAAGAAAAAGGAAGTAAGGGAGAGAGACTGCTACAGAGTGAAGTGGTGGGTTGCTCTTCCCTCTGTATTTGAAGAACAAGCCATAGATGTCACCAGAAGCATTTATTGTAACAGAAGTTGCCCACGCCCCAGTGTCCCTGCTAACTCCTGATTCCATAAACACGGCTGAGCTTTCTATACCCGACTGTCTATGTTGTGGGGAGGGATGTATATCACTGTCAGGCATAATTCATGGAAAGTACCCAGATAAAATGCTACTTGAGGTTGCCTTGTGATGTTTGGAGTGCATCTGAGATGCCCACTGTCGGACAGGTCAGGCCATGCAGGACCCATACCTGCTGTCAGTGGTGACTGAATGGCCACACTCAAGCAAGGGGTTTCACTTCTGCTCTCGCAGAGGTTTGGCTGAGTTACTGGGTGATTATTAAGCTGATCATGTTCATCTTGTGCCTCAGTTTCCCCATCTACGGAGCTAGGATTGTAGCTTAAAAAGGGAAAGAGTGATGGATTAAAGCATTAATGCTTGCAAGGGACTTGGAAAGTGTTAAACGGAACACAGTGGAGTCCTGCAAACTATGTTTATTCATTAACCACCAGAGATCTGATGGTTTATTAGGAACCTCTTGGAGATGTGCCTTCTCATTAGCCCGGTATAAACCAACCCACAGCAGGAGGGAACAAGTTGCTTCAAACAAGGTTCAACTTTCTGCCAGTTTAATCTTCATCTCATTGACAGACTTCTGAATCTTAAGTTAATTATAGTTCCTTAAATGTTTTCTGATACTGTATCTCAATCTCTCTGTTCTACATCTCTTTATGGTTTGCTTTTTGTCACGGGACAGCGGAAGAGATCCTTTTTTCCAGTGTCCATTAAAATTCCCTTTGCCTGCAGTGCAGCATGCTCTATAAAAGAGATGAACCTGCTGCAAGTGAAATAAGCTGATGCTGCACTGTCTTTTTAGAGCAACAACAATCTTTACAGATTATTGTTCCAAGTGTCATGGATCTTCTTCAAAGTCACAAGTGACCGTTATCAATTAATATACTTAATAGTCTGGCTTTCAATTCGCATTCAGGCCATACAGAGTGCGTGCTCACGACAGCAGATGCTCAAAAGCTTTGCCTTTCAGAGATAAAATGCTACCTTATATGTGATGGGGGTGCTAAGGGGGGGGGAGTGTGTGTTGGAATTCAGCAGCAGAAAGACATGTTAAAGTGCAGCACCTGAGGCCTTCTTGTTTTCTGAATTTACAGTCTCAGGCTGGCAGTCGTATAAATGAGTGATGCTCTCTGATGTTCTCTTCCAAGCAGGCTATGGAATTGGCAGGGAGTCTTCGTTTTTGTGCTGATGTGTCCAGAATTCAAATAATTTCATTCTTGGTTATAATGACAATTGGAGGCACAGTATTACCTTGAGAAAAAGAGATGGGAGAGACAGCTTCTGTATCCTGTATTGAATTAACAACCGATTCCCATTTACTCTCTCTGCTGAAAACTCTATTATGCGGGGTTCTTATTGCCCTTGTTCAAGGGCATGGAATTAAAAAAGTGATATCGATGGTAATGCTCTCATCTTCCTACCATGACATTGAATAATGGGGACAAAGAAGGGAAATCTTGAAGGATGATACGCCTTTTAAAATACTGCTGATATTGAAAACATACAAAGGGCGATGCATTTGAATATCGTCTGATGAAGTCATGCTCAGATTTCTGTGCTTTTTTTCTTGTGGCTTTAAATCATCCGTGCTTTTATTTTCGCCGTTGGTTTTGGAAAGTTACCTTTTCCTGTTATTCTAGGAGAAAGCCCTTACTGTAAGGAGCATACTTGAGGTAAGGAGTGTTGGTCGCACTAATTCCAAAAGAAATCTGTTCTCTCTTCTCCTGGGTATGGGGAGCAAGAGTTAGGAACCTGTCGGGGAGAAATCCACCAACAGCCTGGTGTAATCATGCAGGTACAGTAATATTGCTGCTCAAGTGGAGGCTCTTCTTCTGGCACAAGTTGTTATTTTCCAGTTCAGCTTAAGCCCTTCCTGAAGTTACGTAGACCAGATGAAACCAGTGGTCTTATAACAAAAGAGGAACATCCACTCTGGACCCTGCAGAATCCTTCCTTTACAAGCACATTCATTGAGCTTTAAAAATGTATTTTCCCATGTAAACATCACCTTACGCAAAATAACGAGTGTTTTTCCATGAGGAAGTGATATTTTACAGAATAAGTGATAATATCTCCATCATCTCAGGCAACCAAGAGGCAGGATATTTAACTACTCTGCCAAAAGCTACGCAGGAGGTGGGAACTTGCTGAGGTGGGAACAAAACACAGATCTTGCTCTCAGTGCAAAGCCACAAAGCCTCCCTGAACTACTGACACTCTTACCTAATCTCAACCCAGATGTTAATAAGGCTCCTGATCCGAAATGTTTAGTCAAATCCTCTCTAAGAATGAGCGTTTTAATTAGCTGCCTGTGGCCTCCAGAGGTCAGCATGTCACTTGAGAAGAGCTAAACCACAGTGCCCTCAAACCAGGCTTTTCAAACGTGATCTCATTATGTTTCCAGTTTCGCTGGGAAGGAGATGTGAAGGTTTTGTCCCCAACACTCGTTGTGACAACAAGAGCAAGAAAAACCAAAAGAAAGAACTCTCAGGATATCCAGTGGAAAATGCAGAAATATCATCAGTGGTCAGTGCTGCCACTTGGAAGAGAGACCCCTTTGGTGATGAGCTTATTGAAAGTAATCAAATAGATATCATGGAACCATAGATATCCCTATGCTTAGGTGCTTTTCCTTACTGATGGCGTGGGTGGTCGTGCTGAACATCTCCTGACTGGGCGGTCAGAGATGTTCAGCTGTGTCATAAACTTTATTTTTTTTTTTTTTAGTACATTTGGACACAATTTGCAGTTCTAGTGACACTCAAAAAGGGTGATGTAGGACTAGGGAACATACAGAGATGAGAAGCAGATTATCAGAGGGGTGAAACGGCAAAAAGGAATTTATGAGTGTTCATCTCAGGAAAAAAAATGTTGTAAGGAATGTGATATGGAATCATAGAATCATTTAGGTTGGAAGAGACCTTTCAGCTCATGGAGTCCAAGCGTTGCCCCAGCACTGCCAGGGCACCACTGACCCCTGTCCCTCAGCACCACAGCTCCATGGCTTGGAAACCCCTCCAGGGGTCACGGGGACTCCCCCCCTGCCCTGGGCAGCCTGGCACAGCCCTGGACAACCCTCCAGGGGCTGCAAGAAATTGTCCCTCAGCTCCAACCTCAACCTGCCCTGAGGCACCTTCAGGATGGTTCCTCTCATCCTGCCACTTGTTACCTGGGAAAAGAGAACAACCCCCACCTTGCACAACCTCCTTTCAGGGAGTTGTAAAGAGTGATAAAGTCTCTCCATCTTTAAAATGAAGAAGAGCATGAATAAAAAAGAAAAGGTGATAGTAAATGACCGTTTGTTATTTCTCACAATATGGTGGTCAACCAGGTTTGTATTGATCGGCTCTAGCATTATACTGGAGTCAATAATCCAGAGCAAGATCAGGGCAAGCTACCTTTCTAGGAGACCCCAGTCTTACACCATCTCCTCTGA
Organism: Todiramphus chloris collaris; assembly: GCA_025345505.1. NCBI lineage: Eukaryota > Metazoa > Chordata > Aves > Coraciiformes > Alcedinidae > Todiramphus > Todiramphus chloris. Next base: position 16,286,291 of record JANVCC010000046.1, read on the forward strand.
GATAAGACAGGCTCTGTCTCTGTTGCAAAGTAACACCCAAATGTATTTCTCTGTGGACCACCAGCCTCGAAACATCCTCGTAAACACCAGAGCCCCAGTGTCACACGACAGTGATTTCCCCTTAGCATGAAGAACTCTGCAAGGCTTATTGAGACCCCAGTGTTCTCACGTTACTGCTTTGGAAGGCAACCTGCAATGGATCCAGCAGGCATCAGACACAGACAATGTGTAGAAATCCTGTTACAAAAAAAAATAAGTAATACAAACAAAAAATCTGGCCTGACACAAAAAAGAGAAAGAGAAAGAGAAGAAAAAGAAAAAGGAAAAGAAAAAGGAAAAGGAAAAGAAAAAGGAAAAGGAAAAGAAAAAGGAAAAGGAAAAGAAAAAGAAAAAGAAAAAGAAAAAGAAAAAGAAAAAGAAGAAAAGGAGAAGAAGAAGAAGAAGAAGAAGAAGAAGAAGAAGAAGAAGAAGAAGGAAAAGGAAAAGAAATAACAACACTCAAATCTTCTCTTATTTTTATTAAAGCTGCAGAGTCTTACTACACACAACAAATATTTTATCGATATAATCTAATTTAATAAAATAGTTGAACAACTCTTTAGATTTATATTTGTATAGAAATGATCTGTGGAACATCTCATCTCGGAACAGCAGTGCTTGGAAACAACTATTCAGCAGGACTTTTTATAAGAAGAGTTTGGGACTAAAGGATGCAGTGTTCATTCTCAAGGGGAAAAAAAAAATATATATCCATGCAAAAACAACCCCTACCCTCTTCCCTCTTTCTCTCCTCCCCAAGCCCTACAGAATGACCACGTGGCCCTTTGCTTACAGTATCCCTCCTCCTGCCTACCTTAGGAGCTGTCTAAACTCAGCAATTAAAACGAGACAAAAAGGAAATTGGATTGCACGATCCTAGTCTGCAGGTGACAAAGTCCTAACATCTCTTTGCAGAAGTCCCTACTCTTGTGCCAGTCGTGAGAATTCGTTCGCACGTTGCGTTTGTGCCCGCGGGGCTGACGTCAGTTATCGTCCGATCGCCTTCGCTAATGAAAGTCAGGCTACCTACTCTTGCTTCTTGCTCCGGTCTCCCTTCTTCACCTATATGTAGTTTAGATTCTACGTAGCACTGCCTGCAAAAGGGCCGACTCCGTGGTTTTTTTTCCCCCCCATTTTAGACAAAAGCCCATAGCTCAAGTGCTGGTCTCCTCGCTGCGGCTACGCATCGGTGTCGCCCGTGAGATGTCTGTTAGAGACCACGGAGGAACGTCTTTGCTAGATCATTCCGTTTATCTTAGTCCACTCGTAGATGTCCTGTTCACACACTATGTCCGAGTTGATGAGGAGGTATCTGTCCCCGACACAGAAATGTTTCTGGCAGGCGGCACACTTGAAGCATTCGAGGTGGTACACTTTGTCCTTCACCCGCATGGTCATCTCGTAAGCCCGGATTCGCTTGTCGCAGGAGGCACAGAGGCCGTCTTGGCCAAAGAGCCTGAAACAACAACAAGCAGGGAATTAAGCAGAGTTCCTTTCCTGGGGAGTTGGGAAAAACCAAGCCAAACCAAAAAGACAACATCTGTGCCTTGACCCGTTAGTCGTAGCATTGCCAAGTCAGAGGTCACGTTGGAAGCTGCTGAGCACGACTCGGAGCTTTGCAATACCAACAATTAAAGCAGAAAGTCCCAGTTCCCCACCTATTTCCAATATAATCAAATTCTCTGATCGATGACCTTATCCTGAATTGCTAAGCAGCTTCAGGAGGACTAAAGCTTCCCCAGATCATAACATAAATTTGTGCCATCCTAATGATTCCACTTCAGTGATTGATAGAAATTACCTTTCCGGGGATAATTTTTACCTAAATTAGTTAGGCAACTCTGCTGGCTAGAGAGTTTATAAGTCAAATCATTAATAAACAACCTGGAAATTATTATTATTATTAATTATTATTACTTGTTGTTATTATTATTGTTTTCTTAAAAGCAAGGAGAAATGCTGTGTATTACTTGCCCAAAGTGCACACCTATTGTGTTTGACGTCTAAGTTTCCATATTACCTCTGGAAAGAGTTTTTTCACCTCTTACACCTCTCTTGCAAGCGATGTGCTTGCTTCATCCCATCTTCTGAACTGGGAAAAGGATGCCCACTAAATTAAGAGGTGAAAAGTCATCAGTTCTTTCGTCTACCAGGAGATGTCAGTGTTGACTTCTGCCCAGCGAAAGTAATACTAAGATTACACAAAGGTTGCCAAATTAGAAGCGAGGGGAGATGCTATTAAATAAATAAAACCGTTGGCTTTCACTGCAAGAAAAGAAATGAATTGTGTTGCCATACTTTCTGCTGTTTCCACTTTCAGATGGTGTTTGGAAAGTGTAATTAACACCGGATCACCGCGGGACTGTTGAGTATGCAGAATATTTCCAAGTGGTCCCATCCGTTGTTTCTGCACAGCAGAATTCCCATCAGTTAAGCTGAGGGACACCGTAATCAGGAACTCCACTGAGAGTTTTGGGTTTGATTTTATTGACAGGTAAGTCAACCTCTGGAAAGGTAGCTGAAAAAATATCAAATACCATTGTTCTGTTCCCCGGACCTCCTGATGCAGTAGGGATCCATCAGAAGATGGACACGAGCAGCCCAGCGAAGATTGAGACACTTTGGTTGTGATCAGGAATGCAAAGATCCTTCGTTACCAATTTTTGGGAAACATTTTAATCTCAATTTAATCCTTCTACTTACAAATTTTGTCAGGATGGATAGGCAGAGAGTTGTTAGTGGAAATATCTGTAACAAGTGTGTTGGCAAGATAGGTAAGTTCTTATCTACTCAGGACCAGGCTTAAGGATGTTAAAAGCCACTGGATCCAAATGAATGCAGTCAAACTTTCCTATGCCGGCCGTAGCTTTGCAATAAACATCCAGCACATTGCATTCTTCTGCCTGAAGGGTCCCAAATAACTCCCAGAGATGCAAAAAAACCCAGGGATCAAGCCATGTAACCAGAGGCAGTGACCAGGCACCAAGCAGGCAGAGCAGCTCTGCTGGCCAGTGAAATCCAGCAGCTCTTCTAGAGCTGATATTACAGGAAAACAAATTTAATTCAGTTACCTTGGATACCGTGGTCTCAAATGAGAGAACTAAATGATCTTTCATCAGTTGCCAATCTTGGCACCTGGTTTTATAGACCTTTCAGCTCCAAGGCAATGCTTGGAGAAGCACAGAACTTCTTAAAACCGTTTGGGGAACTGGTGCATTGTCAGCTCAGGGGCAGCTTGATGAAATTCATCACTTCTTCCCAATTTCTACTTGCCAGAATCCCACGCTTGACACTGTATGGTTCACCTGGAGCTAGCAGGTCACGTCTGCACAGGCTGACAGATGCCAACAACCCCAAAGTCCAACAACCCCAAAGTCCTTACTGTAGCCTTCACATTTCAAATAATTCTCTTTTAGCCATGAGATGTAGCGATACTTTCACTTTCATTTAAAAAGGGCCTTTTTCTTTTTTATTATTTTTTTTTCTGACAAGTCTTAACATATAAACAACTCTAATCAACCCGGATAACCTCTGGATTTTATCTAGAACTTACTGAAGATCCTCAGCAACACCATAAAGCATTCCTGCATGAAACTCCCCAAACACATGAGCCCTAAACCTGAGCTCGGAAACGGTGCAGCTACAACAGCAACTGCTGTCGGGCTTCACGTGGAAGAGCAATGAAAAAATGAATCCTTTCCGGACCGAGCAGAGCTGAAATGATAACGAGAAGGGGAGCAAGGAGGGGGTTGCTTACCTGAGATAGTCCCTTCTGCAGAGCTTTCTGCCCAGCTTGTAATAGAGCCTCCTCCCCACTTCCCCGAGCCTGCAGCCGCACAGGTCGCAGCTGAGGCAGTCTTCGTGCCAGTACTGGTCGATGGCTTTCAGGAAATAGCGGTCCCCGATGTTCTGTTGGCAGCCGCCGCATGTCAGCAGCGAGGGGGGAATCTGGAGGACTTCATCCACTGGCTCCCTGAGGGAACGGAAGAGTCGTTGGAGAAGGAGAGCGTGCTCGGAGAGCAGCCGCGCGGGAAGAAGGAGGAGGAAAAAGCAAACCAAACCCAAGGTTGGACTTGTTAGACCAGGGATTACAGCCTCATTTTTTTTTTTTTTCCTAGCCGAGTAGAGGATTTATCCCCTTTGCCATGGGAGAGAGCAGGGCTTCCCTCTTCCTTTGCTTAAAAAAATAAGAAAGGAGAGCCTTTTCAAATCTAAGGAGTTAACAAGAGTATCCTTAAATTTGCCATCTCCTTTTCTAAATATCTTTTAATAATAAATAATTCATAATCATGGCAATAGCTGCTTCACTCGTGTGCATTCATTTCTCCTGCTTTACCAGGACATCGGTGTCCGGGTAGACACATCACTTGTTTTCTACCACAGAGAACACAAATTGCTTAGTCCCATCTCTCAATCAGTGCTGTTCTCATAAAATAAATACCTTTCCCATAACACGATGTCTTTACAACTAAAGAAAAAGTTAAGTTTTGAAAAAGAGCACCCAAGAAGGTGCCTGGATTCACAGAAATGCTGGGCATGTGGCTGCAGACTGAGAAATGCCAACAACCACAAAGTTCTTGCCATATTCTTCACGTTTTCAAGTGCTTCTGGTTTGCCCGGAACAGGGAGCAATGCTTTCATTTCCATTAAAAAAAAAAAACAACTTTTTTTTTTCTTCCCCTCAACAAGATTTTAAAGATTTACCTATAAACAGCTGTAAGTGACCTGATCAACACAGATCACCTCTGGGTTCACCTAGAACTGACTGAAGAGCCCCCAGCATCACCAGAGAGCATCTGTCCACGGACCCCAAAATGTAGGAGCCCGTCTTGTAAGGCTGAGCTTGCGAGCCCTTGGCTGCAGTGCCGCTGGGAGCAAAGGGAGTTTCTGTCTCACCAAAGGCTGAAGGACTAGAAAAGGCATCAGGGTTTTTCCACGAGGTCAACTTTCCATCAGGAAATGTAAATTTAAGACCAAGTCTGGGGATGGCATTTCTGTGAGCAGCGTGAAACAGGTAAACGTAGCAGACGAAACTGTTGCCCGACTGGATTAAGTTTTGCTGCTGGTTTTAATAGAGGTTTTACCTCATCTTCTGGGTTTTTTTTCCTTCAGCTATGGACCTGAATCCCCTGGGATGGGCCTATGCCACCATAGCTCAAAAAACAATTTGGGGTTTACACATCCCCGCATGAAAGGAGGCACAAATATTTATTGTGATAGCAGCACTGGCTGTGGATGTTCCTTATTTTTTATCCTTTATAAAAAGCTCTGAAATCTAGGATGGTTCTGGTAATACCTGGGGATAAAGCAAGAATTTTCTTCAAAGCTGCTTTCTTAAAGAATTCTTTTCTTTGCTTTTTATTTTTTTTCGTGTGTGTAATTTTACAGGAAAGGTGCCTGAGCTCAGTTCTGCAGCACCCTATTGCTGTGACCGAGGGGCTCATCCACACCCCAGGGGATCTAAATTAAAAAAATCCTACTGGATCAATCCTTTAAGCACTTGCATCATTTCCAACTTGTGGCTAGTGGCCAGGAAGGCATTTTCACGTTTATGCTTTGCTGGAGGGTGGATGGAGATGCTCGGCACATGGTAGAGTGGAGCCCTGATTTTTTTCACAGCTTATTGGGTTCTCGTTCTAGCCCAGAGCCCCTGAACTCTGCTTCTGTCGCTGGTCTGTCCCCTCTCAGGCTGGTGGGGGACCTACACTGATGGAGAAGGATCAGGCTGCTCCCAGTTTCCAGCAGGCACCAGGAAAAAAAAAAAATGATATTACCGCAGCTTATTTACTGGATCAGCGGTTTTCTGGGCAAAAATTACTTTCTTCAGCAGGGAGAAACGACCACTGGTCAAGAGCTTCTGTGCTGAGGAACTGATCCTGCAGTTTTTATTTCAGCAAGCTGAGCCCTAAGATATTATCTGATTATATTCCATCCTGGTTTGCACTCTTCCAAGTTTAAACCGCTGTGCCCTGCAAGTTGCATCAGAACATCCCTCTCCTACCAGCTCTCCATCCTGAGAGTTTTCCTTAAAATCGTGGGGGGCTCTGTATTTGATGAGGCCCTACTTTTGCCAGGTTCACTCTTTTCATGCTACTCCCTTTGGACTTTGTGTGTTCATTCCCGTTACTCCCTTTGGTAACGTGCGGGCTCCACTTGGACAAGTCCTGAGAGCCTTCCCCTAGAAGGAAACGCACGTTCTTATCCTTTCCTATCCGTTATCTGAAACTTCATCCGTACCCCAAAATATTTCATCTTTATGGGTGTTCAGGAATCACAAGGCAGGTTTCTCTGAAAGCCCCAAACTCCGGAACATCCTGGCGGATGTTTACGCCGACCGGAGTTGCTGGTTTCTGCGTTAGCTTTTTGATGTCCATGGATTTCTAAGCCAGCACTTAAGTCACTAAGAATGGAAGGTAGGTAAATAAATAAAGATGACTAAAACTTTGTAGCTGAAACCTGGACATTCTATACCTGGAGTATCTTTTCTTAAAAAAAAAAAAAAAAAAAAAATATATATATATATAAAATAAGAGAAAATATAAATATCAGATGTGAAACAGAACAAATTGATTTAATCCCCCAAAGAAACAGTTCCCATGCGTTCACTCCAGGCTTCAAGCGAGGGCATTTTCTAGTATCACACAGGAAACAAATGACTCAAGTTTAACTAAGAGTGATGTTTTAAGCGTTATCTGAAAATGGAGATTTTATAATTTTTTTTTTTTCTTCTCTCTTATCATGATTCCAGAGAAGTGTAGCTGCAGTTATTAGCATGCACGGGGCTGGAATGACTCTGGGTTTATGCCTCTCGCCAACGGGATGCTGGCGTGTGCCGGAGGGATGGGAGAGCTGCAGAGGACACGAAAGCCAGGTCCCTTCCCCGAGTGGGAAACCCACAGAGGGAAATTCTCATCTTCTACATCCCGTCAATGACGTCTTTCTACATGCCCTTTGCAGAACACCCTTCCCCCCACCAAAGCAGTTTATACAAGCTCTTGAAAGTTGTGTTCTGAAAATGTGGAAGTTGGGCACCCACAGATAACAGCTCTGACCTTTCGCTATAATCGGCTACAGAGCGTGGGGCAGCTCGAAGACTGGGCAGAGAGGATGCCTCCAAATGCAAAACACCTTCAGCTTCAGCAAGCTCGATGCTGTCCCTCTCCCTTGAGCCCTTCCCAGCACCCCTGGGTCGGATGAGCGGGTGGAAAATGCCCTGCCCGGGCAAACCTGGGAGGTTTTGCCGTTTCTCTGCGCCCGGAGGCTGCTCCCAGCTCCTCTTCCTCACAACTTGGGGAGCTGTCCTCAACCTACAGCCCACCGCCAGCCCCTCCAGCCGCCCCCGGGGCCGGGGCCACCTCCCGCAGCACGGGGGCTGGGGCAGCCCGGTGCCCGGTGCCCGGTGCCTGGTGCCTGGTGCCCGCTGCCCGCTGCATGCTGCCTGCTGCCCGCTGCCCGCTGCCCGGTGCCCAGTGCCCGGTGCCCGGTGCCCGGTGCCCGGTGCCTGGTGCCTGGTGCCCGGTGCCCGGCGCGGCTCGGCTGGGCTGGGCTCGGCTCGGCTCAGCGGGGCTCGGCTCGGCTGGGCTCGGCTCGGTTCCGCCAGCGCGGCCGGGTGCGGATGAGGGCAGAGGAGCGGCGGGGGCTGCAGCCGAGCCGGGAAGGAAGGGGCTGCAGCCGAGCCGGGA
>JANVCC010000046.1:16294021-16334229 GCA_025345505.1 Todiramphus chloris collaris
GGGGCTGCAGCCGAGCCGGGAAGGAAGGGGCTGCAGCCGAGCCGGGAAGGGGCTGCCGGGCACACAATGCCGGTGGCGACGGAGCCGGTTTGAGTGACTCCGGTGGGGAGGCTGAGTGGCCATCGGAAGGCTGCCGGGGAGAGCTGGGGGAGGTTGGGATCGGGGAAGGAAAGAGAGGCCACTTACTCGGAAGGATCGAGGCTTTTCCTCTCGATGGCCGATGACATTGGCAGGGATTGTTCCTTTGTAGCGTGCCTGTGGTGGGATCTGCCCCCGCTGCCCCCGCACAGGCTGTCTGCTCGCGAAGCCTTCTCACCGGCGGAGCTCCCCCTCCGCCCCCCAATGACATTCACAGGATTTCCTCCTGCAACACCAAAGAGAGAGAGAGAGAGAAAGAGAAAGATGGGCTGGGGCTGCTGCCGGCCGCTCTCCCGCCGGGCTCTGGCTCCGCGGGGCTGCCCCGCAGGCTCTGACCTCCCATCCCCGCCGCGCTCCGTCTCCTTCTCCTTCCTTCTCCTTCTCCTTCCTTCTCCTTCTCCTTCTTTCTCCTTCTCCTTCCTTCCTTCTTTCTCCTTCTCCTTCCTTCTCCTTCTCCTTCTCCTTCTCCTTCTCCTTCTCCTTCTCCTTCTCCCCGCCGCTCCGGCCCCGGGGATGAAGCGGCTGCTTCGGCTGCCACCGCTGCCTCAGCCCGGAGCTCCCTGCGCTCCCCAGCTCAGGCTTTCTGCCTGGGCAGCTCTGGACATGCTCCGGAGCCGGCTGGATGTGCTGCAAATGGGGAGATCAGCATCACTATTATTATTATTACTCCGTGGCTCAGCCCCGGGTCTCTGGTTTCATTTCCTTTTTCCTGATCACGATTCAAATACAATAGAAGGAAATCACACTTAAAGAGACAGCTGCCCATTTCTTAACTGGACTCCTGGGGATTTAGCAATACAAACAGCAGCATCACGACTCGCTGGGTTCCTTAAAGAGACAGAGCTGGGGCTCCCCAGAGCCAGGGCTGGGAGCTGACGTTGCGTTTTCACATTACAAGGGTGTTTAATAACGCTTTCGGGGTGGGCAGGGGGTGCTCAGGTAGGTTGGCAACCTGTAAATGATCCCAAGAGAGGGAAAAAAAATAAGTGCCTGGTTCTGTATTACTGGTTTCTTCTCAGCTCCACGCAAGACCCAAGTGACAGTCACAGTCTCCCCCCTTTTCGGGGAGAGAACGCATCTTTTGGTACCATACTTTTGGTACACGTCTTTTGGTACCGTACTTTGAGATGCGGAGGTAAATGATACCTCAAGTATTATTTTTCTACCTAGGATCCAACTTGCTTGACCAAATTGTGCCTCATTTATATCCCCTGGTGAACATTTACGGGTGCCTGCTTCCAGACTTCCCCTAGTTCTTGGCAAGCGATAGAGCAAATTTCTATCTCGACACCGTTTGATGTTAATGAGCTATAAAAGCCGGAGAGTACGAAGTATCGAGCTGTCATTAATCACAGAGAAGCTAAAGATGGGAAAGTCTAGCCTGAAGATCTGTTTCCCCTCCCACCCTTCCTCCTCTCCATCAGCACAGCTCATCCCGGAAAGGACTGATTTACAGTGGGGAGTGAAAACTATTACAGCAATTCGAGCATTTCCCAGTCTCTGTGGCATTAGATACTGGCCCTGGCTGGAGGCAGAGTGCTGGATGAGATGAACTGCTTGCCCTGTTAATTCCTTTACAAGTAGTAAGAAAATACCTTTAAGAAAGCACCAGTGAACAGCAGTAGAAATACTTCACTTCTATATTAATTCCCAGAAGAGAAATGTATTTGATGTCTATTTTTATGACTACATTCTATTTTTTTTCTCAGCTTTTTGGCAGCTAGGGATATAATATCTGCAATACATTAATGAGCCTGATTCAGAGATTAGTAATGTCAGCAGAAAGACTGTTATTCATTTCAAGGGGCTTTGAACTAAGATCTTGCAATACTTTAGAGCCATCACTGGTCATTAGAACACATCTTTCTTATTCTTTAAAAACATTATCTCTGATGTATTTTGAGCTATTTCAGTACGAGAGTCTCTCATTTCTGTTAAAGGAACAGGCTCTTGGGTGTTCAGACAGGACTGGATTATAGGATGACTATTTAATTTCTCATACATTTACACTGTGATCAGAAAAGTAAAATAGGAACCTGTCCAGAAGACAGAATAATTAAACTCTTGCATGACACCACCCCAACAATAAAAAGATAATCTGATATGAACTTTATTATATAGGTTAAAAAAAAATCAGAAGTGTTTGGTTTCTCCTGGCTCTATGTCGCAAGGTTTTAAAAAAAGTATAAACTCTGAGTCAAAATTCCCCTGGTGATTGGGGTATTCATATGCTGAATAGTTCCTGATGGAATAATGGGAACTATTCCATAATGCCAAGGAAATTTTCTGCTTTCTGATGACACCATTGTGCAGACACCATGGACATCCTGGCACGCTGCCTCCGTTCCAAAATTCACAGGAAATTAATATCCTTACGACCTCTGTCCTTTTGTCTGTCTGAAAGAGATCAGCTGGTTCAGAAGTTTTGGTGAGGGACAAAAACATTGACATTAGCACATAAGGAATTAATTCCTGAGAAAAACAACTTAAAAATGAGGATTTGCAATACACATTGGCCACCGAAAAGACAATTTTCAAGCTTTTGCAAGACCTGTATTCCTTGCTTTGGTCAGACTGTCTCAGGACTAGCAGATAACCTCTCTGAAGCTTTCCTCAAGAGGACAATTTGTGTTTTCTTGTCCTCCTTTTCAGTCAGATCCAGAACAAATTTTCCTAGACAAAGTCAGCTCTCTAAGCGCCGTTATTGTGATCCTGCTGGGATCACTTCATGGTCCTGCAGACACCACCTGTCTCCTATTCTTAAATAACTGTAGTTAATACCACTCTGTCCTCTGAAGGAGAGATGCTAGGCAGAGTCCTGAGCTAAGAAAAGCAGGGGAAAAAAAAGCAGCTAGTTTGGTGGTACATAACATAATAAATATGTTGCTCCACCATGCTTGATGGGACGATGCTCGATGGGACACGGCATTTCCAGCTGAGGACTCTTGTGTCCCACCAGAACAGATGACCAGGAATCAAGATTGACTTCTCTTTTTCATCTTGGGCAAGTTCCTTAATACCTCTTTGCCTCCCTTTTCCCATCTGCAAATGTTTACTTCCCTCAGCAGAACTGGCTGTTGATTTACTTTTGCCTCCCAATGAATAACATTCCCAAAGACAAAGTGTTATTCAGAGTCAGAATTGGTGGTGCCGACGTTTCCTGCACTGGGACAAAAAGACCAGGACTATTTTTAGTGAGGGCTTTTCTTTCCATTGTCCCTTTCTCTGTGAAGCTCTGTTTTCCAGCACTTTTTAGTGCAGAGTTTTTGTGTGTTTATTGATTGAAAATCCCAAAGGGTGAGTTTTGGCTTCAATTAACTTTTATTAATAAAGAACACGCTATAGAGTCATTCTTGGAGCAGGGCTGGGATCTAACCCTCTGCTAGCAACTACCTTGATTTCTTCAGTTCATCTTGGCTTCATTCCCCCCAGAGCTTATGGATACTATTGAACTATTCCAGATCGCCCTCATTTAGAGAAGTCTGTGTTCAGTAAGATTAACTTTGCTGCCCTTAATAGCCACTAATGCTGGGTGCCTAAAATGCAGTTTATGAAGATTGAAGTCTCTGCATAAATAGAAGAATTATATTATATATATATATCGGTGGTGGTGGCCTAGATTTTCTGTTAACACTTTCTGCAGGGTAGAAAAGTCAAGACCATGAGGAGGACTAGAGACCAGCTACTGCTGAGGGCATTTGATTAATGAGCTGGAGAAGCAACACCGTGACCATAGTTACTCATACTACCAGTATGTGATATTAATGGCATGAAAAGCACCATGTAATTCAAAGAAAAGAAAAAGTTATTTTTTTACCTTTTCATGGATCTGGAAATTTCTTTTAGTCAATAGTTTCTGGTCTGGTCTGGTGAGTCTCCACAAGCGCTGTTTTGGTTTTGTCTTTTCATGTCAAAGACTTCCCAGGTAGCATATTTCCTTACCTCCCTGAGGTGATAGCAAGGAGTTTTTCTTTGAGTGATGACCACGTGCACTAACTTGAACACACTTTGGAGGCTTTTGGTGAAGTGTGATTCAGAGGAGCTAAAGTCTCCAGACCAAGGATGCACTTCTCTTTTCGGGGGTTAACCTTTGCTTTGAACTGGAAGAGAACAAACCAGAACAATAAAAACCACACTCAAGGTGAGGTTTGCCCTGGGATTTTGAGGTCCAGACAGTAGATAAGAAGCCTGGTACACAGAGAAGTTTGAGGAGTTACAAGGTTTTGGTTTGTTTTTCCTTGGTTTTTTTTTCAACAAGAAAAAAAGGAAAAAAAAAAAAAGATGAAAAAAACCCCACCCAAACAACCCAAGTCTGTGTTCATAGCTGAGGGAAATCTTCGGCTGCAGATCACACCACAGATGATGAAAAGTAAGTTGCAGGCAGTCAGATGAAGGGATATTTCACTGCAAAATCGTGAAAGCTTCTCTCTCCCCATTTCCTCTCTCCTCTTTTATTGATTTCTCTCGCTCCCATCGAGCCCTGGCTGCCTTGTGCGCAACCAGATCCAATTACCCTGTCATGGTTTTCACAAGGCTACTGCTCTGCAGTGTACTCTTTTCAAGTCATTTTGCCTTTTTGCCATGGTAAGTACTCTCTCCTCTGCTTCTGCATGGGAGTCGCCCCAGTAGGGCGCTGGGGATGGTTTTTATTTGGGTATTAAATATCTCATCCCAACATCAGAGGATAGACACATCTGAACTGGAATGGGCTTTGAGTCAGAGCCGGGTAAATAGTCTTAGCTTAGGAAATAACTGCTGCCTGGGAAGGCAATTCACTCAGGGAAGAATTCAGAGGGAGTCACAGACCAACCAGAAACTGTAGCTCAGGCTCCCCCTGTTTATATAGACATAGACACAGCTGTGTATATATATATATATATATATATATATACAGGACCACCTTCGTACCTGCTGTGTCTCTGTAATGTGTATGTAATTACACGTCCGTGTGTGTCTGTAAACCCACAAAGGCACACACAGGCTTTTATGTCATGTGGTTTCATCTTTTGCTGCTTTCCAAGCTGTTTCCCAAACAAAAGTAGCTTTTTGAGATTACCACCAGCTCGAGCCCAACCCACCCTTTCATGTTACCCTCAGAGAGTCACCGGGTAGATGGAGGAACCTGGGTGATACACAATTCCTGGTCTGTCGTTCCAGGAATACATCAAGCCTTCTTCTCCAATGTAGTGCTGCTATTTCTGCTTTTCATTCCTTCTGGGGCTTTGCTGTGCCATCTTCCTGCGTTAAATCTAATAGGAGGTGGTGCTAATGAGGAGGTCTGGTGTCACCTCGTTCACCTTGACCATCCTGGTGCCACCAAGGAGGCAGAGGGGTCCAACGGGCAGCAGGCTACAGATAGGAGAGATGACTTTTGCTTCCCTCTCTGTCGCCGAGAACTCATTCTGTGCCTCAGTTTCTCTTTTCCTGGCCATGTTCTGCTTTTCCAGCCTCTGAACCCCAACCAGGCAAACTGACATATTAAAACTGCAGTGTAGAGGAGCCACATTCACCTCTTCATTTCAGAAACTGGAGCTCGGCTTCAAATCTCATGCCTTGCTTGCCTGCATTCCCTCTAGAAATTCATTTAATGTGCTTCATACTGCGACTCCATCCGAGCTTCATCCCCAGACCAGTGTGCTGGACAACTTCATGTTCACTAATTCACCCTACTCACTGGTCCACCTTCAGCAGATCTTCTGATGCTCTGCAGAAATCTCCTCACTTGGCAATGTCTGATGGATCTTTTAAAAGGTTTCCTTTTTTTTGGTCCCTAACGAGGCTCTGTCACAGGCACATCAGCCACCTAATTATTAACCTTGACCTTGGGAAAAAAAAAGCAGGAGAGTGCATTTAATAACAACCCCAGTGGGCTTTACAATTACGTTGCATAATGGAGTCGTGAGAAGAGGGTTACCAGGGAGATAATGGTAAACATCAGCCTTAATTCTGTCTGAAAAATAATTAGAGTGCTCTCCCTTTGTGGCTGGGGTAGAGGAGAAAATTGGATGGGTAAATTTCCAGTTACCACAGATGTTAGTAAGACATGCTGAGCTCCACCGTTGACCAAGTGATTAGCTGCCTCTGAATGCCATGGGTATGAGCTGGCTGCCTTCCTCTCCGTGCACACAGATCTGCGGGTGAGCATCATTTAAATGAGAAACCGGCACGGGTCGCGGCACAGCCGGTGTCCTCCCAAGCTCTTACTACAGCTCTTTATGGTGACCCTACCAAACTCTTCTATTTGTCGGAGTATTCATCAATCCCGACACATTTGTTACATAATTAGAGCTAGGAGGATGCTGAAGGGACTGGAACATCTCTGCTGAGGAAAGGTTGAGAGCCCTGGGGCTGTTTAGCCTGGAGAAGAGAAGCCTGAGAGGGGATCTGATGAATGTTTAGATATCTGAAGGGTGGGGGTCAAGTGGAAGGGATCAGTCTCTTGTCAGTGGTGCCCTGGGACAGGATGAGAGGTGATGGTAGCAAGGGGAAACACAGCAAGTTCCACCTCAGCAGGAGGAAAAACTTCTTCCCTGTTCCAGTGGCAGAGCCTGGCCCAGGCTGCCCAGAGAGGCTGTGGAGTCTCCTTCTCTGGAGCCTTTCCAGCCCCCCCTGGCTCTGTTCCTGTGTGGGCTGCCCTGGGTGCCCCTGCTGGGGCAGGGGGGTTGGACTCGATGCTCTCCAGAGGTGCCTTCCAGCCCCTACCAGTCTATGATAATCCAGCCCTTACAACCCCTGGGACCTTGATCCCGAGGGCTGAGATTATCCCGGTGCAATCCTTTTGCCTTCACTGGGTTGCAGCACGCGACCCATGGGGGAATCTGCTGGTGGCAGCTGCCCGTTGTCCTCTCCCCTCTCTCTGCACTGGCCAAGGCTCTGAAGCACCTGGCTCCTCTCTGGGGCACCTCCCCAGCTCTCAGCAGTGCCATCTCCTTGCTCTGGCAGGATGCAGAGAAGCTGAGTACCTGCCAAAGGAGGAGAGCTGGCAAGCTGAGATCCTTGCTGGCAGAGTATTTGGTGCTTTCACCCCATCTGGTCACCACCATCCCTGGCTGATTTTTGTTTCCCTGCTGTTACCAACAGAAGCTCTGCGTGGACTTGATGCCACTGGAAGCACGGTCGGGGCCACCCTGACTTTGGAAATACACCCAGGAGAAGAACAATAGACGTTTTGCTCTGGAGCTCACCCTCCGCTGAAGTTCTCCTTTCTAACATCTCAGCCCCTTTTGGGACCTTCAGACTCCTTCACTGCCATAATCTACTCAGATCATCACCACGGAACTGCGGCTTCTCTTCCTGGTCAGCAAGAACAGCAAAACCTGAAGAAGTCTGGACACGTTTGCCTTTATTTTCTGCTCCAGCCAGAGCCTCCACCTGGGGCTGGGTGCCTCTCTCATCCCACCCGAGCTGCAGCTCTCCCTCCAGATACTTTAGGCAGCGAGTTCTTCGGCTGGTTTTTTTTTTTAGAGCAGGCATTTAATTCCACAGCCACAGAGCCTGAGCTTTTTCAGATGAAACGGTGGTTTCAATTCCCCACTGACTTCATTCTAGAGTTAACCAAGCAGTGTGACACGTGGGTGCAGTAACTCGTATCGCAGAACCATCAGCTGTCCTCAGCTGACTTGTTCCCTCTGATGGCTTCCATCAAGGGCTCGTGGTGGAGCTCTTCGGCATCTCCCGGTGATATTTAAGTGAAGGCAGTATTAGGAAGTTGCCTGTGTTTTCCAGTGTGATGTTGCTGTCAGCTCTGCTGCTGCTTTGCAGTGTCTCTGGAGAAGCAGTGGCTCAGATGGGAGGGTTGAGGTTGCTGGATGCCAGCAACACAGCCGATAGCAGCAGCGGGAGCACTGGTGGTTGTGTGGAAGACCAGTGGACAAACCCACGGTGGGCACAGGCTTGCCAGCGCTTGCAGCTCTTGTGTCTCCCGACTTCCAGGCAACTTGGGAGCTTGAGTCCCATTGCCAGGACACGGAGACCTCTTTTTGGCAGAGGAGCCAGGTCATCCTCTTCCAATTGCTTCTGGTTCCAGTCAAACATCTTCTCTGCTGTAGCTTTCCAGCAGCTACGAGTAACCTCAGCGTTCTCAAGCTCTGCTGGCTGCGAAAGCCAAGCCCTGCGAGGCTCGGACCGCATCCAGCTCCGCGGTACCGCCGTACTCCCCCCCCCCCAGCTCCCTTCCTCAACAGATCTCGCTTGATGTCAAGCCACACTTGTTGGCACAAACACATCCTTTAGAGCTGCTTTCTACTACCCAATTAGAAGGCTGTCAGCAGCGAGGCCATCACTCCTCCCGCAGCTTCTGACAAGCCTGGACACCGCTATAGTGCTGCGGGAGATTAAAGGAGGAGCCTTTCCTTTGTGTTACCCAGCGGCTGCGTGCCAGCCAGAAACTAATTCCCCTTCCCAATGAATGTGGCTGTGGAACAACTAATAGGCTCTGTAAGCCTGTCTTCATTCCTTATTAAAAGGGAGACACTTCTCCCCCATTTCCCCTTTCACTGAGCCTCGAGAGAGTGGCAGTTTTTGGAGAATCAGAGACTTTGGGGGGGTGGAGGTGCTTTTTAGTAGTTAGGACAGTGCTGAGCATCAGGAATCTGAGATCCTTTTTGAACGATTCATTTAGAAACGATGGTGGTTGGATTTGCTCTCCTGCTTGCTGCACAGCACAGGCTCTGAACCTGAGGAGCAGATGGGTGTTGATGCTTTCACCTCCAGACTGCTGACTCAGATCTGCTCTGAGCTGGTAGCAACAGGACCTCCTTGTGCTCTGAAGGCTCTTTGGCAGCCGGTGTGAAATGAGTTGAACGACAATCCCGTACATTAACTTTACCACCGAGCATAAAGATTACTGGGTAGTACAAAAGAAATGTTGCCTTAATCTCCTGCAGCAGTGCCGAGGTGCTCGGATTTGTCAGGCACTGGCAGAAGGAATGATGGTCGGGGGAGGGGCACGGTCCAGATCTCAACAGCATCCCAGGGTGCATCTGCAACTCCGCTTGGCCCATTAACTTTCAAATTCTGGTTGCGTTGCACAGTAAACCTGACTGATGGAATATGTAGAGCTGAAACACAGCTAGAATAATTGATTGCCTATAAATTCCATCAAAGTCCCCAAAAAGTGGAGTGAGCATGTGCAGCCTACTCAAAGCTTGTAAATTCATTTAGCGTCAGATAAAGTGCACCTACTTCCACTGGTGTAAATCTGGAGTAATTCCACTGAAGTACAGGAAATGTAAGGTCAGTGGAGTTGACTGGCATTAAGCTAGCATCGTCGAGAATCATTTTTCAGCTATAAAGACTGAAAGATAAATGTCCTTTGAATTCCCTGACCCTGCTATGAAAATGAAATACAAGATGCGGAAGCCCTTTGAAACTGATAGAAATGTCCCCCTCTTAGATCTCTCTCCGTTAATCAAAACAAGGCACTGTAATCAGCTCCGATTCTAGGTCTATCTGCAAGGAACAAAGCGAAGGGAGAAAATTAAATCATTTAACACATTATTTCCTTCCTCATTTCGGCGCCGATTGAGCTTATTGCACAACTTCTCCCCCCCGGCTTCCCCTGCAGCTGGGTGATGCTGCAGCTTGCGAGGGCTGCAGGTGCTGTTGCAGGGCAGGAAGATGCCCAACGTTCCTGTTTACTGGAGGGACTGCTCCTCTGGGAGATTCCCCTTTGGAGTCAGAGATTTCTTCACTGCCTTCCTGACGTCTGATTTCCTATTTTCTTTACTACCTGCTGAGTAGGAAACTCGGGACAGATCTAAACGGGGAATATTTGTTTTTCTTACACCGTACCAGCAAAATACTGATTCTGGGGCTGTAGCTTAAACCTTCAGCATCTTCTGGAGGAGCTTCTTGCAGTCCTCCTCCAGTGAAGAATCACAGAATCACAGAACCACAGAGTGTTAGGGGTTGAAAGGGACCTTGGAGATCTTCGAGTTCAACCCCCCTGCCAGGGCAGGATCATATAAGCTACCCTACAACCTAATCTACCCTACAACCTAAGCTACCCTACAACCTAAGCTACCCTACAGCCTAATCTTATTCTGGGCTAGGAGCTTTTGCCAGCTTTGCTGTGGTGGTCGAGCATCATTTCTCCTTCCACCTCTGAGCCAGCCCAAGTCTGTAACGTAGGCTTAGAGTTTGTGAACAGCCCGAGGCCACTCCCAGTAGATGAACACCAGGCTGACTCCAAAATCTAGTGGTCTTCCCCAGAGCAGAAGATGGCAATAATGACATACTTTAAGCTTACTTGAAGTTTATATTTGGGGAAAGGCTGAATTATGATCCTTTATTTTTTTTAAGACAGCACAAATAGAATCACCAGACTGTTAAAATAACATTGCCTGCATTGAATTGATAAACCTTACTTGATAGATTTAGGGTTTTTTAGATTTATAGTTTCAATCTAGGCAGGCTTTTATGAACAGCAATTGTTCAGGGAATATTCTAAAGATGTTTGGGTTATTTTGCACAATAGGAAATATAATCAATATCTAGCCAGAGGCCTGGGCAGACGAAAAATATTTCCAAGGTGGGCTAACTCCTCTAATATTGGCACAACAGTTACAAACAATGTGATAGTTTGCAATCCCAGCATCGTTTTCTGTGTTTTCTTCCCCCCCACCCTGTGCAGGCTGTAGAATCAAAGGCCATTTCAGTTATCATTTAGCTGTGGAAAAGACATCGTTTTAAGTTAGAAGGTGGTATTGGCTTTGCTTTCTTAGGAGAGATCCTACGGGTACATTCCACACTGTTGTACTGTGGGTCCATTCTGACACTGGGATCCTAGAGCTCCATTCTGTGCTATTGCTTTTCTGTGACTTGTTGAAAGTTTTTATCAGACTCTGGCCACTAATTGAGTTTTTTTTTTTTTCCTATTCTCTTCATCCCTCTTGCCAACCCTTCTGTGTTTGCATGACTTCACCAAAACACTGAGCAGGAGTTTTTGGCCAGCTCAAAATGACCCTTCTTGGGAAAAGTCAGACGGTTGGACTTGATCTGAAAGGTCTTTTCCAACCTATGTCATTCTATGGTTCTAAAGCACCCACTGTAGTTTTCTAATTATTCTTATTTCAGGTAGATTTCCTGTTACCTACGCCTACAGGAAGCAAATGCAAATCCACTATGCATCAGTTTCTGAACTCAACTACTTTGCATTCCACAGCTAATAACAAGTGACGATTTTCAATCGACAACTCGCTTCCTCCCCGGTGTCGTTTAGGGAAAGTGTCAAGGAGAAAACTGTCAGGGAGAGAAATAATAAGAAGAAATAGTTGCTGGCCTGGCTGGGTTTCCTGCAAAGGCTGCCTGTGCACAGATGGCTTCCTGTGATAGCTCTTCCCGGGCACCACAGCGTGCTGGGTCCCGGCTGACATCCATCAGCAGTGAAGGTTTGGTGGCTGTAAAACATCTGCTGGTGAGGGCTTAGCCTGCGGTTGGGTCACTGGGGCTTCTTGGACCTATCTCTGAAAGTGGATGAAATATTTACCCACGAGTTTCTCCAATTTCTCACAGCAAAAAAGGAGCTAATGATTTAAACCTGACAGTTTTCTGTGTTTATAGAGAACTCATACAGAGCTGAGTTGGGTTAATTTGCATAATATATATAATATATATATTATATAACCCAATATAAGCCAAAATAACTCAAGTATGAGAACTCATACTCAAACTGAGGTATGGAGAAATGGAACACTTTGTTCCAGGGGCTGTAGAAGAGGTGACTAGGGTTGAACTAGGTGACCTTTAAAGATCCCTTCCAACTGAAACCATTCTATGATTCTATGAACGTATGCCCTAGGAGAATATGGCAGCCCAGAAGGATGTAGAGGACTTAGCCCACAGTCCAAATCACAAAGAGCAATGATTTTGGTAGGGATGACAACACCCAGATGAGAACAGAAATAGTCACTGAATGTAGGGCTGCAGCTTGAGAACGTCGTCATGTATGGTGCACAGATGAAACAAGACCAAGTCTACATGTCCCTTCAGTGGTTTTTATTGGAACAAGATCCCAACCACCAACTTAAAGCTGCAAACGTGTCCTGTAATTGATGCCAAGTGGCTGGTGCTCAGTCACGAGCAAAAAGACTTCCCAAACCATTCTGTCAGTGGTCCCCTGCTCAACAGCTCTGTAGGATTCAGTTCTTCTATGTGAAGTCTGATTTGAGTTCCCAGGTTTAAAGTGAGTTTAATCATGCTCTCAGATATACTTTTAGTAACTCAAATACAGAATTGAACTCGATATTGCCTCTGGAAGTGCACGTGTTTCATTAATGTTGGGACGAGCGTGCTCGTGTGCAAGGAAGCCATCTAAAAGTTTGAAAATTAGGCTAAGACCACGAATAAAGAAGCTAAATTTTCACAGGGGGGAAAAAAAAAGCTTCAGTTCCATTGGGTACAGCTCCAGCAAGGTACATCCCTTTCTTTGTGAAAGCCTGATTTTTCTTCCTTCTAAAGCTTTTCTTTCGTTTGCCTTTGAATGATTGTGTGATTGATAGACAGATGGAGAGAGACAGGCAGCCAGAGAGGTGCTCTTCAGGAGAACCTCTTCCGAGCTGCCTCGGCCAACATTCACCCGCAGCCTCTCGCCTGTTCCCTTTGCTGGCTCCCATCTAACCCAACTTACCAAAAACCTGGGGGAGCTTCCATTTCTGGCAGAAATCACTAAGCTTGTTGGCACGCATGTATAGTAAACCTTAACGCTCTCTTTTTTCACCTTGCCCTGAAATTTCACTGTTCTAACAAGCTGCCCGTTTGCCTTTAATTACGCAGCGACACCTCTGCCCTCGATAGCCATGCCGGGCTCTTTTATCACTGCAATATTTATTGCTAACTGCCTCGTGGAACCTATTCAGCCTATAACCCTCTTCTTGTTGCGGGGTTGGTTCTTTTTTTGTTTCCTTTTGGACCACAATCCATTTCCCCCACGTTCACGTTATTT
This sequence comes from Todiramphus chloris collaris, assembly GCA_025345505.1. NCBI lineage: Eukaryota > Metazoa > Chordata > Aves > Coraciiformes > Alcedinidae > Todiramphus > Todiramphus chloris. Next base: position 16,307,103 of record JANVCC010000046.1, read on the forward strand.
CTCTCGCTCCCTGTATCTCATCCCATCCCATTAGCTCTCTGTGCTGAATAGCCTGTTCCAGGACATCAAACTTTAATTTAAACAGAAGATGATCAATAAGCTTAGCAAATTGCCTGTGGCAACATCAGCAGTTTGAATCAAAGGGGTTTATAGGTAATTTAAAGGGCATCCTCATTCACCCCTGCAATGTGGTATGTACCTATTGCTTGCTTTGCCAGTTACAGCTCAGTTGGCTGAACGTGAGGAGTAAGATCTTTTTCTCCACACACAAACTGGGAAATGGTTCCCAGGGTCTGTTCTAGGTGGTTTTGATAGTCTGCTTTGAAACCACAAAAGACAGAACACCTCGGGGGGGGGAGGTTGGGAATCTAACTCACAAGGCTTGTTAAAAAAACCCAATACATCAGAGCTTAGAATCAATATCAGCACTATAGAAAGAGATGTAAAAGGAGAATGCTCCTCAGTCCAATCCTCTTCTGCTGGTGCTGCAGCTTGGGCCCACCCATCTAGGGGAGGAGAGACTGTATTTTAATCTGTTTCTAGCATCTCACCAGTTTATTTTGCAGATAACCTTGGTGAATCTACAATGTTTCTGCCAGAGAGCGTACATAAGAAAATCTACATCTGTAACCACAGTTTGGAAGATGTTTGCTTTATACCAAGTTCCATGCCCACCGACCCGAATGACATTCATTTAAAGTTGCAAATTCATTTATACTCTGCTTTCCTTGAGGGCACAAAGAGGTGCTCTGTATAAAATTGTGAAGAAAATGAACCTGTGAGTTGGACCGATGGCTCAATAAGGCCAATAGTTGCCTGACACGTGGGTGACAGTTCCCAGCTTCCCTCTATCTTTTATCTCCTGTACCAGAGCTGGTGAATATTGAGCATCTACTGCACTGACTTGAGCTACCAGCTACCTTTGTTGGAAGCAGAAACCTGTTACTGTGGAGAGAGGAAAAGAAATGCCATGAAAATGGGTGCCAGTCAGAGGTGGCTGCCAGCCAGCCCACGGGAGAAAGCAAAACCCTCTTGAGATGTTCCTTCTTCAGGATTCATGACATCCTGTGCTATGCAGAGGGGATCTTTGAGCTGTGGGTAGCAGCAGCAAACATCTCTGGCCTGTGTTTCAGACTCAGAAACATTATTTAGGCACACGGGTGGGGGGTGATAAGGCCCTTGCAAGGGGGGTTCTAAAGGCGTTTAGCTCCTAGCTGACTTCAGGTCGGAAATTACACAATGGATGTTGAAATGTTGGCTTGTTGAAAAGTTGTCATTCGAGTAATGGATGCTTTATTTCCTGTTTTTGCTGAAAGCTAAAGCGAGGCATAATTAGCAAGCGAGAAAGCAACCTTGGCAGCCAAGCAAAAAAAGCACATTTGGGGCGCCGGAGCCAATTAAAATTGTTTATGTAGCCCATGAACAATATTTTTCTGCAAATCATTATAACTGAGAGAATTCATCATAACACAGCCAGGCTTGCTGCTCACAGACCTGATGCTGTGCTGTTGCTGTGTGCCAGTAGTTCCCAGGGCTGAGCTGAGGGCACATAGCAATGGCCAAGATGCTTGTAGGGTTGCAAGAGTGACTGGAAAAGGAGGTCTCAGCTTCCAGTTCTTTAGGTTCTGGGTGGATCCCCAGCAGACGAGAATTTTTATTTGCTTTCACAGTTGAAATGTGCATTCATTTTAGATTATGAAGCTCTTTTTTCCCAGCCCGTCTTATATTGCACAAGCTGAGATCCTCTCCTTTTTATTCTCTAGAGTTTAAGAAACTCACACTGTCTTCTTTTTAATACTTGAATCCACACCTTGCTTGACTCTCCTGTGGATGCTCAGAGGTTGAGTTTCTGATGATGGAAAGGCTGGCTTCTGTTCTGGGTCTGTGAGAAAATAATCCTTTAGGAAAAATCAATAGGTGGACAAATGTTACTGCTATTTAAGGTGATGCTCATCTGCTCCTCTCACAACAAACTATCACACTTTCCATTTGTCTCTGCTTTCATTCCTGGGTGTCATTTTCTCTGCAATATTTTTATGAATTGGCCTCTTGTTTCTGAAGCAAAGTTTCATCTGGTCGTGAAATTACCACCACCACTTGATAAAAGTCATACATAGAATTATTTTGATTGGAAAAGACCTTTAAGCTCATCAAGCCCAACCATTAACCCAGCACCACCAGGTCACCACGAAACCGTGTCTCTCAGCACCACATCTCAACGGCTTTTAAATCCCTCCAGAGTATTTGAATTTAGTTATTTTTATTTTAAATGCCTTCAGGGTTTATTTAGGGACATGGATCTCCTCCGTCCATGACCTGAAACAAACAGAAATGAACGGATCGATACAGAGAAATAATTTTTCTCCCATGTAGCCCATCTCCATCAGTAAACATGTAGGGTATAAATGTGCAAAATGAATGCTGGCTGTGTCTGGACTTGCCCAAAGTTGTGTTTTTCTGTAAATGTGTTTTGCCTGCTGCCTGCTCGTGGCCATGCTCAGTGTGTGTGTGTGTTTATGTTATCGAGCACAGGTTGTTTTGTTTCGAGGCTTTCAGAAAGAAAAATGAATTGGGTGTGACTTACCCTGGGAATGTTCTCAAAACAAAACGTTGGGTGGGAGTTTAGTCTGTTTTGACTTGCCCTTGAGACAGAGTCTAGAGCACAGATGGGGTGAGTGGACGCATGGTTTGTAGCTGCTGGAAGCAGAAATCTTGGGCTCAGGTTCTACTGAAGTGCTGAAAAGGCACCTTGTTGCTTTACAGTGCCAGTGAAATACTGGGAGGAGATTTTGTAAGAGAAGTTCTTGCACTTAAATACAGGTCTTGGCATTTATTTATCACTAGCAGCTTAAGTATTATCCTCACAGATTAGAAATCATAGAATGTTTTGGGTGGGGAGGGACCTTTCAAAGTCATCCCATCCAACCCCCCTGCAGGAAGCAGGGCCACCTGCAGCTAGAGCAGGGTGCTCAGAGCCCCGGGCAACCTCCCCTGGGATGGTGCCAGGGATGGGGCAGCCACCACCTCTCTGGGCAGCCTGGCACAGGCTCTCCCCACCCTCAGAAGTTTTGGACTAGATGACCTTTAAAGGTCCCTTCCAACCCAAACTATTCTATGGTTCGTCATAAAAATATATATAAATGGACAAACATGAAGGGAGGAATGAGACACAGACTTCCAGGATGGACCGGTGTGAACACTGGATGACCAGAAACCATAAAGGAAAGGTCATCATACTGGAAGTAATTGTAGAGAGCCAGGAGTGGAGCTGTGGAGATACTTCTGTAGACAGAGCAGTGCAGAACGATGAGGGCAGAACAGGCCGTGTGGCAGTCACACCATGGCAGGGATGCTTGCCAAAGTGTGTGACGTGTTGGGACCACCACCAAGAGATTCGAGGAGAACCTGGAGCTTAATGCCACCGTTATAACTAGCCCGTGGTTCACATGGTTGCTGTGGTCTCTGCTGCTTGGTGAGGGACTTGGCTCAGTCCATGCTGAGAACTCCTCTTCACACCTCAGTCAGCAAAGCCAAGATGAGTTGTCTCCTCTGCAATAACCAGACCTGAAGTGCTGGCTGACAAAAGCAGCTTAACCTGGGGCAAATCTACTTCCCAAAGAAGAAATCTCCTCGGCATGTCCCTCCAGTTCTCTTGCTCGACTCAGAAACAGGTTCCTAGGTCCTGAAAATTATATGTCTTTACTTTGTAACTGCTCTGCACAGGGAAAAGAAACCCCAAACAATCAAACAGCAACATAATGTATTAATACTTACTTCTTTTAGCCACAGTCTTGCATACCAAGAGAGGATTTGATTCAGAAAAACAAGCAGCATGATTTGGTGACAGGGTACTGAGTCTAAAATCAGTAATGAGACATGATGTGCATGATCTTACCTGACCAAACAAGGTATAATTTTCTATGAAATGCTTTAGCCCAGGGTGGCTCTAGCACTTTTCTTTGGCAAGTGTATCTCAGTGAAACAGCCTATGACGGGGTGGAGAAAGGAGCTGTCTGGTAAGAGCAGGATAGCCTACAAACCACCCTGAATAAAACAATTGCTTGTCTAAAAGCTAACGATTTGGGCAAATCATTGCTATTGTGAGGTTGTGGGTTTCGTGTTACTGTCGTTCTGGCATTAATACCCTGAGAAATTCAGAGAGTTTATCAGCTCCCATTAAGGAATGGAAGGAAATTAGGACAAAAGGCTGTTGTTTATTCAAGGATGTGTTTTATTTATCCGCTGCCTTTTAAAAGCCTCTTATTTTATGTGCCTTCTGGGCACACAGGCTTCAATTTAAAAACATCACCACTAAAACAAACAACCAAACTGACAAAAGTCGTCGCAGGGAGAGCGACTGAGATGTAAAAGCAGCTCACTACTTGCCATACCCCTTGAGGCAAAAGCCTTCTGCTGAGGTTTGAAGGACGATGACCCCTGGATCAGACCAAATGGGGAAATCGTGACTCCCTGGCAGAGGATGTTCTTGCTCTGGCTTTTCAGACTTTACATCTGTGATTTCTTACCAGTCTGGGCTCCCGAGAGGGAGGTTAAGAGGTTGGGTGGGGGATGTGGGACTGGGGGGATGGGATCACAACCCTTTGCTGACTGTCAGCAAGTTAGTTTGGGGGCTCAGTTAAGCAGTGAGCACTTCCTTGTAGAACAGATGGGAAAAAAAACAGACAGGAAAAATAGAGATAGAAGGACAAACATTTCTATTTCTGTGGACAGATGATAAGTGTAAAACGTTGCGAGCTCTCTCCCTGACACTATCTGATTTTCCAGCCTCTTCTCTGACAGCTCAAGGCTCACATATTTTCCTTTTTGTTACCCAGAGTTAAACTCCCCACTCTGAGATTGTAAGGGGTGATGAGCAACTGTCCCTCTTCATCTGTGTCAGGATGGGAACACATCATGCCACGGCCATCAAACCCAACATCAACAGATGCAGCAGTTTTCCTGGATTGCTGGTATCTCTGATTCTCACTCCTGGACCAGTAAATATTGTTAAGAAGCCATTATGTCAACTGGTTTTGTAAGAGAACCAACTCTGAAGCCACCACTGCCCCCGTGCCATGTTCACACACCTCGGGACATAACTATCTTGAGAAAGAACATCCGAGGGAGGTAACCTGAAAGGGACTAAAGCGTAGGAACCGCATCACCCAAGGATCTTCATTGTCTTGCTACGCTGGGGCAGTTCTTCCCTTTGGCTAACACTGCCCAACGAGGGCAGCTTTCCCAGCACAAACTGGTGGGGCGCTCAGGGGAGGGATGGCACCAGTTTGCAAAATCACCCTTGTGGGTTGAAGGACCCTGCGCTGTGTCCTTGCACACCCCGAGGGTTTGGCACGTTCAGCTGAGACGCCGCAGCGATGGCTGGAGGAAAAGAGGAGCCAGGGCTCTTTTAAAAGACTTTGACCACAAACAAAAGTCCTAAAATGTTTGGGTTGGTTTTGGGTTTTGGTTTTTTTTTTAATGTCCTCTGTCCCCTCGGAGTGGAGGGACCAGCAGCCAATTGCATTCTAGCGCTGCTGATTACTTATGATTCCCTTCCTGTGAGGACAGGCCCTGATGTGTTGTTGTTTGATAAGGCTGGCTCCTTTCGAGCAATAATGCTGGTACAGTTTCCTGCCTAATCGGAGAGCAATTACTGTACCTCAAAAGGGAAAACATTTAGGAGAACCCAGTTTAGCTCAGAAGTGATAACAGGAACATTTTCAGGCTAAGCCATGGTTAGACTTGAGCTCATGCAGGCATCTCCCATGGCAATATGTGACAAAAATCAAAGAGAGAGGAGAGGCTGAGGGTTGTTCTTATCTACCATGCTTGTATAGGATCAGGATCCCATGATGCTTGAAGCATTTGGGAGCTGGGATTTCATTGTAAGAGAACATGGAACCGTTTCCCTCTAGGTCCCTGACCTGGATTTGCTCTAGTTTAGAAGTGAAGAGTGTTTGCTATTACAGATTTCTGATCTGTGTTAACTGAGCTAGTGGCCTTGCTCAGCTCTTCACTGATGGCAGGTGACCACATCCAGAAGCAGAAAGCTGTGCTTCAGTGGTTTGCAGAGGTGTTCTTGTCTTCGCTTAGCTGGTAAACCCATTGCTATTTTCAAATTCAATTGCCAAACCTCTAAGGGAACAAAAATGAAAGAGTGAATAGTTGGAAGGTTATTCCAGCAGAGCGGTGTAGCCAAAGACTGTGGTTTGGGGAGGGGACTGACAAACAGAATATTTGAGGAAAAAAAAATAGCCTCTGCTTGGACTTCTGGCATATTTCTGGTGATTCTGTGCTTCCTTTTGGACACACACACTCAGGCATTTCCACCTAAGGCTGAGGCATGTGCTTTTGACCTCCTCGATGGAGGAGTCTCTGGCTACAAAGGGTGTGTTTCTGTGGTGAGAGAAACTCTATCTCACTGAAGTCAAGCAGGGAAAGGAAATGACTCAAGCATCAAAAGGCCCTCCTTCCTCAGGGAACTGTCCTTAATCGCTATTATCCCGTTACAATAATAGTATTTCAGAAGGACTGTGAACCAGAGCACCCGCGTAGCCATGTAAACTGCTTCCTGTATTTGCCAAACAAAACAGCATTCAGCAATTAATAGAATTTAGCCATTACTCCTGCTATGATAAAACAACAACTGTGGCTGTTCACCCTGCAACCCATCTTGGTGCAATCCCTCTCCCAGGAAGGGTCCTTTTCTTTTGGATTCGTGTTACCTGCTGTTCCAGGGAAGAATAAACCAGAATAAACAAGATCACTTGCATTTTGCTTGGCTTTAAGTGTCAGAGCTATGAAAATTGTCCTCATTACCCTTGCAAGAGCTATTGCAAAGCTTCCTCCTGGGATACACTGATTAGTCATTGCTTTCGTATTAAGCTGGGGTACTTTGTGTCGCTTGCCAGGGATCCTGCACAATCTCTACCTTTTGGTGCTTGATAATAGGCAGCTCCAGAAGTTGGCAGTGGAAGCTACAGAATAAAGCAGTGGGTCCTCCAGAGCTCGGGGACCAGGAGTATTACAGAGACTCAGCTCACCATAATTAACTCTGATTAGACACAGCCACAGACAGGCAGCATCTCGGCAACAAATGGACCATTTGTTCTTCTGTCACTTGCTAGGAGAGGAGCTCCGAACGTGAAAATGCCACTTGGAACTTACTGTGCCCTCACCCCCTCCCTTTCAGCACAGTCCACCCGTCAGCTCCACGGCTGAGCACGGAGGGTTTGCAGGTTGACTTTCACATGTGGCTGGCAGTAAAACCATGCCAAGGATGGAATGAAAATTCCTCTTGCTGCGATCAAGACTCTTGCTGCTGCGTTTGTGATTGTAGCAGCATCTGAGGTCTGAGGCAGGAACTGTGACTCCATGGTAAGCGTGTGCTTTAACCATCCAGGGAGCAGACAGGCTCTGATTAGGGAAGTTTTATAACATTATCAGAGAGGATGTAACAGGCACATACAGCAAACGAGGCTAAATACTAATAGTGGATGGCTAGATCAGAGTAACAAGCATATGAAGCATATACTGGGTGGAAAGCATTCTTGCCTGAAGTTAATTTTGACATGGAAGTTTTCAAATATGAAAAGGAATCTCGAACGACATGTGAAAAACCTACCCAGTGAAACTTGAAAGCTTTTTGGTTTTCTTTGCAGATGCCAAAAAAAACCTCCAATATTTGTAAAAAAACCCCATAAGAATTCAGGATGGCCAGCTACTCAGGATGCCCAGCTACTCAGGATGGCCAGCTACCCAGGATGCCCAACTACCCAGGATGCCCAGCTACTCAGGATGCCCAGCTACCCAGGATGCCCAGCTACTCAGGATGCCCAGCTACCCAGGATGACTTCACCAGTGTGGGTTTTACCCCTGAGAATAAATTAGCTGATAACCAAACAGACTCAGTGTGGGCATTTCAATATGCTTTGTAAATATTTGCTTTGAAGCCTCTCTCTGCAGAAGACTGACTGCCAGGACAGAGATTTGTCTGGGAGGTTTCACAACACAAAAACCATACAGTCAACCTTTGGGGTTGGTTCTAGGGTGGGGTTTTTTGCCGTATGTAGGAAGCAGATGTTGCAAATGCACAAGGATTAGAACAGGGGTAGAACAGAGGAAGAGAACATGGGTCTTTGCTTTTCTTGGAAATACAGGTTAAAAACTTCAGCTTTGGTCTGAGCTGGTTTCTGGTTACTGGCTCGATGGGAAGGATAAAAATGCAAAATCAGTACAGTGGGTCTTCTCATCAAGAGATGAAACCAACATCCTACATTTATGGCTGATGTAATTTCACTGAAGTCAGTAGCTTTATACTACAGAGTCTAACCATATGTTTGGGCTTTTTTTGTACACGATAAAGTCAAATGATGTTGATGCTACTGTGGCAGCTGTGATGTTTTGTTTCCGTGCCAAAACACCTCGAAACTTTCCACTGTATAATAATCCAAAAGGGCCAAGTGTGCTAAGAGTGAAGCTGCATATTCGATGCTCAGGTCTGTACATTGGATTTGCAAGAAGAGCATCGTGGAGTTTGTCAGAAGAAGACTTTCCTCTGAGTACTCTAGATACAAGGAATATGCGAGCTGATCTAAAAAACCCCCATGGCTGAATTCAAACTGCAAAGTTCAAAAAGAGAGGTTGATGGTACCAGTGTAACCCATGTGAGACACGGCTGAAAACAAGTGGCAAAAATAAATCATTTTCTTAGTACAATGACTACCAACAAGGGTACAGAGCTTCTGCTGGTCTACCATGCTTTAATTGAACTCATGGGCATATGTTGACAGAAGTAGAGGTTAAAATTCTTCCCTGTGTTGGATAAGGTCTTATCTTTATGTTGTTTGGGAAAACAAGAATGGGGATTTGTGTGGGGGGACACGACATTTGAGACTCTGTTCAAACACCACTGAAATCAAAGGGTTCTTTCCACTGGCTTTGGATTAGAAAATAAACTGATGGGGTGAGGAAGGATTGACTTTGAAGGACTCAGGAGAGGTTCACTCAGCTCTTGGCTGTGCCAGCCGTTCCCAGGGTGATGTTGGGAAGACTGTCCCATCTGCCTCTGGAAGTTTTCCATTTGCATAGGCAAATGATACTCCTTTCTAGCACCTTGGGCTCAGCTTGTCCTTGGAAATTTTTCATGTAGGATCCAGCTCAGACCGGTGTTTGTACAGCATCTATCACATTGGGAACCCAGCTGAGGGACAGTTACAAAGGACACTGGAGTGAATGGAATACGTGATTTGGTGGGAAGAACTTGAATTATGGAAGTCTTCCTTTTAAAATGAATAGTTCAACTAGCAAAACATCAGACTGTTTTGTGTTGCACTAATACTCTTCATTTTAAACCCTTAAATCAGATTGGGCTCACTTTCTATGCTGGAGTTAAAAAACAAGAGACATAATAACAAGAAAATATCTTCTTTCTTACTGTTTCACCAATTTAGAGATGTCCACAAGAGGCTGAGCAAAAAAAACATCTATGGCTTAGTTGTTATCACACAAATACTTTTCAGAATTCTTTATAAACCATTACCCATGTCTTATGTTACAATCTCAGAGGTGAAGAATAAGGCTGGGATTTGATATTTCGGTGTGAACCTGAAACATGCAGCACATCTTTCAGTTTCTAAAGATACAAGATTATTCTCCTGAATCTGCTGCTATAAATATGAATGGTACATCTAAAACAAAAAAAAAAAGGTTATGGCTTCAACTCAAAGAGAAAACAGGGTCAAGGTTTAGTCAGAGAGAAAACTCATTACATACTCCATGAATCAACAAAGAAATGAGAGTACTGAGGATATCAGCAGGGCTTCCCAGACTTTATTTTGCTATTTATATAAAATTATGCAAACAAAACACCAGAAGAAATCCTAGATATGTTGCATCCTTTGATCATGCTCCAATCATGTAGGTGAAAGCCCTTCCAAAAAGTAGGTATACCTAAAATCATAAATCCACCAGCTACCTCACGTCAGGTCTCCCCGGCCTGGGTTGTAGGCAACATCTCTTGGAAATAGCTCAGGTTTTTGGGAAGGTGCAAGGTGAGAGAGGTGATTTTCAGACCAACTAGACTCAGGTATCCCACGTATTGCTGGCACAACCACAGTACAGCTCTGTTGAGCTACTTCACAGCAGCACTGGAATGGTGGGAAGCAGCACAAGACCCCCACCACAAAACAAGCCCTCCTGGTTTAGAATAAAGAGGCAGCAGGTTGTGACATCTCCTTTCCACCAAGGTATCCAAAGGATGACTGCCTGGCACCTCCCTCTGCTCTGTGCATTTGAGAGGAACAATCTCTCTCTCCATCTTGTTGCTAGCATTTTATTTGGCATCTCCAAGGCTTGATTCAACAGCAGCATCCATAAAGGTTTCCCCTTTGCCATTGCTGCCACATATTATCCAAAGAATCAAAATCCTTAACCTCCTTCAAACAGCTTGCTGTGAGATGAGTCAGTAGTTAACAACAGCAGTAGCAGCAAGCCTGGGAGGTTGTTCCTAACAAGCAGGCACATTTTAAATGAACAGTGAAATTCTGGGGGAGCTCTTTGAAGAGGTTCTCCTTCTTCATTCAAATATCAGAAATAAGATTCTTGTGTCAGTGCCTCTCATCATTCCCCTCTGCTTAGTTTCACCAGCCTGATAGGGATAGGAGCACTTTTTCTCCTCTGAATTTGCTAGCCATTCATCACATAGTTGTCATTCATAATACATCAGGAGCAATAGGGACCCAAATGTGCTTAATGTCTGTAATCACCCCAGGCAGATTTGCAAATGAAACCTTTGTTTATTATGGCAACTGATCAGGAAAATCTTCTTTCAAGAACATAACGTTAACTCAGAAAGAGCAGAGGCACAATAAATCCAAGTCTTGGGTAATAGAAAGGGGGAGAAAAAATAGTTGCTACTCTTGGCTAAAAGATACAAGCCCAGGTGGGTAACTGTTGCACCTAACCTGATACAAAGCCAGTCTTTCCTGGGAGTAAAACGATGTTTGTCGAGATAGCAAGAGAGTAAAAAACTAATATTTTTCTAACTTTAATGGCAAAGAATACAAAGGGTCAGATCCATCATGCCTTTGTTATACCAAGTCCATAGAGACTTTTCTTGACACAACCAGATCTATCAAAAGAGGAAGCAAACACAGTTAGCAGCCAGTAGTAACAGATTCTTGTCAGGTTCCTCAAAATTACTTTGAAAATATCTTTTCTTCAGTGCTAGACTTGTCCCTGGCTATTAAGCATTTGCTCAATTGTAGAAATACTTGGAAGATTACTTGCTGATAAAATTCAGAAGAAAATAAAAGATTTTCTAATGCAGGCTGATAATGTGTACATGGGTCTAGTAAAATAGATCCCCTTCTGATGGTCTTAAAGGCATCAGAAAAGAGACTCAGGTGAGATTTGTCTGTGCTTGAGTTATGCAGACAATGTTAATGTAGGAAAGCTCCCTTTGAGGCTCTGATGATGCCTGTTCTAAGCAAAAAGTGGGGAAGCTTTCTCTACCTGAGGAAAACATTCACGTCATCTGGACCGTGTTTCAACTCCTCCCTTGTTTCCTGAGTTTCTTTGTGTATCCCCAAGGCAGTCTGTAGAGGCTTCAGCTGTCAGGTGTGTGTCTATTTGACCAGTCATGCCATAAAATCAGTCACTGGCCTAAATCATTTGCAGTCGAGAGCCTAGTCCTACAAAGATTGTCATAATGTGCAAATATTCAGGCAGAACTCAGTTGAGCTGCTTAAAACCTCTGGGTTAATCATGTGTGTAAGTTGTTGCAGATCAGGAGCGTATGTGAGAACATCAGTTTTCTCTAAACAAAACTAGTATATAACAGAGCTACCAGGGTGGAACATCTAAAAAAGGTAAAATAAATACAACTGAGACAAAGTCACCTACCCAAGAGAAAAGCAGTGACCACTATGTGGAGTGAGAAATACTCAGAAAGAAGGGTTACGAACCCACCCTGCTAGTGGGAAAAATAATGCTATGGGAAGATGATTATGATGATGTTCTGGATTAGCAGGGAGGGACTAAGAGCCATGGTGCTGGCATTATGGGATAGCCTGCCTGCCTACCAGCCATCCAAAGAGGCTCCCTTCAGAGGCTGTGGGTACCTGTGAGGTTGTGAGCTCCCAGAAGATGGTTGTTGGTCCTAGCTGTGGGAAGCTGAGAAGAAATCAGCTCTATGTATGACAGTCCCTTGAGGTCTTTCCTTAGAGGGTGAGAGCTTTTGAAGAGGGCTGGTGGGTGGATTAAAAGGTATTGCTGGCACATGCCTGCCTAATGGAGGAAACCAGTAGAAGGCAGCCTGGTCTCCTGACAACGTAGTGACAGCAGTCACTGGAAAGCTGCAGCACTGCTGGCCCAAAGCAACCATCCCTACCTGAGGCTGTCCTCTCCCAGTACTCTGCGTGCACAGACCTGTAAGTCTGAGCTTCCCAAATACGCTGCAAAAGTGTCCCCTGAGTGGACCCTCCGTGTGTCACTGGAGAGCAGCTGAAGGAGCTGATAAAGTTACTTAACAACAGAGCTGGAAACACAAGGTATAAACAGAGCCAGCGAAGCTCAGGCGGTTGGTGCCGAGCGCTTTCTCTGCAGCCTAATGATAATGAGGAGACAGCTATCCCTCCTCCCAGACGTCCTGGCATCTCAGAGAGAGCAGGCAAAGGAGGAGGAAAGGGAAAGGCTGTGTGGTCAGCGGGCGGGGTGAGACCACCACCTCTCACGCATCCTTATCAGCCTCCGCAGAGATGCAAACGCTCCTTTCACAAGGGTGTGTAAAGGAGCCTTCAAAGCGATAGCAACGGAACCAACCCAGAAATGGCCTCTAAAAAGAAGGAGAACCAAAAACTTTTCTCTAGACCCATCCTGGAGGCAGAATTGGCAGCCCATAGCCTGGCATAATGAAATGTCCACGTTAAGTAAGTCACCCGGAGGGTCACTTTCTCTTAGTTTGGGGGAAGGCCAGCCCTGCACACCCTTCTGAGAGATGTCATGGTGTGTGTCACATCTCTATATCACACTGACAGCAAAAAAGGGAAGTGTACAAAATGTACTGAGCGTTGAGAAAGCCAGATACTTGCTCTGCGAGTTGCTGATCACCTTCACCTCCATTGCAGGGGCTCAGCAGCTTCACTGAAGGCACCCATGGATCTAATAAATTAAGAGAGAAGGGATTCTTGGAGCTCTGAAAGTGAAAATACTATGGACAGGGGAAGAGGAGAAGAGAGAAAAAGGGAAAATAAAATGAAAGGAGGTGAAGGGAACTAGCAGAGAGAATAGAGACAAGTTAAGGAATGAGATGATGCATATATGATTAAGGTCACAAATGTAGCTGGAACACAATGAAAAGAAACCACGTGGGTTTACTGGACATCTGGTTTTAGAATCAACCATGTTTCTAGAAACAATACACAGACAGACTTTAAAATTCAAATCGTAAATACTCAGTGCTAATTTTTTTTTCCTGTAACAGAGATGTGAATAATAATGAAGAACAGAATTCACAGTAAAGTCAAAGCCATACCCCCCCTGATTCAATAGTCCAGTCTGCCCAGGGTGAAAGCTGAAAGGCTAACAGAGAATGAGCCTTCCATTTAAAGAAAAGAAATGCCTGTACTAGACATCACATCAAGAATTAAGCCAAACTTTCTTGTACGGTGGTCTTGTCGTATCTCAAGTGTTAAAGAATATCAGTACTTGCTGAAGACCACCAAGAAAAGCCTGACCATGGCAATGACTTGGTTCCTGTGAGCTGGTAGAAACTGGTTGTATATTAAGCATGAAGGATCATAGCCAGTGCTGGCACGGTGAACATCTTCCTGCAGGAACGATTCGATGACACTTTGCAAGAGCAGACTCCTTACCTTGTAAAGTAAATCAGGGGTTAGCCAGGAGCATAAGAACAACCAGAGCAGTGAATCAGTTAAAAATGAGAAGGGTTGTGGAGCACACACAAAAACACAAACAGCTGTGGGAGTGAGAGACACTACCAGGTGACTAGCTGAAGGCAACGCTTGTCCCAATCCTGGCAAAAGGAGATCCTGCTGATCAAAATAATTATGGAGGTGAAAGCTTATTGTCAGTACTGAGAAAAATTCTGATTAAAGTTGTAGTCAACAGATCAAAGCTGGTCTTGGAGGGAGTAGGGAGAGCAAAACAGTGTGGCTTCAGATAGGGGTGAAGTTGCATTAATCAGATATGCAGATTTTTACAGTTGACGGAAAAAGAAGCAAGAATGGGGTTTAAAAGTGTTTGTTATTTTCCCTGATGCTGCAAAGGCAGTTTATTTGGAAGGAACCATTACAGAACTGTCCTGGATTGAGTGAGAGCATATATATACATATATATACATATATATACATACACATACATACAGCATTCAGACAAACACATTGGTAGTGCAAATGCTGGGAACTCCTGCAGTGTTATAGGAATTGGCAGAAAAATTAAGCAAGTGCTTCAAACCAAGTCTGGTATGAAACAAAGGACTACGAATTCACCAGCACTTCCATCGTGTGCTTCAGATGGAAGTTAGGATAGTAAATGAGTTGAAGCATGCGACAGTGGAAGATCTAAATTTCACATTATGCAAATGAGAGCGCATAATTGTCAGATAAACGAGCCAAAGTTTATTCTCTTTCCTAATTGACAAAATTGCTGCAGTCATCTTGGGTTTTAAAATCTATCAATACAAGTGTTTCTGTCTTGGAGAGGGATAGGCATTTTTTTCACATATATGCCACAGGAATTTAATTGCTGCTGAGGAGAAGGAGGAAAAAGCAAAAAGATGTGCTTAGCCAAAAGCGGAAAACATGAAAGCAGGTATCCAGTGAAAGAGGAATAATCTAATAATCCAGAAGTGGCTGCATTAAATGAGAGATCTGCCTGCTGCTGATGCAGGAGTTCCTCCAAAAGCAGCAGGTATTACACAGCGTAAGAGCGACGGAGACGTTAGGAGCAGGCAAGGATGCCAGATCAAGACTCGAGATCAGCTACAGTAAAAACCATGACAATGAGGAGGGATCCTGGAGAGGGGACCCGGATGAGAGGACGCCGAAGATCTTCATGCACACACGTGGCTAAGGGCTAAACTGGACCCCAGCCTCATGGCCAGACCTTGCTGATGGGAATGGGGCTTGAAATGGATTTGACCGAGGCATAAGCTCCAGACAGGGGTGTTAAATGACTCCTGAGTCTGCAAAAAAAATGAGCTGGGAAAGAAGACATATTAAAGTCTCTGCCTTGGCCAAGTTCCAACTCAATTAATTACAATCTGCCTTTTAAAATTCCCCCTGAAGTTTCAGCTAGAGGAGATATTCTTCCACGCACGTCCTGCGAGGCTGAGAAGTGTCGCAGCTCACCGCTGAGCCACCGTTTGAGATAGCAGGATTGCTGCCTGCAATGCTTGTTAGGTCAGGTTTGTGAAGGCCTTGAGACCCTTGAAAATGAGAAGTGCTCGGTAGAACGAAGATGACGAAACCATAGAAAAGCAGCAGCAGTCACTTTGTGATGAACCTTCCTGCTGTGCAATTTTTTAGGTAGATGTGCTCATAAAGCCTCACTTCTGCCTTCTAGTGGGTAAAAGATAGGAAAGCATCACAGCAGAAAAAGGAGAGAGAAGTACCAAAAGGAAAATTAGCTTGGGGTTCCTCACTATCATGAACAAGCCCTGAAGATCTGACTCAAGCAAAAATCTTGTCATTCTTACTCCCGACAGTGACCGTTGTGTCCACTTCTCACCCTGGCTTCCATCGGTTGTAATGGTACAACCCCCAACTCCTCTCTTTTAGGATGGACCCAACCCACATGGGAGGCCAAATGAATGGCAGAGCTCACAAAGGTTGACAAAAGTTTTATCAGGCTTGAATGAATAAAACGGCATCGCTTCCTCGGCCTCAGAACAGGCAATCCAGACCTTTCTTAATAAAACTGCAACCAAAAACACACCTGTGGGGATAAATACTTCCAAGATTACTCTTTCCTGATGATCATCTCTGATGTGCTGCTTGCCACTAGGGATGTGTAGACCCGATGGCACGTCACCTGCGAAGAGTAAGCGAGACAGAACATCAAAAGCTCAACGACTGCCTCCGTTCCTTCATCGTACTCTTCCTCGCTGGCATGTGAAGGCCAGTAGAATTCAGAGCTGAGCCCCTCTCTGAGATGTCTCCCTGGTCCTCCTTCAAATCGCAATGACTATCGCTGGCGTCTCGGAGCTTTGGAGTTCTGGGGATGAGGGAAAATGTGAGTTTTAAAGCAGCTCTTGAACGCTCTCTAGTGGCCAAAGTAGGAAATATTCTTCATGTCCCCTGCCTGTCACCTTCTCAACATGGTTTTAATTCCTCAATCACTTACGGTGACTCATGCATCTCCGAGTTAAAACGACTGTGAAATTACAGTGATAATTATTGTTATAATTACGATAAAAGTTTATCCTAATTCATTCTCAGACACTAGAGTAGTGTTTTTCACTACGCAAAGTACAAAAAGTGAGTCTGATGTCACTCTTGTGCATCGAGTAGCATTTTTTGTTGTCCTTTGGCCAACTAGCAGTTTTCATCCTCGGCTGTGTTTGCAAAGGTCAGAAATATTGTGATCCACAAATATCAACTGATTCCTTATTGTGTATTTTCCCAGTATTTCAGGAGCCCTTACTTTCTAGAGTAGCCATCCAAGCTCCCCATAGAAGCCTCGGATGTATGTCACAGAAAATGCTGATTTTTCATTTCATAGCAGAGAGCAAAGTCGAGCAAGAACTAGGTGACCCAGTTATGGAAATTTGGCAGCTGTGAGACCAAAGGAGAGATTAAAGCAAAGAACATGCCACAGACGGTAATGACAAAATGCTTGCATTGGTTTTGAATAATTAATAGATCCCGAGCCTGTGTCCAAGAGAATATTTGCATGAAGCATTATTTACATACCTTTTCAGATGCTAATTGCAACCTGTCTGGCAAAAACAAACACACTGGTTCACAGACACGGGTTAATTTGAATGTTTTGGGTTGGGGTTTTTTTGTCTACTCTGTTTAAAGGCTGTGTCTTCTTGTTTGTCTGCCTTTCTCCTCACAGTCACTACCTTAATCATCACCATCAGCTTAAACATCCAACTGCTTTTCAAGTAGTCAGAAACAACTTGGAGAGTCGCTCCAGTAACAATCCTACACAAAAATCCCAGGTCCTACAACCTGGCTTTGGTAAGTGTTGTATCCCCAATATTTATTCCAGCTCACACGTTTTGCAGATTTAGATTTTGATGCAGAATCTCTTTGTTGCCACTGAAATAACTCATCTCTTTCACCCATCCTACTTACTGCTGCTAACACAGTTCTTGGCTCTTGCCTTCAGCTCTTTGAGGTCTCCTGTCCCCAGATGGAATCTGACACGGAGCTGGTGATGCAAAATGAAAGTTGTCGGTGGGCCTGTGAGGAGCTGATCTAACTCTGCTTCCATGTTCACAAGGAAAACTTTCTGTTAACCAGCAAATTGCACTCCCTGATGACTTTTCATGACATTTCCCAGCCTTCATCCTGATGACTATTTCTTGGTTATTAAGTAATTAAAACATGATGTAATTAATTTTACTTTCTAATTAGATAATTGCTCTGTCATTGCAGTTCTCTTATTACCGCAAGTTCTTAGTTACTAATGTCAGTGAATCAAAATTATTATTTTCAAATCCATAAATCTTGTGCTGGTCCTCATAAAAATTAGGTGTGCTGCAGCCTCATGGAAAGCTATTCCCAAATTTCTTACTTCCCTGGCTGCAATTGGGTCTTACCCTGTGTGTTCATGAGGAGGAATAGCTGCCTGGTGAATAGCTCTGCTGCTCTTCAAAGACATTTAGAACCCATTCATCACTGGAGTGCTGGGGAATAGAATTGCCCAGTGGACTTAAGGAGTTTGGACTTGTAGAGTCCTTGAACTTAATTTCATGACTGCAAAAGACCTTATGCCAAAAGTGAGAGGCTATTGTCATGGAAAGGCTCTCAGGGACTGCTCCACAAAGGAAAGAGAACCAAGAGCTGAGTGGAAGGACAGCAGAGTGACCTCAGTGACCAGAATGCAATCCCAAGGCACCCACGTGGGGCTGGGCTGGTGACACTGATGGCTTCCATTGAGGGGCCATCAGACAAGGAGAGGGGACAAGTCAGGGGCTGCCTTGAAGGTCCAGCCATGATTAGCAGGGAACAGGGCTGAGCAAGGGACTTCTACTACATAGTCGAGGCTCAGTGGCTTGGAAAAAAAAACTATTGAAGCACAAGCAAAAATTAGGAATAAATCTGATTTTATGTAGGTGATCTTCATAACTGTTTTTACATGATTTTTATGGCTTGGGGTTTTTTTGTTTTGGTTTGGGGGCTTTTGTGTTTTGTTTCTTGTTTGGTTTGGGGTTTTTTTTTTCATTTGGGGCTTTTTTTGAGCAGAAGCATTTGCAGTTCTTTAGTGGAAGAATTGTTCAGATTCCCTGGGATGTATGTGGCCTGGAGGAATGCATTTATGTGTGCCTCTGAGAGTGCTGAGCAGTCAGGAAGAGAAAGAGCTGCAGTGCCAGGGAGCCCTGCTAACAAGAGCACGCCTTTGATAGGTGGCTCTGACAGCAACAGATTTGGAAATACTTGTTTAGTGCAACCACTCATTTTAGTTCAGATAGACCTTTAGTGGAAGGTCTGTGATTAGTCTTCCTCAAAAGAGCCCAGCTGAGCCTCACTGACTGCAGCATGAGAATTATCAACCCAATATATTGGGATCCTTAAAACTGTAGTTCCTCAGAGTCATTAAAAGGTCAGATATTTGTGCCTAAATATGATATAAAAAGAATTATGCAATATCCTGTGATTTGCTTGTACTTCATGTTACACTGATAGGATTTAAAGATTGTGCAGTGTAATTGTAAAGCACAACCTGTGTCTGTCCTTGATTAAGTGCAGAGGTTTCAAAGGCTGTTGTTTACAGTAGCTTGCAGTTCTTTTAGTCATGCTTACTAAGCACACTTTTATTTTCCATGTAAGATTATTTTGTATAAGAGGTTTTAAGTGTTTCCTGTTCATCTCTGACTATGCTATGCTGGAAAACAGAAATTAAGTTAAGAAGTGTAAATGATATGATAAAGCCTGAGATAAGCAGGTCAGTATAAACAAGTACACAGAAGCCAGACTGCAAAGAGGCATCATCTCATCTCAGTGCACAGGGATTTACACATCAGCACTATTTTCTGTTTTCTCAGTGGGAAAAACTTTGCCATTTGAAAGCTCGTAGTAAGAGGCTTTTCAGCTGGGAAACAGAATGAAAGCAACAAGTTGATCTGGCTGCTTGAAAATTAAGCTGTATACCAGGTCTTTCTAAATTAAGTTAGAGATATGAAACAAGTGATTGGGAAATAAAGGAGAAGAGTAGGTAAACATACATTTGTCAAACTATTAAATTTCCTTCCACGAAGAAGATCACGGGGACAGAGGAGAAGCAGATGACACCTTCTGACTTTATTAAGGTTTCTAATACTTCCTCACACAACTCAAGCAACTTAAGAAAACAGGACTTAAATGAAACTAGGGCAAAGTGGGTGCCAAGTTAGTCTGCCTGAAGAATATTTGCCCGTGATTCCCTGTCAAAATGAACAGACGTATGAAGCAAGGTATCACTGGAATGTGTTCATGTGTCCATGCTAGTTAATATTTTCATTATGACCTAGATGGTGGAACAGAGGGTATGAAAGCTGTGAAAAAAAAAACCCTCTTACTTTGGAATCAAACTGTGAAATGGTCAAGAAAAAGATGAAACTCAATGTGGACAAGTTCATTTAGGCAGCAATAAGCAACTTCATAAACTCTGCTGGGGGATAACACGTTAACGTATTTCTGCAGAAAAAGATCTGGAGGTGATACTGCATTGCTGGCTGAACTGGAGTGTACAGCCTGGTGTCGCTGCAGAAAAATCAGATATGATAGCTAGGTGTGAGACACATCATGTAACTGCATCATAACATCACCATTAAAAAGGACTCAGCTGGAATAACTTATCCTGGTTTGAGCACTGCATTTGAAGGTACCTGCAGGCCAATGGGAGACAGCATCGAGGAACACACTGAGAATAGTCAGAGGTGGAATAAACTTCACTTATGTGGAAAGGTTGAAAGAACTGGCGTTACTTGACCCAACAAAGAACACTGTGAAGAAATACAAATGTGTTACCATATTGCATTACAGAGACAGCTTCGCAGAGAAAAAAAACTCCTATTTGTGTCCAGGACATTTAGGATGAGAAGCAGTAGCAGCAGCACTGGAGTAACAGAGATTCCAATTACATGCAAGGACAACTTTCTATCAGTAAGAACCACAGAGCACTAGAATAACCTGCCTGGGAGGCTGACATTAGCAGGCCATCCTAGGACTAAACTGCATCCTGAGTCCAGCCTGTTCTCTACCAGCACTAGGGATTCCTTAAAATATCCAGTCATCCTTCACCTTCAAGTCACCTCCAGATTTACTCCTCCTTTACCTTTCTTATGTGATATGCAGGAAGATTTTGCTGTGCCAGTTGGAAAGCATGAGGTTTGATTAGTAATCTTCAGGCTCACTTGGAAACTGTGTTGTGACCATGAATAAATTACGAATATCCTTAGAAAAAAACCCTGTGTTTTTCTAATGGCTGCGCATGACCAAATCTGCTGGAGAAATGAAGAGCTGAGGCATAAATTTACTGGGGGCTAAGTGGGTGGGCAGTAGCTGGATCCAGTCATTTGACTGTGAAGAACAATTTGGACTCCTCCATTCATAGATTCATGGAAATAAAGAGGAACAGTTGGTATCAGACACATCACAAGCTCCATGTTGCTCATTCCACCGACAGTAAAATTTGGCCTCCCTCAGGGAGCAGTTGGTCCCTGCTGCTCTGTGACAGTATCTTTGCCCTCCAACCACTGATTCTCATGATACCTTTCAGCACTGGATTGAATATCCTTTCAGGAAGAACCATTTTATCTCCACAGGTGTAGAGTACAGCTTTTTGAAACAAAAAGTTGGGGTTTTTTTGAGGTGATTACAAGTTTTGGATGAGAACCACTCTAGATGTTCTCCAGAAGTAAAGGTTAAGATACTTAGACTGTGATAAGCCTAAGTTTGACTTGCAGCCTTGTGATACTTTCATTTACACTGGTGTGACACGGGAAAGTAGCTGATGGGTGCAAATAGACCCCATAAACTGAAGGGAAAATTGCTGTTTGGACAGATGTTTTGGTTGGAGCTGCAGCATTTGTCATAACACTACCCAGCATTTTCCTTAACAGTAAGGAAATAAATACAGAATTACTTGATATAATTTACAAATACCAAAAGATGAGTGATAAAGCAAATTAGAGGGAGGACAGGCCTAGAACAGACTGCAGTGGTTCAGCTGGGCCCATTCACATGAGCTAATTCAGGCAAATATAAAGCCCTAAGCAGTTTTGAGCTGCTTTTCAGTGTTGAGAATCCTTCTTTGATATGTATGACCAACCTACTCCCTTCTGTGAGGACTTTGCACATGAAAATGAATGCCTGATCCACTTTGCATAGAGCTTATGGAGCAAAGTAGTTGTCACAGCCTGGTTATTTACTTCTGTAAGCTGAAGATTTCTGTAAACAATCACTTCATGCAAAGGCCAAAGCAACTGTGTGACATCAGGAGAAACAGAAACAGATTTTATAATTATTTCCCATCACTAAATCTATAATTTAGTGTCATTTAATCATTTTTTTGCTGCATTGGATTGGAATTATGCTAGCTTTGACTAAGAGATATCACTTAACCTCCGTTGAACTCAAATAACTTTTGAGTTTTTATTGATCTTGCTGCTACACATCAATGTTTAACGTTGTGATAAAGAAAATCTTGTCATTTAATTTTATTCAGACAAAACCATGCACTGAGCTTTCAGTCCTTGTTTGGAGAGGTTTACATTGTCTGGGTTTCATTTTATTATGAAAGTTAGCCAACCTGGGGGTTTAGATAGAATAAGAATTTCTCTCCTCTGAGGAAATTCCTTTGGGAAAAAGAAACCCAAAGAAAAACTAAGCACTAACTTTCTAAAACTGCCTGATAAACAGGAGGAACCACAGGTTTTGAAATTGAAAGAGTGGGCCCTTCTTAAAACAGTTAAACTGAGTCAAAGTTCAAGTCCTCCCAGGCTCCTGTTTACAAACAGGCCTCCTGGTTTGGTGTTGCGTTACAGTTCTACTCTCCAAAGTAAGTTTGTAACCTCAAAGGCAAATAAAAGACATTGTTAAGTCCTCTTTATGACTAGTTTAAATGTTGCTGTGTTGTAAGTTGAGGTATTTTGGTTTGTTTCTTTTTCTAGCCATAAGCCTTGTCTACTAAATGGGGGAACTGGTTGGTACTTGTTGTTTTCCGTGCACCACCAGTGGACCAGGATCTGCTTTTCACCTGAAGCTGTGGTTACCTCTATCCCCATTCCTACTGTCACATTCCCAGTGGCATTTCAAGCCTTACAACATCCAATGCAATCAGTCAGGGAATAGATGATGTATAGATCTGTGATAATGTGCAAGAAGGGAAATCTTGTTGTAGTCTTTTGGAATCTACTGAAAAAACACCCCCCAACCGAACACAGAATAAATAGAAGTTATTCACTATATTATTTAGCATAATTCTGAGTATGACTGAGGAAGAGACACAGCAGTTAAAGGAGGGAACGCTACACCAGTTCCTGGTTTGGGGAAGCAGAGAATGTATCAAGAGGCTGGGTGGGAAAAACTGGTGAGATGTAGGACCAGTTGTTATCTTGGAGAAGTGGGTACCAGGAAGATGTAAGGACACAGGGTAGCAGTACTTTAATCTGCACCATAATTATGCTGAATTGTGTTTTCAACCAGCTAACGAACACCAAAGATGTCAAAGGCAAAGAGATCCAAACCCAGCTTTACAGGGAGATCATACCACACATGGCAAGGAAGGGGGTACTTATCTCTAAAAAATGTAAATGTTGAGACCCACATGCTAATTACATGTTTCTCCTATGTTAGAAGTTGCCAGGATAAAGCTTACTCACATGTCAGCAGTGGTTCAACTCTTCCTTAAAGAGGACGAGGTCTTAACTCTTCCTTAAAGAGGATGAGGTCTCGACTCTTCTTTGAGGGTGGGGAATTCTCTTGTAGGGTTTCCTCTGTCAGGCATCGGTGAGCAATATTGTTGGCAAAGAAATACGATGAATTTGTGGTCACTGTTTTTAGAGGAATGGTAGGAAAGAGGTAGATGAGCACGAGAGCATCACCTGCCTAAATTATCATCACGTTAAGTAGTAAGAGATATTTTCAGAGTCAGGATTGATGGCCAATTACGCTGTAATACAACAGGTGTTTTTGGCACAAAATTGCCATGTTATAACAAGAAACTGTTAAATTAATTTAGTAAGGCTTGTCCCATGCTCAATTAACAAGTCTTTTTTAGGTATAGTATGAAAATCATCCTTTTGCAGTCCCTGGGTAAGGTAAGTACTTCATGCTTTGCTTATAGTTACTTACGCTTTAGCATGTAAATTTAGCAGCAGTCTCAATTCCATCTTTGGCAAAGTAAAAAAGCATCCAGTGTAATGATGAAGAGCTTTGATGCAGTAATTGTAATTATTTCTCATGTCATCTCATGATTACTGCTTACAGGAGCAGTGTTTTTAACTCTTTTGTTTTGTTTGAGACCATGAACACTCGCATTTGGTGTTGTGCTCTCCCATGAGGAATGAATATCTCTTGTTATTGTTAACATTGACACCACTTCTCCCATCAGCTCTGATTTTTGCTTTGATTGCAGATTTTTTTAGCTCTTCAGCAACACAGGTTTTGAGTACAAACTACATTAGGATCCTATGACTTGGATGAAAAACTTACCTAAGCTTTTGTGTTCCCACAGCTTATGCGGAATTGCAACGGCAGCGTAAGAAAAGGAGGAATAAAGAGGAAGGGATAAAACAATTCCATATGGGTTTAAAGCATTATATTTTGTGGTCAAAAAGCCTCACTGTGCTTCATGAAGAAACTGCACCTGACTTGGGAAAAAAAGGTAATTTCAACCCCTGTGTAAGGGGTTGGGAGAAGTAAATGCATAAAAATCAAGTCTTGTAAATGTAACGGTATTAACAAAATCTTCTTGGCAAGTAGTGAAAAGAAACAGACTTTCAATGTTTGAAGATGTATCTTTTCTACTTGAAATAATTGTGTTGGGTGGTTTATGACACTTGTTTTATAACCTGATATGCAAAAAAGAGGTGATTTGGAAAGCAAATAATCTAATAGAACATGACAAAGCACTGAGCTGCCGCAGAAAACTCGGGCACCGGCGAAAATGAGAAGAGTAAGAAGCAGTATCTACAGATGGAATGAAGAGCAAAATCTGACCATTCCAAATTTACTTCAGAATGAGGTCAAAGCAAGCAATTTCTTGCTGGATTATCAACTTGAATTCATGCAAAGCAAGAATCAGGATGGAAACAAGAGCAAGGGCAGTGTGATTACGTGCAGGGATTGGGTGAGAAAGAGTAACGAGACCTCTCTCTTGCTGGGGGAGAACCATTAGGTTGGCCCAATTGTCCAAGAAACAGCACTGTATCTTATGTCTATGTCATGGATCGTGTGGAACTATGATTAAACAGATTAAAAAAAGACTGGCTTTAAAAAACAGTGGTAAAAATACAATCTTAAACTGGTATTATAACCAAAACAAATCCATCTCCATTACTGAGAATTGAGTTTTTTGAGCCTTATATTCCCAAAGTCTCCCATCTGTGAATTCCACAAAGACAACTGAATAAATACCAAAACCTTTCTAATGCTGTTTAGCAAACAACCCTGCTGAAGGCAGTGACATTTCATTTTCAAGCTGCACCTCACAAAGAAGGCATAGTATTCATTCAAAAATTTCCTTCACAGAAACTCCTGTGCTATTTCAGTGCAACATTTTGAAATTAATACTAAATAATTATTAATTGTCAGCATAGAAGTGAAGGGTCAGCAAGTGCTGGTTGGACACGGTGCAGCTTGGGTCACAGAAATGTGCAAAACTCAAATCACGTATGTTGTGTAGAATTGAGGGATTGTATTTAGAAAGAGACTTATAGGTATTTCCACCATAAATCCCGGTGTGAAAGACAAATGAGACAACTGCTTCCAGTGACTAAAACACAGTTCGTAGAATCACACAATGTTAGGGGTTGGAAGGGACCTCTGGAGAGCATTGAGTCCAACCCCCCTGCCCCAGCAGGGGCACCCAGGGCAGCCCACACAGGAACAGAGCCAGGGGGGGCTGGAAAGGCTCCAGAGAAGGAGACTCCACAGCCTCTCTGGGCAGCCTGGGCCAGGCTCTGGTACTCTCACAGGGAAGAAGTTTCTCCTCCTGCTGAGGTGGAACTTGCTGTGTTTCCCCTTGCTACCATCACCTCTCGTCCTGTCCCAGGGCACCACTGACAAGAGCCTGGCCCCTTCTACTGCCCCCCACCCTTCAGATATCTGTAAATACTAAGAAGATCCCCTCTCGGTCTCCTCTTTTCCAGGCTAAACAGCCCCAGAGCCTCAGCAAGAGAGATGTTTCAGTCACTTCCTTCATCATCCTCATAGCCTCTTCTTGGACCCTCTGTAGTATTTCCCTGTCTCTCTTGAACTGGGGAGACCACACCAGAACACAATATTCCACATGTGGTCTCGCTAGGGCAAAGTAGAGGGGGAGGAGAACCTCCCTGGACCTGCTGGACAAATTATTGAGGCCCAATTACCCCCATGGCACGATGCCCCTCTGGAACCCTCCCAGTTTTAGGTACGTGCCTTAAAGGCATGAACAAACAGAAAAAGTGTTTTAGAGTCAGAACGGTCTCGCTCCCCGGAAGCGAAGCCCAGCACCAGTACGACGGGCTGCACCCAGGGGGGAGACCCATCCCCTCGCCACCTCAGGCCCATCGCCTCAGACAGGCAGGGCCCGGCAGCGCCCCCCTCCTCTGGGGAGGCCACAAACAACCCAAGGCCGCGCCGGTTGGTTTCACAAGCAGCTTAGCGCCGGGCGGCCGGTCTCACCGACCCACCCCCAGCGATGGGCCCCTGTTCGGTGCGGAGCTGCGGGCCCGACAGCTTCACACTCGCGGACAGAGGCGGCGCCGCCGCCATCGCCGCCGGCGGGCGGGGTCCTGAGGCGGGCGGGGTCCTGAGGCGGGCTACCCCGCCTGGCTATTGTGTCTGGCGCTTAGGCGCCTACCGCGCGCCCGAAAGACCCGCCAGAATCCAGCGCCTCTGCCGGGAAGCGCCTCCTCCGCCCGGGCAGGGGAGGGCTCAGGCGTTCTCCGCGGGCACTCTCAAGAGGAGAGGACCCCGGCGCCGCTCGCTCCCGGGCCGCCTCGCCTTACGCGCTGGCGTGCGCGCCCTCGCTCTCTCCCCTAGTAGCGCGGTGCGGAGGTAGCAGGAGCAGCGCGGGCGGCGGGGCCGGAGTCGGCTTGAGGCGGCCATTCCTAGAGCGAGAGCGCAGCGCACCGAGTTCCCCCCCTCCCCCGGGCCACTCACGCACACGGTGAGGAGGGTGGCGAGGCCCCTCCGGACACCGGCGGGGCGGTGGCGGGGAGGGGACGGGTCGAGCTCGGGGAGTGACCGTTGGCTGGGCGAGAGCCGCTGGCGACCGCGGTCACGTGATTCCCCCCCCCGGCGCGCTCCCGAGTCGATGGCCGGAGGGCGGATGGGCGGGAGCGCGCCGGCAGGTGCGGCTGGCGCGCGCGCCCGGGGCGTGGGGAAGCGGCCGTGTGCGCGCGCGCCCGCCCGCCCTCCCGCGTGTCCCCTCCGGCGGCCCGTTCCCCCGTAACGCGCCCGCGCTCTCTCTTTTCTCTCTCTCTCCTCTCGCACAGAGATGCCCTCGGCTACCAACAGCACCATGGCGAGCAGCAGCAGCGGGAAGGCGGGCCCGGGAGGTGAGGCCGCCCCGGCAGCGGCAGCCACCCCGCAGGCATCGGGTGGCAGCATCACCTCGGTGCAAACCGAGGCCATGAAGCAGATCCTGGGAGTGATCGACAAAAAGCTGCGCAACCTCGAGAAGAAAAAGGTGCTCTCCTGTCTCTGCTCTGCTGGCCGCGGGATGACCGACCTTCCCCCCCCCCCCC
>JANVCC010000046.1:16334329-16399473 GCA_025345505.1 Todiramphus chloris collaris
GCCCCCCTATTTCTGGCGAGCCTCGTCCCCCGGCGTCGGGCCGCCTCAAGGGACGGTGAACCGACCCGTCCCTATTTTCCTTCCTCTTCCTTGTGCCCGCGGGACAGCGGCCGGTCCCCGCCAGCCGTGCCCTCCTGCTCCCTGGGCGAGAGGAGCCTGCGGCCTGCGCGGGGTTGTTCCTGGCGTCACCCCCAGGGGCCGCCCGCTGGAAGGTTCCAGAAGGGCGAGTGCCTTTTTCCCGGCCTTTCCCCTTCCCCTTTCGGGGGTCCCCCCGGGCCCCTTCGGTCGGCTGCCCTCTCCTGCGCCCTGAGGCGCGCCTGTCTTCCACCCCCCCCCCCCCCCCCCCCCCCCCCCCCCCCCCCCCCCTTTCCCTCCCCCGGGGGGGCCCTGCCCCCCCCCCCCCCCCCCCGGCGGCGGGGGACCGGCCCCCCCCCCCCATTTCCTTGTTTTCCCTTTCCTCGCCTCCTCGGGAGCTCTCCCCCTTCCCCGCCCGACCCGGGAGCGGTGAGCTGCGGGGGAGAGAGGCTGCGGCGGGCCGGGCTGCCCTCGGAGCCCGTGCACATGGAAGCGGGAGCTAACATGGCGGCGGCGGCGGCCTCAGCCTCAGCCTGCCCGGCGGAACTGCATTGTGCGAGCAGCCTGCACAAAGCCGGGGGCCGCCGGCCACCCCCCCCCCGCTGGCTTTTCTCTTACTATTTAATGTATTTTCTTTTTCCCCCCCATCTCTCCTTTTTCATCGCCTTAAGCATACCCCTTTGGGGAGTCTTAAGTCAGCGGGAAGCGGCCTTTAAGGAGTTATTTTTAGAAAGAGCGGCTACTAAATCCGCGCTCCTCGGACGGTTCGAGTTGTGACAGAAGAGAGAAAAAGGGTGTCGTGGTTACTCACGGTTTATGTGGCACCCACTCAGTGCTTGGTGTTGGTAGATTAAATGAGCCTCGGGGAGCTTTCCAGCCTACAGAGCATGAGGTGTCTGCCAGAAAAATACTGACATACATGTAGCCTAAAGACTTGCTTCAAAACACTGTATTACTAAGTTAAAATTAGGGAATAATTTTATGTCTGCATTGAAGCCCTAAATCTTTTTGCTTGTAGAAGTAGACAGGCACAGTTACTCTTTAATATTTTCTTCTTAGCTCTTTGGATCATGGTGGTCTAGACTACTGTATTTGTATAAGGTGAAAATACTGGCAGTAAATTAGTCTGTAGAGGTGAGTTGCAAATGGAGCAAGATGTGGTTTACCTGTAAATATATGTGCAGTGTAGTTTCCTGCTTTAAAAAGTGGGATTTTAAACCCTACACAACAAGAAGCAGCAAGCCAGGAGCTTTTAGGTAAGCTTTAGAATCAGAAAATCTTTTCCTGGATTCTTGTCTGAATACCATTGTGTATCAGTGGGGCATGATGTGTCTCAAACTTGTCACTAATAAATATAGATGTGCATCCACACAAGAACACTGTTCCTTACCTTGGAAAAGAATACAGATTTCTTATTCATCTGTCCTAGTTTCAATACAAAAAATTGTTTGAAGTGATTGTTGTATCTAACGTCAGAAATGATTGAAAAATATTCTTCTATGATGTTCAAACTGTTATTTAAAAACTAAAATTGGAAGGGGAGCATTCTCATCTGTTTTGTAAATTTAAATAATAAATAGGAGAAGCCCACTTGTATTGGTGTGTGGATCAGCTTTCCTCTCTAGAAGCTTTACCTTGTAAAACAAATGTACACCTCATTTATATTTGTCTTAGCCATTCCATTCTATCTGAATGGACTTTTGGTCAACTTTCATAGTATCTTAAATTAGAAGGATGTGTGAGAGGCTGTTATCTGGCAGAAGAGAGTGAAAATTAGTGATAATGGTCTCACGAAGGCCCTAGGTTTGGTTTTGTTTGTTTCTGGGGTTTTTGTGTGCTGCTCTCACTACTTCTGCTTACTGTGGTGTCACAGAAAGTGAATACAGGAGATGAAGAGCAATTTTTTCTGGAGATGGTTTCCACTGAAAGATCTTCCATTAAAATTCCTTGGAGCGTCTCTTTTTGGGGCACTCAGTGCTAGACCATGTGGGCTTAAAAAAGAAAAGGCAAAGGCTCTGTCTTGAAGAAAAGCTGGTTGTGCACTCACACCAGTGAATTAAATTGCAGAGACTCCCCTAACGCTGAGCTGAAGAAGTTCTGAAACTTCTTGAAGTTGCACTCTCATGTAAACACTGCAGAAATCATGAGATAAATTGTTCTTGGTGTATTAAAGCAGAATTACTAATACATGGGCTCGAGCCTCTCCCTTGGTAGGGGAATCAAAACTTTTTCAGTTAATGAGCATTCTTTAATGAAGGCAGTGTGGTGTGCTTAGAGTCCTGAGAACAGAGCTTATTGTACACATGGACATCAGGATTTTATTTTATTGCTTGATATGTTTACTTAAGTGCACAAATTCATTCATTTTTTTCTGTATTTTGAATCTTTTGATGAGAATCTATTTTTACTTCTTTAAGCATCCAGAAAGTAAACTCACAGTGGATACAGCAGATACAGGAGTGGGTGAAAAATGCAGTAAATGTCACTGTATCTTGAGCTTAGTTGAACGTGTAATCCTTTCTTTGTCAGCAGCTGATAATGAAGGCCAACAGAGATGATTTTCAGAGCTTTGTATTTGAGAACAAACACAAAAACATGCTTGACTTGGAGATACACTTTTGAAGGATGAAAAAGAATTGCTTCTGTAAGAGCATCTTGGGTTTAAAATGATATGTGCAGCTTTTAGTTGAGGAAAGGTCCCTCTTTCTGAAGATACTCAAAATTTTGAAGTAAATTAGTGTCATGTTCTAAACTCTGAGGTTAAAAAAGATGTGACCTTCAAAAATGTTTATAACTTAGTTCTATACTGCTTTGAAAATCTGTTTATAAACTAGATTACTAGTTAAGCTTTCGTTTTCTCTTCCTAAAAGTGACCTCATTACTTGAAAGAATGAGTGTGGTTTGTGTTGAAAGGGATTAGGATAAATGGAGTTGCTGTTCATAAATGTAGGTGAAAACATGGCCTGAAAACGTGTGTTCTCTTTGTGTGGAAGTGATAGGAGTGCTATTGTGTTTTCTTCCTCTGTTCTTAGATGCCTAGATACCTGTGCGTGCATGAGAGCTGGTAACTGAAGGGTGTTTCCTCCACAAGCCCTTCAGACACGAAACTTGAGTAGATGTTGACAATTTAATTTAAAAGTTGCATGAACTCCACTAAGTTTTTGTTAAGGTGTCTGAGGTTAGAATGCTACTGGCTTTCCAGTTCCCTAGGAGAAAATACTTGAGTAAGACCTGCATTTTCTTCTCCCTGCCCCTTCTGTTTTTTGTTTTTTAGGGGGACAAACCTTTCCAAATGAAGCCAATCGAATGTAGATCAAACTCATGTCTTGCTGTAATGACAAATGAGAAAAAGCCAAGGTTAATTTTCTTTTCAACTTGTGTAATACAGCATGAGCTCTGTAAAAACAGTTTTTAAAACCAATTGTTTTGTCAGAGGGACGAAATAGCTCATTAACCAAAAAGATTATTCTTGGGCATCTATAAATGTTAGCTCAAACTACTCGACATGAGCTTGGGGTGTACACTTAAAGATAGTACATTCTAGCTGTAGCTACTAACTTGAAGATGCTGTTGCTTTATCAGCCTCCCTGAATTTCTGAAGAAGTGTAATCCTGACTGGATTGAAAAATGAATACTTAAATAGAGCCTCTCTCATTACACAAGAATTTTCACTGGAACAGCAGGTGGATATTTCAAGTTGATGTGACTTGGTTCAATAAAATGTTGGATTTCCCATAGGAAACTGTTAGGAACCTATGGTACAAGCTGAGCTCAGGTTTCTATTCTTGTAGGTGCAGCTGATGGTGGGAGGGAAGCACCACACTTGGAGTTGCCCAGCAGTAGCAGCACTCTTAAGGGCTTCTGCACCATTAGTTGGGCCACTTAAATGGTCAAGGCATATGAGTGTCTCCAGAAGCTCTCTTTGTGAAGCTTTGGTTTCAAGTTCTATCTTTTGAGATTAAACGTGAGTTTGAAACTTAGGAATTGGCTTGAAACTGCATTGAAAGCATGGATCTTTGATTGAAATGTCTCTTGATAGCAGTTGGGGATAACTGAGCTTCATCTCAAAAAACAAGTAGTTCTATCTGTGAAATTGTGATGTTTGTACTTCCTGATTTCAGCTTGGCTGGCTTGTTTGACTGTTTCATGTAGTGTAGGGATTATTTCTCATAGCAAGTGCTGTTAACTAGGTACCTGCCGAGTCCTACAAGCTGTGAAAGATCTAATTACTGAAGTTTTTCAGATACTCTGATGTTATGTTGATGCTTCTCCTTTCAGAAGAAAAAGATAACACTGAATGTGTTGAGAGCCCAGTTTGTTCAAATTCTTGAACCATATTTGTGTTCTAGAATTCACTTGCTGTTGTGAAAGTAACTAATTGTGAACATAAACAATATGTAGAACAAAATCTAGGTCTCGCAGTGTACTCAGCTTACCTGTAGATAGATGCACAGTGTTTCTGTAGGAAATACTGCATGGAGATTGGGAAGGTGAAGATCTATATGCAATCACCAAATCTTTGGGAATATCACTCATCTGGGGCTTAACCCTGTTCTGGTTACTGAAGAAGAGATTCTTTTTCTTCCCTGTAGTGGCCTGATGGGAGTTTAAAAGGTTTATGTTTTGAAGATTGCATGTATCCATCAGTACTTCATTTTTTGGGGAAGGAGTGGGTCCTGCTCTGAGCCATTCCTGTATCTGTAGGTGTTTGCTTGGATCAGGCTGCCAATCCAGCTGTCAGTCTGTCCATCTGGCTGTCTTTGTTGGTGTCTGGGAGGGGCCAGGAGCTTGTGGTGAGCAGGAGAATATCCCTTTTGTGGTCATTGTCTCCTGGGGTAGGCTGATGGAGAGGCTGCAGACTTGGGATTGGTGTGTCCTGCTCACTCAGTTGAAAACTAAGACAACGTGGAGGTATTTTTTTTCTGACCTGTCAGACTTCCCAAACTTGGGGAAACCCCACAAGAATATTTATAATTGTTACTTCATATTCAGTTTAAACAGAAGACCTGTAAGTGTTTTGTGTTCCAGAGTATTGATATTAATTCTTCATTATGTCTTCCTGGTTATAACTCGAGTCTGAAATAGCTTCTTGGGACTGGTTAGGTGTGTGGATATACTGGGTAGTGTACTCAGGGAATGAGAGAACTGTGGTGGATTTTGAGAGATTCTTAACTTTGATGCTCCATTAAACTGATAACAGTGTGTTTTACCTTTTTGGGGTTTTTTCTGAGGAAATGGGAAGACTCTTTTTGTAATTTCTGGGCAGTCTTTGAGAATTCAAACTGGTGAATATGGCAGTAGTGATGGAGGGCAGATAAGTTACCAGGTACAAATGTCAAACAGGTTAATAATCTTCTGTTTCAGAGCTTGGCTTCTGCTTCAGTGTGAAATGCATTGGGCAGCTATTTCACATTTTAGATTGTCTTCATTGCTTAATGCTGTTAAAATACCCCCAAGATACTGTTTGAGATACCTAAGAAAGCAGACTTGCAGTAGTCCCCTCCACCTCTTCTTTGCTTGTAGTGAAGTGTGCATTGCAAAAGTGCTTACTTGGCTGGTTGAGAGGTTACCTTCTCCCCCCTTCCACCTTGCAGCTTGTCATGTATGCTTGTGCTGCTGTCACTGGTGTAAACCCTACCACTGAAATTATCTGGTTAAATATAGTGCCTCCCTCCTGCTCCTGTCCCCCTTTTTTTTTAAGGGTTATTTTTAATCTGATCATTCCAGTGATCCAGTTTATAGCATAGCACTGTAACAGCACAGCTGAGTGCTCAGGCATTTTTAAAACCAGTGTTGGTTTTGATGCTAATGTCATGTAACTGCATTTATTTATTTACTTATCGATGTTCACTTCAGGATGACATTTTGGAGGCAATTCAGAGGAGGTAATGGGAACTGGAGTGTGAGGTGAAGGTATCTGGTACCATAATAAAGCAACTCAATTTTGGATTGCTATTAAAATCTAGGGCATACTTAAGCAATAACCAGCACCACCCTCCCCCTGCCCTGGTACTCTGTGCGTGGTGCTTTTCTCTTAGGAAATTCCAGAATAATTTGGGTATCTCTGGAAAAAGCTGAAGCACCATCGCTTGCTGTACACAGACCTGGGGTCTGCTGACTCAGGAGCTCTTTAACAGACAATTTATGTGCTCATTTTGCCACTTGATTTTCTTTTTTTCTGCTGGTTTAGCTTTTACGCTTCAAGATCTATATCCTTGATGAGTGAGGATGAAGTTGTGTAAGAGGAGTTAAGTTAAAATCTCTACTTCTTGCAGACACTGCAGTAGGTTGCTAAGCAGGAGTTTTACTGCAGTTATTTTACAGCACTAATGCTGCTCTTGGATTGCTGTTATTTGACAGTAGGGATTACAGAGAAAGCATTTAGATTGCTTAATATTTTTGTGTAATGCAGTATTTGGATCTTAGTGTGTTTGGGATGATAGAGAAATGCTTACTTGGCATTAGAAACCTTTGTGATAACAAAACTACATGCTTGCTTGTCCTCTGCATTGCAGCTGAAAGGGCTTCCCTTCTTTTGCTTTTCCTGATAATTTTTTTTTAAGGAAGAAAAAATGAAGGGAATTTTTTTTTTTTCTATTCCTAACAGTTAGAAACAGACCTATTACCTTTTAGTTTTAAAGCATTTATATTAGACCTAAGAACATTGGACCATTTATGAAAAACTTAGGCAGTGTTTAAGTATGTTATTGCAGTGTGCTTCATCTGAAGATACCAGCCATGCTGAAGGAAGCCTGCGTGGAAAAAGTGTGCAGAAACCACAGCAGTTATTTTGTCTCTTCCTTCCCTTGTACCCTTCACCACCAAAATGGATTGTTTGAGTGTTTTACAGTATAATTTTGTAATAAATGCTTTCTTCCAACAAAGTTGTGTTAAGTTCTGTTCTCCTAGAACTGGATGTTCTCTCCTGTTCGGCTTACTCTTGCTTACGGGTTTGTGTTGGAACCTGGATCACAGAGATTGTTGGGGTTAATTTATTTTTAAAGCGTTTTTGGAGACACTGTTGAAAGTGGCTGGTATTAACAGTCTGTTTGCTGTACAGCCTCCCAGACAATTGCATCAGTATGACCAGGGGAATTGTAATCTGCAGCACTGGGACTAAGTGACTTGAGCAAGTAGGATCTTTTTAAAATGTCTTTCTCTGCAAAACCAGTTGGTTGTAGAATTTAAGCTCCCTTAAGCAGTGGAGGCATCGGTTAACCTGGCTAGCTCCACACTGGGACATTGCAATGTTTGAGCTCTTTGCCCTCCCTTTTGTCTTCACAACACAGCTAGGATCTCTTAAATTGTGAAAATACTTCTCTGATTGTCCAACCATGTCATCAACTCTTGTGAAGTTAGTATGTAGAAGAGTAAAATGACCTAGTTTCCTGTTGAGGTAGATTTCCAATATACCAGATGCTCTTAAGGACTGTTTCTGGTGTTGGTTTGGTTTGGGTTTTTTATATATTAGGGCCTGTGGCTGCTGAGTTTGAAAACTGTCACCCTGCTAGTGTCTGTCCCCATCATGAAATTCCCAGTAATACTTCTTTTGGAGCTCAGGAATTTGTCACTTCTTTGACTTGGCCTAGGTCATTACTGGCTCTGATACACTGAAATTCGTTAGGTGTTCTATATAACCTGTGGGACTTCCAGAGAAATAAAAGGTTGGCACCAGATGACATTAAAAGGACCAAGTCTCCTAAGGGTGGCTATTTGTTTCAGTAACTGGTGCTGGGCATCAAACACTTTGTGAGATGAGCTTTCTTGTCAAACTGTTGTGCAGACTTTGATCTTTCCGAAAGGTCTGAGATTGAAGGTAGAAGTTGAATTAGCTAGAAAAATACCCATAAAATATTTTAACTGAAATGTCCTGAAACAAAAATAGCGAAGAACAAAGGAACGACCACAAAACCTGTCAGTGGCAAATACAAACTCTGAAATGATGGTTGCATCAGGGTTTGAATTCCTTTACATTTGAAAGGAAGTGTTTCTGTTTGCTAGCCTTTTTAGGTTGCTCTGTGCTAGAGTGGCAAGATAATTATTGAGAATTCACTTCAATACTTTTCTTTTATGAAATTTGCCTTGATCTTCCTAAAAAGATGATACAGAGGTGGAGCAAACTTAGTGCTCAATAATTAGTTATGTTATTCTTACAGACTTTGCTTCCTTTCTAAGAATCTTTCTTCTCAGCCTGTAGAATCTTTGTCACTTGGGCATGCATAAATTTCACCTGCTTTTGGCTAATGTCAGTGTTCTGCATGGTTTTGTATTTAAGCAGATTAGAGAACTGATTCTGCTGAAAATTAACCTAATGGTTCCTTTTTCAGTTTCTCCTCACGAAAAAGAAATCTTAAACCTTCTCGAAGAAAAATATTGTAGAGCTATTAATATGAATTGTGTTGGTGGGCACTTGCACAAAGGATGAGAAACTGTTTTAAATTCTTCGAAACTATCTGAACTGATGCAGCTACAAAGATTGCAGTTCTGAATCTTAACAGCACTGACAGTGGTTTTTCAGTCGTGTTTTTGGTATGGTAGTGATACAGTGATAATAAGCTCTGACTCAGAACTGAGTTCAGCTCTGTTTGGACTGAAGGAAAGGTGCAGTGAGTCTACTTTCCCCATTAGGAGGAAAGTGTATTTCCTCAGAAATTAAGACTAGTCACAGAGATGTATTGTGATAGCCACATAAAGATAAAATAATTGTCTTGGGGAAGTAGTTACATTTATTTCAAATCCAGTTGATGATTTTTCTTGGGTGCTGTTTCTACACGACAGTAGCTTCTGTAATGTGTTACTCTCTGGGTTTACTGTAATATTACAGTACCTAATTTTGTTAGCACAAGTAGAAAAAAGCAGTAACCTGATTTTGTCTCTTCATAATAGCATTTTTCTTTCTTTTCAGAGCAAACTTGATGATTACCAGGAACGAATGAACAAGGGAGAACGGCTGAATCAAGATCAACTGGTAAAAAAAAACAAACCCCAAAACTGACCAGATTAAATTATTTTGTCATCTTGGTGGGGAAGGAGAAGATGAATTTCACTTCCCCTTTCTTGTTGTTAAAAGGTAGATTTTTCTGCGCTCTGGCTTGGCCTCAATTTTTTATTGCCTTGATTTTTCTGTTAATCAAAACCCGAAAGAACAGGTAGAGGAATGCGTTACAATGCTTTGAGCTTAGGCTGTAAATAACACGTGCCAGTTTTCACCAGGTGTTATAACCTAGGACTGCTGAAAGAACTAAGTGACACCTTTGAGGCTCTTTGGACATCATCCTTTTCTTTGCAGAAAATGTGCCCAGGAGCTTAGTCACTTGGTAGCTTGTAAATATTGTGCAGTCTAGTTAAAGATGTAGCTTAGTCTAATTACTTTTCTCCCCTATTCCTTGAGCCTGACAGGTAGTTTTTGTCAGGAACTGGCTAAAGCCAAACATTAAACTAGCATGTCCTGAAAGTGAGCATATATATGCATATGCTTTGGCATATTTATCGAAGAAACCAGAGGCTCTAAAGACATAAGTCTTTTCAGTATTTTGGCTAGTGAAAATCAAAAGTTAACTTAACATGTTGCAGTCCCATTCAGAGATGCTCTAAGAAACTGAAAAGTGGGGATTTGTTAGAAGTGTGTATTTTGTTCTGTTTGTGAGGGTTGACTTTTTTTTTCCCCCTCTTTTTAAGGATGCCGTGTCAAAATACCAGGAAGTGACAAATAATCTGGAATTTGCTAAAGAGCTGCAGAGGAGTTTTATGGCTCTGAGCCAGGATGTAAGTAAAGAGCAAGTGGTGCAGTGGGTGCTGTCTGGACGCAGGCTGTGCACGCTCACTGATACCAGATGCACTAGTCACCTTGACTTACAGAGATTAAATACTCATGATGTCTTGTACATTTGGCAGTTTTCTTTTACTCCACGTGCTGGTTTGTGTCAGGTTTTCTGAAGACTACTCCTAAAAGATTTTTCTGCCAGACTATATAGATGTATAGGAACAAAAATAACATGGTAACTTTCTGACCAAAGATAACTGTTGATAACAGCATGATTCCCAAACAGGCCTGTCATGCAGCATTATAGCCAGCCACTCACTGCCCATAGCAACATTTTTTTTGAAAGAATTGATTTCACAGGCCTGCAAGTGGCTGAAGTTTTTAATTTCTTGATATTACCAGAAGGTCTAAGCTCTCCACAGCTGAAACCATTGCAGTTCCTTTGTCAGGATTCTGGCTGTCTTGTTAATTGCAAACACAGGCTGAAACCACGAGTTTACACAATTTCTAATTTCCTTTCCATCAGATCCAGAAAACAATAAAAAAGACAGCTCGCAGGGAGCAGCTGATGCGAGAAGAAGCTGAGCAGAAGCGTTTAAAGACTGTACTAGAGCTACAGTTTATCTTGGACAAGTTGGGTGACGACGAAGTGCGCAGTGACTTGAAACAAGGCTCAAATGGAGTGCCAGTGCTGACAGAGGAGGAGCTGACAATGCTGGATGAGTTTTACAAGCTAGTTTATCCTGAACGAGACATGAACATGAGGTAGGACTTCTCTTTGTAATTGTCAGTTAACGATGTATTTGTACTGTGGTCATTTAAAGACTTGGTAAGAAATCAACTCTTATTAATTCTTTTTTTTTAAGGTTGAATGAGCAGTATGAGCAAGCATCTGTTCACCTGTGGGACTTACTGGAAGGGAAAGAAAAACCAGTTTGTGGAACAACCTGTAAGTACAATTTCTGTATTAAGAGATAATGAACTAAGTTTGTGCTTGAACTAGAATAAAATACCTGATTTAAGAGCACTTCAGCGATTAATTATCTCTGAGTTATTATAAAACTGCTTTTTTTCAGACCTTGGCTGGGCTGTAACAGAACAACATACTGAAGTATGAACTTTCTGGGTAGTGCTTTCTTTATTGGTTATTTTTGTTGTTGTTGTTTCTTTTGGTTGTTTTTATTTGGGTTTTTTCAACTGATGCAGCATTACTCGTATTGAAGCTTAGTCCATTCCTGCTATTTCAGCAGTATTCTGCTGCTGCTGGTGCTTAGTAGTAGTTCTTTTCTGGAAACATGTGTGAACAAGGAGCATGGTCAATAATATGACCTGATCTGTCAACTAGCATGGCCTTATTTAGGGTGATGTTCTGCTCCCTCTAGTCTCCTGCAAAAAATATGCTGGTTTTGCCCTGTTTTGATTGATTAACTCTGTAAATCAGGGTGTGATCATGCAGATGGACTTCTTTCTTGCAGAAATGTATGTTTTCACAAATCTGTAGCTTCTAACATTAAACCTTAAGAAAATGGCTCTGCTAGGCAGTTGTCTGTTTCTTGCATCATGCAGATGAAATCAATAGGAATTTGAAATCAATAGGAAAGTTTTAGGGCAGATAATTTTTTTTTTAAATAGGTAAAATGACTAAAAATGAAAAAAATCTGTATTAGAGTGATACTGAGCTGTTGTAAAGTGCTCTCTCTGTTCTATTCATAACTGCAGTACTAGTCTTTCACTTTGTTATCTAATCTGCTTTATTGAGGAATGATACACAGGAGATGAGTTACCGTGGTCTTAATGGTAATAAGATTTTTCCTTGTTTGTGTCAGAATTTCTAATTGTTTATACTGTTGAAATGAAGTTTATGAGGAGGTACCAGGTTAGTATTTTTTTTTTAACTGGTATTTGTTCTGCAAGAACTCAAGTCTGAAATGGTTCTGGTGTTGGATGTTTGTAAGAGCCCAAAGATATGAACCCTGTATTGTTTTTTGGAAGAGGTGGAGGATGTAGAAGGTATGGGATAGTTGTCAGGAGAGCTGTATGCTCCTTGGAGACTTAATCATCCACTTGCTGGAAGAAGCTGGGCTGGGTATTGTGTCTGGATCTCAGGATGAGCTTTTAGTGATGCCATTGCTGGTTTGCTTTGCCTCCTGATAGGGAAGAAAGTGAATGTATTTCTGTGCTCTCCCCTCTGTGCGTATTGATTCATACAGCGATTGTCACTCGCCAGACGTGCGTTGTGAATCATCCCCTTCCAGTCTGGTTTGGTTTTTTGTTGGCCTAGACAGTCGATAATGCTGCCTTGCCAACGTGGCTGCTTTGTTTCGGGTGAAGACATCGCAGCATTCATCTGAGGCACTGAGTGCAAGCTTGTGCTTGTTCCCTTTACAAAGGCTCTTGTGAGCCACTTCACCCATGGGGAAGAACCTTCCTGAAGGTGGTACCCGTGTAAATTTGTTTGTACTGACACTTTGTTTGTAAGAAGTTGACTTAGTGATATTCTTTTAATTGGGAAATGACAAATCGATCTGTTAGAGTTGAAACTTCTGTGAGTTTCACAAACTTTCCAAAGTGAAAACCAAGCAACCAGCGAGATTTTTGAAATAGCAGGATTAAAAGTGTGGTAATTAAATTCATAAACCTTAGCTCACTTGGAAGTGTTTCACAAATCTTCAGAAGAGTATTATATACTCTTAAGATTCTCCTTGCCCTTGAGATTTTTCTGAACAGAAGTGGATTATTTATTGAATTAATTATTATGACCTATTAAGATGGGATAAATTCTGTAACAGTTGTGTCTGTGGACTAGCTTGGGGCAGCAACATCTTCCCAGCAAAAGGGTAATAAATTTTATGTGGAATCTTTGGGAAGGAAGGAAGAAGTTGATGAGTTGAGTCTCGAGTTATTGCTAATCCTCAGCTTCTTCATTTTCCTAGATAAAGCATTGAAGGAGATTGTTGAACGTATTCTTCAGACTAGTTACTTTGATAGCACCCATAACCATCAGAACGGATTATGTGAGGAAGAAGAGGCAGCACCTGCACCTGCAGTAGAAGACACTGTAGCAGAAGCTGGTAAGAATATGGAGATACTGTGGCTGGAGTATTCACTTGTGTTGCACTGTCTGTTCTCTTTGGATTCATCAGAACAATTAAGTTGCAAACGCAGTTTTGTTACAGCAGGTTTTCTGTTAATGTCCCATCAGTTTTGTTTTCATCATTCAGAGACACAATCTTCTTCTTTATCTACCGTGTGACATGAGATTTGGTTCTGAACCCAGCAGCGATGTTGATGCTCTAATTTCAGATCTAAGCAAAATCCCATCACCTCAAAAGCTGTGTGACAAGACAGCTCCTTCCTTAATGTATAGCAGGCTTCTAATACTAGGTGTTAATGACACTCAGGGGTAAATGTGTGTCTATTCATTCTTACACCTAGCTCTACTTCCTGTGTACTGATAGTTCAGGAAGTGTTTTTAATAAATGACTACTGCAAAAACACATCAGAAGTCTTCCAATTCCACTTCTGTTAGGGGAGATTCTTTCATCTGACTGTTATCTTGTAGGTC
Source organism: Todiramphus chloris collaris (assembly GCA_025345505.1). NCBI lineage: Eukaryota > Metazoa > Chordata > Aves > Coraciiformes > Alcedinidae > Todiramphus > Todiramphus chloris. The sequence continues at coordinate 16,347,733 of JANVCC010000046.1, forward strand.
TGTAACATGTGAGGTGTTTTTCACAGAAATGGTGTATTTTTCTTGCAGAACCTGATGCAGCAGAAGAATTTACTGAGCCAACTGAAGTTGAATCAACTGAGGTATTACTCACTGGAAAGCTTGTCATTTTGTACAGCTTTAATGCCACTTACTTTTACTTTCATACCCTTTCTTATTTTTATTTTAGTATGTAAACAGACAATTCATGGCAGAGACTCAGTTCAGCAGTAGTGAGAAGGAACAGGTAGATGAGTGGACAGTTGAAACGGTTGAGGTAAGATCTTGTGTACTGCAGGTAAAATTGCAATCCCTGTTTCCGCTGACTCGCAATTCATGGCAGGTTTTAGTATTGCACCCCTTCCTCCCCACTATATAAAAAAAAATACATCTATTGAAGTAGACTTGGACTCGCAACTAATTCTTCAGTTACATATTTAGCTCAGGAGTACCTAACCCAAAAACTAAGCAGTCTTGGCTAAGTTTGCAGAGAACTTGCTGTTGTTCAGTAGTGGCTTGCCTGGGCAAAAGGAACTTTAAAAGTCTTGGGCTTAAAAAGACTTACAAGATTTTTTGGGGTTTTTTCAAAGTCTTTTTCCGTTTGTTTTTTGAGATAACTCTGCTGCAACTGTAGAACTCAAGTTTATCTACCCAGCTGCTGACAGCATGGCATAGTTGTGCATTTCATTGAGCAGCTCCATGGAGAGCGAGCTGAAAATTAGTATGCAACTAATACCTACTCCAGATTGCCTGTACACATAGTTTGATGTTAAAATATGCTTTTATGTACACTGTTGCTTTCAAGAACTATAGTTCTTCAAGTATTTAACTTGTTACTCCTTTGGAGTTAGCGAGCCTTCACTTGTGATGTTTGTGGTGCATTGTTACTGGGATCCATTCCTGGTTTAGTAATTTTGATTCTAGACTTCGTGTACAAGTCTGTCATTTAATGATCCTAGAATTTGTGGGTTTTGCATACTGGAAAGGACAAGTCATATGGAGTCAGTCAGAAGTTTGGTATATTGGAACTTGGATTGTAGGAGCGAGTACGAGTGGCATATTTCAGGTGCTGGAGACTTACTCTTTTGATTCACCTCAGCCTTCTGCAGCAGTAAATTACAAACAGTCATTTTTTTTAGACTCTTCCTTGATGTCTTCAGGCTTTTTTAAAGTGTAGGAGTGGAGTAAGCATTCGTCATCTCTTCAAGTGGTGAAAAGGAGAGCAGCTGTTTTGATCTGATCATCTAATCTGCTCAGTTCTACATTTGTCTGGCTGAAATTCATTTCTTGTGGTGTTGAAAACCACTAAGGCTTAATAATGCTTAGGATGGGTGTGAGACTTTAAAACTAACTAGACAACTTTGCCTTCTCTGTGAATGATTTTGGTAATACCTTGTCATAGATCCATTCTTTTACTTAAACCCTAAAATATTGCTGCTGTTGAATGTGACTTAAGAACTCTAAAAATTGAAGAAGCCTTCCCAAAACATTGATTGATGTACTCTTACGAGACACAGGATTTTAAAGTTAATGCTTGATTGGCTTCAATCTATCTTGAATTATATCCAAATTACATCTGTGGTTCTGCCAAGTGTCCAGAGTAGCTTTAGAGGTTCAATTCTCTGTACTTTTGAGCATAAATAGTATGAATGAAGAGATGAGTGTAGAAAACGTCCTACCATTAGGTTGAAGCCTGTTGTGCTTCCCTCTGCTCTTAAACTGTAATGCTGCCTCTTGCATAGTGGAAAAGTCAGATGGGAATAATAATAATAATGATAATTATAAAAAGAATGTGCAGTAACTGTATTGGTATGGTGAAAGAATTCAGGTTGTAGTTTTCTTATCTGACTGATTTCAGAAACTTCTCATTTTCCATGTCTTTTCTAGTCAACTAAATCTGGATTTTATCACCCTAGTTTTCATGGAACAATACAGAGAATGCGTGCATTAGCTGTCCTTTCTGCCCTGGTTTCTTCAACTATGTACAAATGAGCAGTTTAGAGAAAACCAGAGTTGCACATTGCTTCTTTGTAATGAAGTACCTTATTTTCTCAGGTTTAGCACAAAAAGGGGAAATTAAGAATAACTGGTTTTGAAATGACTTCTGCTGTTCTTACTGGCACAAAAAAAAAAATCCCATTTCTCATATGAGTGCAACTGAATTGTCCTTAAGGAAAATGATGATGATGATAGGGATTGTATAGAGCCTTTGTGCTCTTCAGCTCAAGGTAGTTGTGGCATCAGGATAGCGAGAGATGTGAATTTTAGAAGCTGATTTTCTTGTGAATTTTGGAAGCTTTCTCTTCTGAAAGAGAAGATTAATGTAGAAAATTTCCAGGGTTGTTTAAGAAGAGGAAGGCTATCACAAACTCATCTCTTTTTCAGGAACCCTGCAATAGATGTGATGCAGTCAGGATTTCTGTGGGATGGTATATTTGTAGCTTGGGAAGCGATGGTGTTTCTCAGGGACAGTTCTGTATGGGCCTTCCATATGTTTTAGACCAAAGAATTTCCTTGTGAATTTTCAAAGCGTATGTTCGTTTGGATTACATCATGTTTTAATTTTGGTGAAGATGTTCTGTATTGGTGGTAGTGGGGGTTTGTTTTGGGTTTGTTTTGTTTTGTTTGTTAGTTTTTTGTTGTTGTTTGTTTGGGGGTTTTGTCTTTTTTTTTTTTTGTTGTTGGTGTGTTGGTTTTCTTTTTGCTTCTTTGATTATAAATTGTAACTGCTTCTTTTCTAACAAGTACCTGAATCTGAATTTGCTTGTATAGAAAGTTTTGTGTTAGATTATGGAATTTTGGTTGCTTGTGTAGAACTGGAAACTGTTCTGTGATTGCCTGAATACAAATTCATTCTGATTGGTTTGTGTTCTCATTAAACTTCTGTTTCTGCCCTTCCTTCTTCCCTCCTTTGCCCCCTGGCCTTCTCTAGCCTGTGCCTCTCTTCTGATCGTGTCTAGGCAGCTCTGCCTGCTGAGAAGGTCAAGGGGCAGGGTGGCAGAAGGGGAGCATGCAGTTTGAGGAGTCAGATGCTATTCTGCTGAGAGCTTCACCTCTCCTAAAATAAAAGTTCTGCCTTGCTGCAGTGCCAAGATGGAGATGTATGGTTGGGCAGTAACTTGGGGTTTGAATAATGATCGTGATCTTTGAGTAGCCTCTGCACCTTTTCCATGCAGCAGACTGAAAAAGTTAAGAACTGCATCCCATCCCTTTGAAACTTAATACACAAAACTTGGGATTTTTTTTAGTAGCTTTATCCTGCTATGGTGATCACAGGTCAAAGTACCTGATAGTGACAATGAGACTAAAGGAATAGTTCCTTTTGACATTAAAAAAAGGGTTGAAAAAGACAATGTAAAATATTAAGCTAGCACTATAGTATTGATGAAAAAAGGAAATGTTTGATAAGAATGTTGTCCCTCTTCTGTTTGTTAAGCATGCTGGAAGGTACTCTGGGTTTCTTTGAGAAATGTGAAAAAAAAAAAATAAATTACAGGTTTTGAGGGTTAATAGCAGGAGCTGAAGTTTAAATTTCAAACCTGTGATTACAGAAATAGGACTGGCTTGTCACTTGTCATGACAGGATTGCTGTCCAAATTCTGCAGTTCTATTAAGAAATGAAATACTTCAGATAAATACTGAACTTTCAAATGCATATATGCTAATTTACATCCTGTACAACTGCCAGTTAAAGACTCCCCTGTTTATCTGTAAGGTCAGTAATTCAAAGCTTGTGAGAACAGAGAAGTGATAGGCAAGTTATTGACAGTGATCTTTTTAAAGCACAGTCCTTGACAGGAATGCAAATGGAAAATTGCACTTCTGTATTATGGGAGTTCCTTAAAGAGCAAAACTGGCCAGGAACATGAAAGTGCTGCTTCGTGCAGCTCAGCCATCCTTGTGACTGTCTGTTTTCAAGCTACTTAATGGTGGGTGTTCTTAAATGCTTGTGTTCAGTTTTTCTGGTTGCTCTGCTGGCTTTGGTGAGGTGGTATTTGAAAGCACGTTGCTGTTTGTCCTACCTCTGTTTATCTGCACCATACTGGAACATCTGGTAAATCTGAGATTTCTTGCCTGCTGTGAGTTGTGCTTCTGCTTCTGGTGTGTCCCCCCACGGTGCTGTCGTGCAGTCTTCCCATCACCCAGTGCTGCCTGCTGTTCTCCAAGGCCATAATCAGCTAGCTAGGATAAGGCTTGAGAACTTGGGTCTAGACATGGCTATCTAAATTTAAAGTTTTGAAGTCTTAAAGTGCCAAAAATTCTGACTCTGCTTACATTAACCAAAAAGGTATGAGAAAATTGTTCTCCATCTGTGCAAATTTCTGAAACTTAACTCTTCCCCTACTTGAAATTTCCAAAGGTTGATCAATTGCTGTCTTAAAACCTGCTCTGAAAAAAAAAAAGCCTTGTAATCATAGAATAGTTTGGGTTGGAAGAGACCTTGAAAGCTCATCTAGTTCCAACCTCCCTGCCACGGGAAGGGACTTGCTGATTCTGGTATTGAACAGGCTTCTTGTTAGCACTGTTCTTAATGGGGAATAGGGCAGATAGAAAGAAAATAGAGCAGAGTCTGAACTTTCTAATCCTGTGAAGTATCAGATCAGTAGCTGGGCACCATTACTGGTATGACTGTAGGATATAGTCATTTTCTTCCAAGTAATTATGTCCACAATGAATCGGGCAATAGCCATAAATTTCATGACCTACTGAGTCTCTTATGTGCAGTGTAAACTAAATTTCAGTTGATTGCTTGTTTCTTGCTAGGTTGTAAATTCACTGCAGCAACAGACACAAGCTACATCTCCTCCAGTTCCTGAACCTCACACGCTCACTACTGTGGCTCAAGCAGATCCTCTTGTTAGAAGACAGCGAGTACAGGACCTTATGGCGCAGATGCAGGGCCCGTATAACTTCATGCAGGTATGATGAACTCACCCTGCTGGGAGGCTGGAACCAAAACTGCACTTTCTAGCTGTTAGTTGGGATTTAAAGACTCTGCTGTAGTGTATTTGAAAGATACAGTGGTCTTACAAACCAAGATCTCATCCAAAACCTGCAAACCTGTAGTGCTGTCAAAGTAATTAGAATGTTACTTAGCTTTTCAGTCCTTGTTTGTACTAAAGCTACAGAGAAGGCAGGAAGTTGTGCCTCACTGGGTACTGGAATATATTCTGCTTCAGGGAGCCTGGCTGTAAAATATGCCTTCTGTAAGCTAGTTCTAAATTCTGTGTTATGAAAAACTTGTACAGCACATGAAGAGAATGTTTTTTTGGGTTGCATCTTGAAGGTTCTCTTCTAACCTCTAAAGTTAGAACAACTAGAAAAGCACTGGGAGATAATGGAATATATCAGAAAAAGCCTCTCCTCCTCCACAAAGAGTAGACACCTTGGTAACAGATGAGGCATACTCTTAAGTTCCTTTTTTTGTTTCTTCCTACAAAGTGCTAATTTAGGATACAGAATAGTTTTGCCATCTATTCTGTCTGGCTATTAAAATCTCCCTCCAGTTATTGTTTTACAGATGAGCTCTGTTTTCTAAAAGGGACTGAATCTTTATTGTGAGAAAGACACTTGGAATTTTTAATACCTTAATAGACTTAAGTGTATGGTAAAACCAGCAACTCTAACTGTGGACTAAGCTCTCTTTGTTGTGACCTGATCATTTCTGTATTCTGAATGTTAATATTTTTAAAATACAGTAAATTAGATTTGATTTTATTATTTTTATTTTCCCCTCAGGATTCAATGCTGGAGTTTGAGAACCAAACACTCGATCCTGCCATTGTGTCTGCACAGCCTATGAATCCAGCACAGAATTTGGACATGCCACAAATGGTTTGCCCTCCAGGTTTGTAATGGTAAATCCTAAACATAAATACTGGGGAAGCCTGCAAGTCTTCTCTTAGAAATGCTTCAGTTACTGCTGTGCAGTAAAGTGGTCAGGCCAAGTCACAATACAGTGCTGTTAAAGGGTGGTTTCCTCAGAAGTGTGATGGTGCTTTTGAAGCATACTGTTGGTAGACTTCCTGTTTTCACCTGCTGGATTGAGAAAGAAAAGGCTTTGCTTGGAATATTTCACTTTATTTTAAATGGGCAAAGTACAGCTTTGCTTAGTCTTTTGGAAACTGCTGGATTATCTTGGACAACTGGAAAAAATGTACTTTGCATGGAAATGGTAACTTGTATTTTGAGTATAGCTTTGCCATGCTAAAGGGATAATCATCTTTATGATGATTAGCTCTCAAATAACTGCACTGGATAAAATAGTAATGCTACAGTGTAAAAGATTTGATTGTGCTATATAATAAGTGACATTATTTTACTTCAGTTCATGCTGAGTCAAGACTTGCCCAACCTAATCAAGTTCCTGTGCAACCAGAAGCTACGCAGGTAAAATGTTTAGTATGTTGTAGTTGGGATTTTAAATTGATTTTAGGCTTGATTGATGTTTTAATAGGATTTAATTCCTAACTCATGAGAAAATCAAATAAAAAGCTGAAGTTCTGGTTTGGGGAAACTGGTTACCTGCATTATCTCTGCAGCGGTGTTGCTTACAAGCATCACTGTATACAGGTTTCCTGCTATACAGACTTTGCTTTTTTTCTGTCATGGAGTCTTATCAGGTGGTTTTACCCTGTTGGGCTCAGGGTTGAAATATGAGTTTATTGAGGAAATGGCATTGCTGGTGAGAGGCCCCTTAAATGGAGGGGCACAAGCTCAAGAGCAATTGCAGTTCGCACCGCTCGTTCCAAGGGCCCAGTCTAGATTGCTTGGCAGTTACCAGTTGTTTCAGTCTGTGAATCTCACCTCAGTCTTCAAATTTGGTGTGTGGATGTGATTTTCAGTTCCCAAACTGACTTCCAGGTGCCTGTGTGTTAAGCTACCATCACTTAAAATCTGTATTCCATGTGAATTTTCAATGTTTTTTTCTTGTGATTGAGAGGAAAGGCTTTGGAATGCTGCTCTGTGTAGTCCAACTTGAATATAGCAGATTAACTTGAGGTCTCTCTGCATTCTCTTCAAGGTGGACTAATAATGTGACTTGTCAAACTTTGCCTGATAGTGTTCTCTTTCATATTAGCCATGTGTAATGACAGTTTTAATTTAGGTAGAAATAAGTTGTCCTTTATTTGCTTCTTTGCAACTTAAGTGTCAAACCCAAAGTAACTTGGTTAAGGGTCAGTATCTGCTCAAAAGGGCATCAGACCACAGCTACATTTAATGGATTAATTAAATAGTTTGTGCTCTGGTTTTTCCCTTGTTCTTTAAGGATTAGTGCCAGTTGCTTCCTTGGGTAGTATTTTAATACTGGAGTTGTAGAGCAGTCAGGATGAGTTTGAATGCTGTTGTCAGTTGAAAAGTCCTGATACTTTATCTAAAACTGTGAGCATTAGCTGATTTGGGGGCTTTGGGGTTTATTTTGTCAGGTTCCCTTGGTCTCTTCTACAAGTGAGGGGTATACAGCCTCCCAACCCATGTATCAGCCTTCTCACACAACAGAGCAGCGGCCACAGAAAGAATCAATTGACCAGATTCAGGCAAGTCAGACTTCACAGGGGTGGGAAAGACTCTGCTTGCAGGCATGATCAAATGTTAGTCTGTCTGTCTTTATTTACAAAGTTCTGTTCTTTTTAGTTGCCCATTGATTAGGGCTGCTTCAGTTCCATTTAATTTCAGAATTTTGAGCCTGTCTCTGACAAATAAGTCCTTTGTAGTAAGACTTTTAATTTACAAGATTGTTCAATTGGAAGTAACATGCCAGTGTATGAGCATCAGCATTGTTGGCTTAGAAAAAGTGAATTTTTAATTATTTTTCTTAAATTTATTTTGGGTATCAGTTAGTCCAGACACTGTTCATTTCCCCCTCTAGTTTTTTTTTCTAGTTGTGCTTCATGTTAACGAGGGAGAAGACCACTGTGTTTTTCCTCTCCCATTATGCTGTTGTGAATGAGGCTGTTCAGCTTGAGTAGAAAATACTCATTTGGTGAGGTGAACCTGAGGCACTGTCACTGTTTCTTTTGTTGTGTTTTTTAGTTTGTTTTTTTTTTTCCAAGTAAAGTTTTTAAGCTAAATTTTTGGTATTATTCAAAATGTTGTTTGTTTTATTATTAGGCTTCAATGTCGCTGAATGCAGACCAGACCCCGTCATCATCGTCACTTCCCACTGCCTCCCAGCCACAGGTGTTCCAGGCTGGATCCAGCAAGCCTTTGCATAGCAGCGGGATCAACGTGAATGCAGCTCCATTCCAATCCATGCAAACAGTAAGTAGGAACTTAACAGCAGAATTGAATCGTAGAATTGTCAGGGTTGGAAGGGACCTTAAAGATCATCTGGTTCCAACCCCCCTGCTGTGGCCAGGGACACCTCCCACTAGAGGAGGTTGCTCAGCCCCATTCAGTTTGGCCTTAAAAACTTCCAAGGATGGGGCTTCCACTACCTGGAATTAGCCAGGTAATCACATAAACTAGTCTTTGGTTATATGTCTTTCTCAGACTTGCACGCTTCTTTATGTGGTGTGATGAACTGCAAACAAGTCAGTTGGATCAGAAAGCTCTTTTTCTACCATTGTAGGTATTCAACATGAATGCACCCGTTCCTCCTGTTAATGAGCCAGAAACACTTAAACAACAAAATCAGTACCAGGCCAGTTACAACCAGAGTTTCTCCAATCAGCCTCACCAAGTAGAACAATCAGATCTGCAGCAAGAGCAACTCCAGACAGGTAAACTTATTTTAGCAAAAACTAAAATGACACTAGCCTCAGTAGAGCACACCATTGGGCTGTGGAGTCCTAGATGATATAGCAAAGCTTGTCACACGTTTTCAAAGGTTCCTAGTCTTGGGAAGCTTTCCCCTGAACAGTATCAGTTTTTGTTATTCTGTCTGGTTTACTCTCATAGGGGCTGAAATTCATTGTGTAGATCTCCAACCATTTAAAAGAATTTTGTCCCTTGATTCGTTTTTTATATGGGTTTGAAAAAAAAAAACCAACATGAGAATGCAGGATTATTCTAAAGATGAAAGCAGTTGAGTACTTGGCTCTGCTGATAAGGTTGGACGATCCTTAAATTTGCTTAAAAAAGGTTGTACTATTTGAGATGACAGTTTAAAAAGGAAACAGATGGAATTGAGAGCAGGTAGGGACTGCTGCTCACAGGTGAGGTACGGTTCGCAAAGATCTAGAACCCTTAGCTCAGTTAGATGTGGTATGAATGCAACCAAAGAAGTGCTTTCCAGTTAGCAACTTCAAAAAAACCAAATGGTAAAGCAAAACCTGCATACAAGTTTTTCTTCTCCCAGCACTCTCCTTGCTTTCTCTGAGATAAAATTTGCAGATGCAGAGAGGGATTTTGAGTGACAGTCACAGGAGAGATGACAAGGTTCAAGTGTTAACAAGTACTGGAGGTTAAGTAAGGAAAAAGAGCCTGATCTTTTCTTGATTTAACTGATCATGACCTTTAAATCTGTCTTCCTTGCAAGTTGGGATACCAGGGTGGGTGGATGAGAAGAGGGAGAAGCCAGTTTTCATCGTTTTATCTATGTCTATATGGCTTTTTGAGCCATGTGCAAGCACAAGGCAGAAAGTCTGGGGAGTGCTGGTGTTGGAAGGTGAGCCATGCAGCATTTAATAAGCTCAGTTTATTGTCAACTGATACACAAAAAATGCAGTGGCCTTAGAACAAACCCTGCACGCACTGAACACTCAACAGGGTGACCACTTCATGCACGCCACAAGAACTGGGGGAAGTGAGGATGTAGGTAAAGGTTGGTAGCACTCTCTGGCCACGTGAAGCAGACAAAGTTGTGCTCCCTGGTGAGCGATTTCCTGCATATGGCAGGGACTCATCACTTAGTCTTCTTTGAGATCTTGATTCAGCATTTTTTATCGGGCTAAATTTTATATATTTTATTTTGGTTTAATATTCTACATTTTATATATTAAAAATGTTTATATATTTTAAATCTTATAGATTATTTTTCTTGGACTGTGTAAGAATCTATTGATGCATCCAGTGGTATTTCAGAGCTTTGAAACTGAGTTTGCAGAGAGCGTACGTGAGAACAGAAAGTAAACCCCAGACTTTTCACACTTCATTTTTCTCTCCCCAACTCCAACACAGTGGTTGGTACTTACCATGGTTCCCCGGACCAGACTCACCAAGTGGCAGGTAACCACCAGCAGCCTCCCCAGCAGAATACTGGATTTCCACGCAACAGTCAGCCTTACTACAACAGTCGAGGAGTGTCTCGTGGTGGATCTCGTGGTGCTCGTGGCTTAATGAATGGTTACAGGGGACCGGCAAATGGATTCCGAGGTAAGCAGCTTTATTAAACTCTCTCAATCCTGCTTCTTTCTGGAAGTGCTGTGTCAAGATACCAAGTGTTAAAGTGACCTACTGTCCTCAATACACTGTAGTAGTATGTCTAAACTTGTAGTAAAAATTCTGTTTGCTTCAGCCAACTTAAGCAACTTAAATTTTAAGCGTTTGGTTACGTTTCCTGCTAGGATGTAAGTAAAGAAACATATTTTGATTTGCCTGTTCTGTGCTGAAGGCTTAGTGTTAGTTTGATCAGGCATCTGCTGAGAGCACGAGCAAACACGGTGATACCCAACAGAATTACACAGCCATGAGATGAGGAATTGGGATGCCAATTGCTATTTCAAAAATGGTTTTGCTTTCCAGTTATGGTAGAACGGGCATATTTTAGAAAACCATCTTTCATTATATTGAGAATAGGCTGGATAATGTGGAAATGAAAACTCTGAGGGAATTAAGAGGAGCAAAGGAATGCTATTGTAGTTCCAGATAAATACGAGATTCCTGAAGATAATTATATGTGGCTGTCAGTGTTGTGAAGATGTGTCTGTTAGAATGGGAGGGAGAGACGGGTTCCTTGTCATGTGTGCTGGGATTAGGCTTACAGGTACAGCACTACCTGTTTTTTGCCTGGTTCTCTTCCTCTTGTGGTTGGAGAGTAGAGAAACATGTATAACAAAAGTACAGCTGATTGCAGTTGGGATGACAGTGGTCACTACTCTGCTTAAAATTGATTTGGATTCCAAGTGTTAGACCTTTGGACTGGAGCCATCCTTGGACGTGGCTCACTCAGAAGAGAGTCTCGGCTCCAGGGCAGCTTCTTGCTCGAGGTGGCTGTTGTGACCTTGCAGGTCACAGCTGTTGCATTTAGATCCTATTATGTTGAGCTCTGGATCGAATGTTACATAAATCAAACCTCAAATTACTGGAGAGATGCATCGAATTGCTATCACCTCTCAGTTTTTACAGATCTCCACTCTTCTTTCTTGTACTAGTATTAGCACTGATGTTGCAACCATTTGCTTGACTTGCAGATAAACAGTACTTACTAAAAGGGTTTTTTTCCTCACTCAGGTTTAGGTAAAGCACTCACTGCTTTTCTTTATGTGGTAGCATGAAGTAATAGTTACATTTCCAAGTGAAAGACTTGTACCCTGTTCCTTAGGAGGATACGATGGCTACCGTCCTTCCTTTTCCAACACTCCAAACAGTGGTTACACGCAGCCCCAGTTCAATGCTCCTCGGGATTATTCAAACTACCAGCGGGTAAGATGAGATTGTGTTGGGACAGTCTAGAAGTAGAAGGAAAAAGTACCTGTAAAACAAAAGCTTGCAAACAGACCTATTGGAGAAAACTTTTCCAAGGGCTTTTCTTTTTATTGTTAGTGAAGACAAAAAGTTCAGGTACTAAACGGATAATTAGAGCAGACTATTAAATGGTTGTTTAAAACTGGCAAATGGATTCTGTTTGGACAGCTGCTCTTTAAAGGAATTCGTCTAGAGTAAGGTTTAGTGAATTGTAAAGAATTCTTTCTTAAATACAATTCTTTTCAGAGCTTTGTGAGAAAGATACTTCCATTTAAATCTGTGGAATGAACTTTTCAAGCCTGTTTGGGATTGCCTGTCATCTGCAGTGCTGATATCTGTGTAGAAGTTTGTTGTTCTGAGGGAAGTACTCTGTCTGCACAAAGCTCAGACTGACTGGAAAACGTCTTGACTCTGCATATGCCCAAACAAGGGGTTATAAGCCAATGAGATGACAGCTTTTGATCCTTCTGGTAGAATATCACTTGATTTAGTGACTTGCCCTTCAGCCAAACTGATCTGTTTGATCTCGGTGTAGGCTGGAAAATTTGAACACTAAGTGCATTTATTTACACCTCTTACTTTATTGGACCATACATCCTGTAACTGGAGAGAGAATTTGTGATTGTATGTTTTATAATATTTACCAAGTACTAGTAGGAGTAAAAATTTAAGATATGTTGAAGTCGCGGGTGTTTTATCAGGGCATATTGTTTTAAAAGAACCTGAAACATAACAGAAGGCCTGGGATTTGTCATAACCTTTTTCATTTCTTTGCTTCAGGATGGATATCAACAGAATTTCAAACGTGGCTCTGGACAAAGTGGACCTCGGGGAGCTCCTAGAGGTAATTCCAGAGTGGTGCAGAATTGTGTTGGGCTAAATGGAAGTTTACCATCGCGCTTCCAGGTCACATTTGAAGAAGAAGGTTGCTTTCCTCTGACCTCTCCGTTGACCCTGCTTTTGAACAGAGCTTGGGCTTGGAGGGCACCTCTTCAGGTCCCTTCTGACTTGAAGTACACTGCGAGCCTTTGAACTTGTGGCAGTTCAGTTGGCTGTTGAGTGAAGAATTCTTTGAAAATAAGTTAGAGCAACAGTTGCTTTCAACGCTTTAAATACAGCAGAACTGTTTAGTTCTGAAAGCCTTAGGAAAGTGATTTTTCTTTTTGGTGAGGATTAGCATGACTTAAGATCTGCTTACTAAGTGCATTTGTAGTTTGCAAATGAAACTGTTACGTACTGTTGAGTTTTGATTTGAAGGAACTTTTAGAACCACATATAGTTGAGATAAACACCTGGGAGTTCTTACCCAGTTTAGACCAGAGCTTTTAGCAATGTTTAAAAAAATAACCTGACTTGATGCATAATTCAAGAGCCTTTTCCTTTGTTTCCTAGGTCGTGGAGGGCCCCCAAGACCAAACAGAGGGATGCCTCAAATGAATGCTCAGCAAGTGAATTAAACAAATTCACAGGATTACATGAAACGCCAAAAACACACTGGCCAGTGTACTATACATGTTACCAGAAGAGTTATTATCTATTTGTTCTCCCTTACAGGAAGTTTGTTGTAAAGGGACTATTTTCATTACCCATAATGACAGGACTACAGTTGCCAGCTTTATATTACCTGGATATTGAAAGGAACGAAAACAACGTTTACTCTGCATGTTCTGTCCTAAGCATCATCTTGAGCCTTGCACATGAGATTCAGATTCCTCACCCTTGCTAAGAGTAAAGCAAAAAAAAAAAAAAGGCAATTTTCAGGGTGATCCTATCTCCATGGTTAACTGAAGTGGCAGGAAAAAGCAAAGACTCACTTCTGACATTTAAAAAGTGATGTAACAAATTTGGGTAAAATCTGCAAATTCTTAACGATTTCCTGTGGTGGCAGTTGACAAAACTTAACGTTCCCATGAAAGGATGGAAAAGGTGAAGTGTGGCTTGGTAGAACAACTGCATTTCAGCTTTTTCTTATTAAATGGAAGCACTGAACAGTTAAAAGAGACGCGTAGCGACGCCCGTTTCCCTCAATAGACAAATAGGCTTCTAGCCAGGTTCTGACAAAGCAGCAGCCCCCTTAGCTGCAGCAATCCTCATCGCCAGGGCCCTCTTCACTGTGGCTGAGGATTTAAGATCGCTTGCGTAACTGCTAATGTAATTGTGTAATTATGTTTGGGGTTGTTTGGGGTTTTTTTAAAGAAGAAGGAAAAAAAAAAAAACAATACAAGAGGTTTGATTTGGCACTTCCAACAAAAATTTTCCAACAGATGTGAGGTAGAATCTGGATGGCCACTGTACATTTGATGTGAAGTATTTAGATATCTCTTTGAAACACTTAAGTTTCTTTGATAGCAATGACTTTTGTAAGGACTGGTATTCTCTTATCATTCCTTATGACTTGCACATTGTCTGTCACTAATACTTGACCTTGCTGTATTATCACCTAAATAACTGATGCCGGTACTGATGGAAATCTCTAATGGATAATCATAACACTTTTGGTCACATGTCCTTTTGTCTTTCCTGCAGCCTTGAAGGTTTTAAGAAATCTCAAATGCCCGCTGCTGCTGCCCTTTTAATTGCTATCTTTTGAAAAGCACCAGTATGTGTTTGAATCGATTTCCCCTTTTAAGGGAAATGACAGCCAGCAGTTACAGTTCTAATGGTATAAGCAAGACAAATAAAACATGTTTATAAAAATTGTATCCTGGAACACTGGTTTTCAACGACTGAAACAAATTTCATGTGATGCGGTGACGTTTCGTAAGCTTTCGGGCTTGGTTTTGGTTTTTCCCCCCCCTCCCTGATAGATTCTCTTTTTCCTGAATAAACCCTCCTCCTCATTTTGATTTTATTCTAATAGCTGTGACTTCTGGGAAATGTTTCTTTTTTCTGGACTTTTCCTTTCCATCAAGGCAGCAATGTATCAAAGAAACGGCATAGGACTAGGAGCTGGAAAATACCGAATCTTACTCAAGTTTTACTGCGTACTCGTGGGTCTGATCTTTGGAAAATCACTTGTGCCTACCTTTTGTGCACATGCACAGCAGGGAGAATATCCTGACAGCTGCCTCCACAGAGGTGTTGGTAGTTCTGTTGCATTCTACATAGCATGTGCGAGAAGAAAAGTGCTATATGTATAAAACATTGCTCATCAAATAATTCCTACCCCTGGGAAGGTGAAATTTAAGAGCAGCTATCTGTTGTTGAAGTGTTCTCTTCAAAACTGAAGGTTGTTTTCGCTCGGAGGGGTCATTTCTACTTTGTATCACAACTGAACTTGGGAGAATTTGTAGTCAGGTGTTTTGACTTGGTTGTGAAATAACCTGCGACGCCGTACGAATGGGTGGCAGCAGCGCTTTGCTGTCTTCCCTGTGAAGAGCACAAACGAGAAATGTCTTTACTGAGAAAAGTGCTAAGCTTGTGAAGACTGTGTTCCACAGCAGGCATCTTGAAATGCTGCTGTTGGCTAGAAGCAGCAGTTGCAGTCAAGGCCTAGAACATTCCATACCAGTGTAACAATGTAAGCTGCACTCTGCTGAGAAGGTGCGGTTCTTTTTTAGGAAGCTATTTCTGAGATAATAATCCCAACTGGTTTTTAACTGGAAAAAATAAAGACAAACCTAATGGTGATCTGATGTAGGAAAACAGCGATTTTTTTTTTTTAATTATTATTACTATTTTTTGAAGTTTTATTGTTTCGTGCATCAGCTTTTGAAGTGGTTGGTAGAACACAAGCTATCTGGCTTTTTTCCATCGCACACCAACTGCTTTTGAAAGAGCCAGTTGTCATTTGACAGCAAACTCGCAGCAATACTGAACGAAAGGCCGCTGAAGGGATCAGAACATTCCATTTACGGGTTTGAGGGTTGGTTATCTTTTTCATTTTGTTCAACTTAAATTTATTCATTGGGTAGTTGAGAGGCCTCTTAAATGAGATAGAACTTTGTAAGCCTTTTCCATGTATGAAAATGGTCTTTAGAGTAGCTGCTCGACTGTGTGCTGATAGAGGGAGATGTGTTATGATAACGACCGTAAAGCAAGTACGTTAAGATGTGTTTAATCTGGGAATTTGCACTGACTCCTTTAATCTCAATACACGCGTCTAATAAACAGTATGCTGAAAAAAATTGGCTTGAGTCCCAGTACGGCACGTAGATCCCCTGACTGGTGTTCTGGCCTGTGCAGGGGGAGCTTTTAAACATCTTCATTCCCTAACTTAGCTCTAGGTCTGAGTGACATCCAGATCACGAGCACTCCTAGGTAATGTTCCTTTGGAAAAAAGATCATCTTTGGAACAAAGATATGATCACGCTGAAAGGAAACGGTGGCAGTTCGGGGCTGGTTTCTTTCCAGAGCCCTTCCTGGGGGCCAGGGGTGAGCTGCTTTTAGCTGCTGCTTTAGAGCTTGATGCCTGTGGCTGGGAAGCGGGAGCGAGCGTAACAAAGTGCTCCTTCTGAGCCTGTCTAGTCGCAGCAGTTGCTCTCTTTGATGGTTTTACTTCTCTGAACTGGTCTTTAGGGAGCGTAGCAGATGAGTTGTGACCACCCCCTTGCACGCACAGCTGCCGAGGAGATGCAGAGCTTTATTTTAGTTTTCGTTCTCCGGTATTGCTGGGCTGTGATCACGTGCAGTGATACGTCTGAGAACAAACTCATCTTCCTCTTGACTGTAATACAGGGATTCTTGACCAGTTTATAAATCATACGAGTTTCCAGATGTTTCTACCTAATTTTGCTGTGTCTGGGAAACTTGGATCCTTCCTCCACACCCTACAGCTTAAGTACTTGACTCAGAAATCATGAGCTATTGTCTCATACCTAAGGTTGTATTCTAAGTTCTCCCCATATACAGGCTGTCTTAAGAACAGGTCACCAACATGACTTGAGGATTTTCCTAGACTTCACCCCTCTTTTCTTTACAAAATAGAGGGTTTTATTTTGTGTACAGCAATCTCTAAAGCTTAACACCACTGGGAGATACTGGAAGGGCGACTTGTTAACAGTTCAATGTTTTCTGCTGGGACTTTGTAACTCTCAGAGAATTTTGTGACCTTAATGTGTCTTCTCAAGATGTCCTGCTGACCATACTTGTTCGGTAGATTCTTTGGCTGGGTTACGGGTTGCCTTCGTACGTGTCTTTGGAGAAGGGATCGAGCTTCCTTCTTTCCCCCAAATGGCATTTCAGTAACTGCTTTGGAGAGAGAAACGTTACTGAAAAGGCTTTAACTCCAGACAAATGATCCTGAAAGGGTGGTGGAACTTTGTATGGTTAAAAGCAAATGGCAAAACCTTTGTGGGCGAGCAGAAAGTAATTTTTATGTTTATTTTTTTCAGAAAACTCTTGATCTTCCTGTTCTTTTTTGAAGTTGTGGCATAGCCTGAGTGGAAGACTTGACTTATTCTTACCTCTCCCTTGCAAAAGCCGTTCCTTATAAGCGCACATCTGAGATAGAAGCGTTGGGGCTCGGGACAGAATTGTGCTGTGTTCTTTCATTTCCTCCCACCCCAGTCTCACGGGGATACAGGGGGGTGTGAGAACACTGCTCGTGAACCAGCCCCATCCGTGAAGCTGCTGGTCACTGACCTCTTGAAAAACAAAGCTCATCCCTCTTTCTCATGAAGCTGTTTTTCATGAGTGTATGCGAAGGAGCGATACAAACTCACAGCTGGAGCTGAGATTCTGTATTTTAGCCTTTCAATTCTGTGCTCCTGTTTTTACCCTGTTCCAGCTGCACTGAGTACAAGTGGGACTGGAAAGGGGTTTAAACCGCTTGAGCCAGCACCAGCTATGTTCTCCAGATGGGTGGGTAGGGGTTCTTCACCAAAAAACCAGTGCCTCATCCAGAGAGCAAGCAGGAAATCATCCCAAACAATAGAACTTACTGTTTGAACTCAGATTATTTCCTTATTTAATTCTGAGTTTAAATACGGTTATTGTCAGCAACCTCCCTGGAAACACAAACATTGCCAAATGGTGTAGTTTTCTAGTTCTGGCTTGCTCCAATCTCTTTAAATGTCTTTGTTCCATCACGATAGCATTTGATTGGCCTCATTCTAATCTTGCCTGTTTTATGGCCAGTGGCCATATTTAAGGAGCTTTGAGGTGAACTTTGGGAGAACTCCCTTCTTTAACATCAGCTTAGCATGACCCGATAGCCATGAAGAAGGGCAATTGCTTAAACCGTAACACGTTTCTGTTTGGCCAACTTGGTTTTCCAAAGGGAGGGAGACGGGGAAGGTCCTTCAGGCTTCCTGGTTTCAGATCCTTCTTTTACACTCAGTTTTCATCCCAGTCAGTACATTTTCCAAGAGGAATGCTTTTGAGAATTGCTGTGTCTGGTTCCTTAGGCTTTGCTGCTGCATTCAGATTGTTAAAGGGAAACTGCATCTGTGCTGCAGCAGACTGTTAAAAGAAACTTGATGTCTCTTCTGCACGGAAGGAACCCCCCTGACCCTCATACACTTCTACCAAAAAAAGCAGCCTCTTGGATTTCTGTCTATTCCTGCAGGGTTCTGG
Source organism: Todiramphus chloris collaris (assembly GCA_025345505.1). Lineage (NCBI taxonomy): Eukaryota > Metazoa > Chordata > Aves > Coraciiformes > Alcedinidae > Todiramphus > Todiramphus chloris. The sequence continues at coordinate 16,365,874 of JANVCC010000046.1, forward strand.
AAGCTTGGCTCTGATGAACTTGTCGGTGGCAGAGCCTAATGAGAAAGTCATTCTCTGAATTGTCTGAGGGAAGAGGTGCTATTCTCTTAACCACTTTCTTAGGTTTTTTTTAATATAATGCAATTAAAATGGTTTGTGGCTTTGTAGATGTAGCCTTAACAGAAGGAAGGGAATCTGTTTTCAAAAATCCACATCCTAAAGCAAAATCAAGCAGTGCTTGAGAGACCTGTGTTAGGAAAACTTCAGCCCAACTTGACATTCGCTTCTGAATTAAATTTATCTGTCTTAGCTCTTGCTGCATCTATTAACCCATCCATTTTAAAAGCTATGTTCCCCTTCATTCCCCCCTTTTTAATGTTAATAAAATAACTAGATGGGTTTCACTGGCTCAGTTCCAACTCTGGTGGCCGCTTTCTCCTTTCTATACAGTGTGCTCAGATACCCAAGAGTGGATCGAGAGTGCACATGAAGTTTTGGTATTGAGATAAATTTTAGTAATTACCCACTAGTCATTTATTGAATTAAAATGTATTTCCTTTTTTTTTGTTAAGCTATTTCATTTTAGAATAAATTTTAGTGATACATCTAGCATATAAAATAAGTCTTCAGGATTATGTTTTAGTTAATTGTCAGATTAAAATTTTCTGATGGCCTTAAACATACCTGTATATATGTCTGTGCAGTTCTTTAACAACATTTAAAACAAGCTGGTCCATGGCTTATGTAAACACTTGAAAAATAAATCTATTTAAATGTTTTATGTCCTTCCCTTTTAAGCAAATATTTCCGACATACACCTTACGGAATTGTCTTGCTACACTGAAGTTGCACTGGTGGTTTTGGCTCAGTAACTGGGTTTAATTGGATTCACCTCATCAAAAAATACTGTTCCCCAGCCTTTATGATAATTAATTCCATAGTTTTAGCATTTTTTTTTGCTGTATTTTAAATATTTTATCACAAAGTACATCCAGTGACATTAAAAACTTTTTTCCTACAATGTTAACCTGGTTTAAATACTTCACGGTTTTAATGTTCACGTTCACAACTATTTTTTTCTTTTCCTCCTTCAGTATTAAAAGCTAAGAATAAATATATCTATGCAAACAGCTTGCCTCAACTTTGGTATTGAAAGGCTAGTGTTACAGCTTGTAGGTTATTAGGGATAGCTTTGCTGAGAATAAATTGTTTTGAAAAACATACAAGAATTTAAACCAAGGCAGATTGATGAAATGTTTCAAACTGTTGCAATTTGGGATTTTTGTATAGAAGATTTACAAACAGCAGTGGTTTTACAGAACAGCGGAGCTGAAATGTTATAAGCTCCCTAGTTTTACTGAGGAGCAAGGTTCCTAAATTGTCTTGGGATTGCATCATGTAGTTCCAGATACTAATATAACCTAAAGACTGTTCTTTTTCTGTGTATGTGCTCTGCTTCTTGTAGCCTTGTTTCCATGGATATACTGTGAATCCAAATGCCTTTTTGTTTTCCCCTCCTCCTGGACTCAGTGATATGGAGCAGGGGGGCTGAGGTGGAACTGGAGGTGGTGGAAATGGAGCATCTTTCTAAAGTCATTAGGTGCCTGCTCCAACAGGGCTGGTGTTTGCAAGCCAGGTTGAGTTAGAGCAAAGGATCTGAAAAGAGAAAATTAGCATTGCCATTGAAGTTTGGCTTTATCCCTTTTTTACAATCGGTTACACAAAATTCATCAGACTAAATGCACAGAAAAGATGTGGAAGTAGCCGGGCCCTGTCCCTGGGCTGGATCTCTCTGGTCTTGGGAGAGCTGCCTAGTCCCAGGAGTTGAGGTTAGTTCCTGGGAGATGTATGGATACAGGGCTTATTTAACACGTAGCTTCCACAACGCCTTTATTTTTCCCAAACAGAAACCCCTCGTTACTTGAGCAGTTACTTTCTATTGATTTGTTCTCCCAGGAACAGCTCCTTTCCAAGCCGAGTCCTTCGCCCTGCTCCTCACCCCTTCTCCAGGCCCATCAACAACCCTGGCTTTTCCCCACCTCCTCCTCCCCCGGGGTGCAGGCCCCTGCTGTGCCCCCTGCCTTCCGAGGCCGAGGGCAGCGCTGCCTGCCAGCTCCAGCCGCCTTCCCCCCTGCAAACACCTTCCCACAGCCGCCATAGACCAGGCGTGGGTGAATACACCTCGGTCCCCAGCACTGCCGAGGCTCTGAGGCATGTGTGCGTTTCTACAGCTCCACTGTGGTCTTCTCGTTTGGAAAAGTAGCTTAAAAAGAAAAAAAAAAAAGTATGTGTGTGTATATATATATTTATATATTTATGTATCTGCCCCGCAGGCGAACGGCGCAGGCAGCCCCGGGGTCCTTCCTCGGTGCGCGGCGCGGGCTGCCTGCCCCGCGCGGCTCCCACGTGGTGCGCGGCGGGGCTCTGGCTGCCGCCTGGCGGGGCGGCGCGCGCCGGGCCGGGGCCTGCGGTCGGGGCCGAGGGAGCGGGAGCGGGCCCGGGAGCGGCCCGCAAAGCCCGAGCGGCCCGCAGCCATGCAGCGCCGGAAGGTAGACAACCGCATTCGCGTGCTGATTGAGAACGGCGTGGCGGAGCGGCAGCGGACCCTCTTCGTGGTGGTCGGCGACCGCGGCAAGGACCAGGTGAACAAACCCTCGCCCGGAACCGGAGCTCGGAAGAGCGGCTGGTCTGGGATCCCCCGCTGCCGGCTTTTTTTCCGAGGGGTCAAACCCGGCCCGGGTACGGCAGCCCCGGTGTGAGTGAGGAGCGCCGGGAAGGGGGTTGGTTCGCAGCGCCTTAGGAGACCTTGTCCTTCAGCTTCTCCTCTTGGAGAAGCTCATGAGCGTTAAATAACAGCGAGCACAGGCAAATGGGATTATGTTTTTAACTGTGCAAAATGTATTTCAGAGACTCATAGAATGGTCAGGGTTGGAAGGGACCTTAAAGCTCATCCCGTCCCAACCCCCCTGCCATGGGCAGGGACCCCTCCCACGGGCAGGGACCCCCTCCCACTAGAGCAGGTTGCTCACAGCCCCAGCCAGCCTGGGCTTCAACACTTCCAAGGATGGGGCTTCCACCCCCTCTCTGGGCAACCTGTTCCAGTGTCTCACCACCCTCCTGGGGAAGAAATTCTTCCTAATGTCCAACCTGAATCCACCTATCTCTAGTTTTAATCCATTCCCTCTACTCCTATCACTGCCCCACAGCCTAAAAAGTCCCTCCCCAGCTTTCTTGTAGCCCCCTTCAGATACTGGAAGGCCACAGTAAGGTCTCCCCTGACCTCCTGCTCATTTTCTGGTCAGCAGGAGCTTTTTTCCTCCCTCGGTTCTGTGTCCCGTGTACTGAGTCATCTTGCAGATGTCATCAGGTCAGAGCTTGGACTGGACCCACCTTGTCATGTTGCATGGAACAAAATGACCACTGAACTCATTTCTGTTCAGAGGCTCTAGATTGGTGGGGTTTGAGTGAAAAGGGGAAGGGCAGCACCACAAAACCGTTGTGTTTTAAGATAATTCACTTCATGTGGTTCTTGGAGAAGCCAAATAAACTGAGAAAAAAAAACCCAACAACTTGGAAAACAGGGAGTTGTTCAGGTGGAAGTAGGAGAAAGTTGTCATTGATGTAATGCTAAAGTGAACGGGTGAGTTCACTTCGTGGTTGTGTTCAGGATTTTCACTGATGAGCTGGATTCATACGTGTTTCTGGGATGTGCAGGCTACGTAGCAGTGAGGTGAGTTGGCAAACCACCTTAGAGGGTTACAAATCAAACTTAAATCTTGTTAAACTGCAAAAGAAGCCTGAAATATGTTGGGTGAAATCTAGACCAAGAGGCAAATACTGGGAACTGTATTTAGCCTGGAGCAATTCCCTTCTGTTCCTGCAGTGTCTGCAGTTCTGCCACAGCAGAGCCCTGAGGCAACGGTGTCTTTGGTGTCCTACAGCCCTGGAGAAGGCACCCACAGGGCTGTGTCCAAACCTTCACAACGTGCCAAGGGATCCTTCTGTTCTGCACAGGGTTGCTTGGTAGAAATCACCACTGTAAAGTCAAGTACAGAAGAATATTTTGTTCTCTGCCGTTACCTCGCGAGTGCGGATGTTCCTGAGCGTGTTTGTGTCTCCCCAGGTGGTTATCCTTCATCACATGCTGTCTAAAGCAACTGTGAAGGCCAGACCCTCCGTCCTGTGGTGTTACAAAAAGGAGCTGGGCTTCAGCAGGTAAGGTTCCTCTTGGGTCTCAGGCTGTGGTCACCTCTCTGCATGGAGCAAAAGCTCCTTGACTGGTCTGCTCAGTGTAGATTGAGTCATTTGCTTGTAAGGAGAAATGAGATTAATTCTTGGAGGAGCTGGAGGAAGTTTGGTCTTCCAGGACTAAAATTTGGTTTCCATACTACAGTTGGTATCAACACTTGGTGCTTCTGGTTTCTACCTCCAGCTCTAACGCTAACTTTGTTGTCCTGAGCCAGTGTCTTCCTCACTTTTTTAACCTCAGAAGGCTAAACTCAGTTTTTTAGCCTCAGTAGTGTTTAGGGCAGAATGCACATGGAGCATTGGAATGCCTTTATTTTGAAAAAGTGTTTAAAACTTTCATTCTTGGATGGGTGTGAGTACTCATGGTCTGCACACACTCAGGAAGAAAGTGTTACCTGAAACTGCACGATTCCAACCGAGCGGTTTCTTGGTTGGTTCTATGAGATACCCACCACTTGGGGCACGTGGGAAAGCACCATGAATGCAGCAAGTGTGATTCAAGAGGCTTTTTTCCTCAGGGGCTGCACTCTGAATCATAGAACTGTAGAATGGTGAGGGTTGGAAGGATCTGTGGAGAGCATCGAGTCCAACCCCCCTGCCCAGCAGGGTCACCCAGGGCAGCCCACACAGGAACAGAGCCAGGGGGGCTGGAAAGGCTCCAGAGAAGGAGACTCCACAGCCTCTCTGGGCAGCCTGGGCCAGGCTCTGGCACTGGAACAGGGAAGAAGTTGCTCCTCGTGTTGAGGTGGAACTTGCTGTGTTTCCCCTTGCTACCATCACCTCTCATCCTGTCCCAGGGCACCACTGAAGAGCCTGGCCCCATCTCCTTGACCCCCACCCTTCAGATATCTGCAACCATTCATCAGATCCCCTCTCAGGCTTCTCTTCTCCAGGCTAAACAGCCCCAGGGCTCTCAGCCTTTCCTCAGCAGAGATGCTCCAGTCCCTTCAGCATCCTTGTAGCCTCCCTTGGACTCTCTCTACTATTTCCCTGTCCCTCTTGAACCGGGAAGACCAGCACTGGACACAACACTCCAGATGTGGTCTCACTGGGGCAGAGTGGAAGGAGAAGAGAACCTCCCTGGACCTGCTGCCCACACTCTTCATTATGCCCCCCAGGAGACCACTGGCCTTCCTCTGACTTCCAATTAGACTAGAGCATAGGCCTGAAAGCACTTTCCTTGATTTTTTTTTTAAACTGTATAATTTTATTCTCCAGCCACAGGAAGAAGAGGATGAGACAACTCCAGAAGAAGATTAAAAGTGGAACTTTAAACATAAAGGACGACGATCCTTTTGAGTTGTTTATAGCAGCCACCAACATTCGCTACTGCTATTACAACGAGACTCATAAGATCCTGGGGAACACTTTTGGCATGTGTGTGCTTCAGGTGAGGAGTTCAGCTTGTGACTTAAAAGGGACATCATGCTGGTGTCAATGGTTTCTAGTTTAAATGCTGCTGGAGTAATGTTTGTGGCTGCTGTTGCTTCGATTACAACGGTCATCTGATTCTTCTACAAGGTTTGTGAGGGTGAGCACACATTGCTGGTGGAATTTTAACAGGGTGTTGGTGAATGCAAACATTAAGTGTGGATTAAGGCTTGAGAAGTGATGTTTTAGGCTTTCTGTGCCTTTTAGTAGGTGCTGTTTATCCTGAGGAACTCTCAGCAGCTTCGAAGTTTTATTTCTCTCCTAGGATTTTGAAGCCTTGACTCCAAACCTGCTGGCTAGGACCGTTGAAACCGTGGAAGGAGGTGGAATTGTGGTGATTCTCCTGAGAACTATGAACTCACTGAAGCAGCTCTATACGATGAGCATGGTACGTTCAGCCTGAGGTGTCTGGTTTTAAGCAGGTGCATCCTGGTTGTGCGAAGTTCTGCGCTGTGATTTCCTTCCATCATCTTTCCCTGCTCCTTCTTTCCTCTGTGATTGAATGGATCTCATGCTCAGGCAGTTTTACCAACCTCTGTCACTCAAAATGCTGCTGGGTTACAAGGAAGGAACACCCGAGCTTCACAAATGTAACTCTTTTGTTTCAGGGTAGTTTTGGAAAGTATTTATGCTATCTGCACACGTAACAGGAAGTCAAATGAAAAATAGGCCTTTTGAGTGTTTTGTGACCTGGTGCTAGGTCAGATCAGCTTCACAACTGCTGTATATATCTAGATACAAGCTATTCCCACTGAGCATACTTAATATCTAGATGAAGAACTTTTTCCATGAGCGGTGATGCTCGTAGGTGAATTAAAATCACCGACCATTTTTTCGTAGCGTCCCCAAGGTGTTTGAAATGTTCTGTACGTGCCAGAGCTGTCCTTTAAGTCAGGCAAGGATAAGCATGACTGTTGTGAAAAGCAGTGGTGGCAAAATCACATTTATAACAAGGAGCTGGAAAATGGGGATGTATCATATTTATAACAAGGAGTTGGAAAATGGGGATGTATCACAACAAACAGAAGATCTGAATCTCCATGTGGGATGCAGTGTTGATAGAAAGGGAGACTAATCCATGAGAGTGGAAAAGAAGTTGGATTATCCACGAGTAACAACCTGGGAAATAGTCCCTGTGACTGCTCTTCCTCCTCCAAACTGACTTTTTCTCTTTTCAGGACGTCCATTCTCGTTACAGAACAGAGGCCCACCAGGATGTGGTAGGACGGTTTAATGAGAGGTAAGTTATTAAGATGGTAAAGGATCTAGACTCTGTGTCCAAGAAAAACATCTGGAACAGTGTATTTGTAGTAGGAAAGCATCCTGTTGGCTCACACTGGAACAGAGCTTCTTGGCCACTTCAGTGAACTTGTCACGTTCTGGAAATGAGTAGAGTTTGTTGGTGGGGGAATTGTATATAAAATTTTGGCGTAGGGTAGGAGGGGTAAATATAAATAAGCCCAAATTTGTAAACTTTTCTGAGTCCCTTTGTTGAAATGCTCTGTAGAAACATACACTCCAGGTGCACCAAAGGTCAGATACTTCTTGCACTACTGTAAAATGTCCCACTGCTTAGTGTGGAGCGTTCTCTGTAGTTTCAGAAGTGTCACATAAAGGATTCACAACTTTTATGCAGCTAACTCCTGTTTAAATATTGTCTTGGTAGATTGTCTTTAGTCAGTGTTCTTTGGAGACATCATGGTAAGCAGAGTACTGTTTTCTGTAGATGATCCTGGTTTTATGCTAAGAGGTTTGGTGCCAGTTGAGTGAGCTTGTAGCTCAGCTGTTAACAGTATGCTTGGGTTTAGAAGAAAAGTGAAGTTACTGGTGTTTTTTACTGAGTTGCCTTTGCTTGACTGCTCAGGTTCATTCTGTCTCTGGCCTCATGCAAGAATTGCATCGTGATTGATGATCAGCTGAACATCTTGCCCATCTCCAGTCACGTTGCGAACATCACGCCTGTTCCACCACGGTCGCAGGTCAGTGGCAACTGGTTTTCCTTGGGAGAAACTGGTTTTCCTTGGGAGAAACTGGTTTGAGCTGACCACGGTGTGGTAAAGATTGAAAAAAGAGGATGCTTTTCTTTCACCCTGCTTCCTATCAACTAATAGTCTTGGGGAGAGGAGGTAGAACGTTCTTCAAAAAAGAAACCTGCTTTGGGTGAAGAATGGGAAGCTGTCTTTTCTTTCCTCCTTGGGTTTTCTTCTGTCACAGCTTTATTTTGTTGTGGTTGCCTGTATTTATTGATTTTGCTGTGGTGCTGTTTGGCCTCGTGAGCAGGAGCTCAATTGCTGTGGCTGATGTTTCAGAAGCACATAAGGAGATTTCAAGCTGAGGGACAATTGGGACAAGACAAACAAAAAACCCTTTTGATGATTGGAGGGTGGGAAAACACTTTGGAAATAAGTTTGTTACCAGCTCAGGAGACACCTGATACCTGGAAGCTGTGGTGGTGGTTTCAGGTTCTGGGTTAAAGATGCAACATCTTGCAAAATGTTCACTGAAGAGAAGCCACACATACAACTTGTGCTGTTTAAATTGTATTCTTTTATCACTTTCAGCTGTAAACTAAACTAAAATGGAACCAGTTTTAGATAGAAATCTTTCAGCTTTTGAAACCAAGATACCCACCTGTTGTGTAACCATCAAAATTGATGTGTTAATTATCTCTGGCCACTTAAAGTTTTTCTATTCCTGGGGAGTATATTCAACTTGTAGTAACATTTTCTCTTAGCTATCTTTCTCTGCCTGATAAGAGATATCAGAGGACATCACAAAGGTATAATTGTGTTGAAATGTCCTTTACTAATCCCGTGCTGGTTAAATCCTGTGCTTACAGGAAGACAGCCTCCAGCCACAGGACTTGGAGCTGAGAGAACTGAAGGAGAGCTTGCAGGATACGCAGCCTGTAGGGGTTTTGGTGGATGGCTGTAAAACCCTGGATCAGGTTAGTGTGGTGGTTGATGCTGAGATGCTCTGTACTTGATAGGTCACCTTCAGCACTGATGTTTGTGTCTCATCTTGCACGTCATCAGATCTGAGGGTGAACAGTCACGGGTGTGGTCTTAGAGCTCAAGTATCAGTGATTTTCTTCACGAAGTTGAGAAGAAGTGGGAGGACTAGAATGGAGACAGGAAGCTGATCTGGAGAAGTCCTCATATGAAAAGATGATGAGCTCTCGGGGTTTGAAATAAGCAGGAAACTTAACCTGAACTCCTCCTCTGAGAGCAGTGAGCTGAACACACTCTGTGGTCAGTGGCATGGAGGCAGTAATTGAGAATTGCTGTCTGTGTTTTGACCTGAAGCATTTCAAGAACTTGGTGGGTCAAGATTATCAACCACTTCTTGCTCGTTACCTGTCTGGGTTTGAATGTTCAGTTCTCCCATCTTGTCCTTCTCCCTGTTCTAGGAAAGAAGACAGGTACTAGTGCTAGCTGTAAGTAATGCCAAAACCAATTCAAACAGAGCTCATTTTTTTTCATTCTTTTTTTTTCTGTTCATCAGGCTAAAGCAGTTCTGAAATTTATTGAAGCCATTTCTGAGAAGACTCTGCGGAGCACTGTGGCATTAACAGCAGCCAGGGGACGGGGTAAATCTGCTGCTTTGGGACTGGCTATTGCTGGAGCTGTAGCTTTTGGGTAAGTGAGCCCCCCCTCCTAACCTCCCAGGCTTTATGTACAACCAGGAGTTTAAAGAAAAATTAAAATTTAAATGATAGAATCCGAATGTATTTGTAATTTCCAGTCCTACATCGCCCACCCCCCTGCCTTTTTATTCTTGTGTCTTCTGTTTGCTGCATATACTGATACTCATGTTTTTCTATTTTATAGTAATAAGAAAACCTCAGTGTTTAAAAATTAAAATAATCACACATAAATTGAGATAAAGTGTCTGAAGGAATCTGCTGAGTTCTGGTCATTAGGGAAAATCAACCCCTCATATGAAGAAAACATTCTACTTAGTCTGTTTATCTAAAATTTGTTAGAAAATGAATTAAACTCTCGTTTTATTTTCCTGTGCAGTTACTCCAATATCTTCGTCACATCTCCCAGCCCTGATAACCTTCACACTCTGTTTGAGTTCATATTCAAGGGCTTTGATGCACTGCAGTATCAGGTATGGAGAGCAGGCTGGTTTTCAGCTCTTTCACAGTGTTCCCATTTAGGGGGGGGTTTGCATCTCACCTCTGATTTTGTTTCTCTGTGTTAGCTACCAGCCTGTTTACTAATGTACTGTAGGAATGAATCGTAGTACAGTTATGTTTCCTTCTCTGTTTTGAAGTTGGATAAAGCAATTTCTTTGTGAAGTAGTTTTTAACATAAGTATTTAAATAGTTTCTGAATTCTCAAGTCTCTGAAGCTTTTGTTTCTAAAGAGTTTTTAACTGCAACGTGTGCTCGTAGTGAGCTTATTTTGATGATAATGGTACATGATATTTTGCTTGTATCTTGGCTTGTTCATCCCATTTAACAGTCTTTTCTTTCAGGAACATCTGGACTATGAGATTGTCCAGTCTTTAAATCCAGAGTTTAACAAGGCTGTTGTCAGAGTGAACGTGTTCAAGGAGCACAGACAGACCATTCAGGTAACTGGCTGCTTATGCACTCCTGCTTTTCTCCTTTTTGTTCCTGACTGTTGGATTTCCTGCTGCTGTAGGTGATTTGGTTTTAAGCGTGTTCATTTTATGTGATGTGTAACTGTCCTGATTAATTTTGCTTGAAGTCAGACCCTTTTTGTCTGCTGAGTGAGTTTTGCAAAATATCTTCTTTCTTTCTGTGAGTAACTTGTAGATGACAAAGCTCCCTTGGTAATTGCTTGTGGGTTTCTTTGTGAAACCAAAGTGAAGGAACATGAAAGACAGAGTGAAGGAAGAGCATAATGCAGCCAGTGATTAGATTCCTTTTTTTTTTTATGATGTCTGCAGATAAATTTGTGTGGAAGTGTGCAAAATGAGATGTGTGACCTAGTCCTTGTTAGGGTAACATGAGCCTCTCCTGACTGTTTTCATGTCTCAGTCTCTGGCTTGATGGTCTGAAGAACAGAGACAACAAACAGCTTTCCAGAGCTCTGGCTTTGCCAGCTCTGACTTTTCCAGACAAGCTGTTGTTGGTGCTGACGGTGTCCTCTTGTTCCTTGCAGTACATACACCCTGCTGATTCTGTGAAACTGGGTCAGGCTGAACTGGTTGTGATTGATGAAGCTGCTGCCATTCCTCTACCCCTGGTGAAAAACCTGCTAGGCCCTTACCTTGTTTTCATGGCTTCTACCATCAACGGGTAAGGCTTGAGCAGCAACTGTCTACCTGGGAAAGCAGTTGTGCAAGTGCCAGTGGACTATTGCTTGTGTACAGTACTGCTGTTATCACACCCTGCTACATCAGGTCATGAGCACTCTTGATCTGGAACTGCTCCTTAAAATAGCCAAGAGCCAGGACTTGAACTCAGTGCTTTCCTTTGGTTCCGCTGGGGATTCGTTGTTTGACTTGCCCCTCTTCTGCTACAAGAAGCAAATGCATAAACAGGATTCAGCAGTCTGTTGGGAGAGGGGAGAATGACATCTTCCTTCCAAGGTGGTGAAGCTGAGAAAGGGGCAGGGTGGGCTGCCCTGTGCTATGTGTGCAAGAGTGTCAAAAGGCAGAGATTCAAAGGCTGGACTTGATGACCCTGGAGGTCCTTTCCAACCATAATGATTCTATGATTCTATGATTCTCACAGATGGTTGGGGCCCTCGCAGGGCTCAGAACGGCCCGTAGCTCTGGCTGGTGACTAGTTCTGTGCTGGAGCTGCCTTGGGGCTCAGGATTGCTGCCTGGTTGTTTGCTTCAGACTTTTGTCTTCTGCTTTTCAGGTACGAGGGTACCGGTCGCTCGCTATCTCTGAAGCTCATTCAGCAGCTCCGTCAGCAGAGTGCACAAACCCAAGTCACCATGACAGCAGAGAACAAATCTACAGCCACAGCTAAGCTTGCCTCAGGTACTCCCCTGTGTGCTGGGCTGCAGGGTATCACCACGATAGCTGCTGCTGCCCTGTGTCTGTCCTGTGTGTCTGTGTGCTTTGCAGCTGTAGGAAGGCAGTGGTGTGGGAAAACGAAGGAACTCTCCTCTTTTTCCCTCATGATTTTCAGATGTAAAGGCTTTTAAAGGATAAAAGTTATTTGAGTCATGATTTTCTCCTGGGAGCCTTTCAGAAGATACTGATGCTGTTGGGTTCTTTGCCAGCTGTAACTTCCAACGCTATCTGTTGCTCTCTGAAATCTGTTTGCAGCTCGGACGTTGCATGAAGTCTCCCTCCACGAGTCCATAAGATACGCCCCTGGTGACCCAGTTGAAAAGTGGCTCAACGACCTGCTGTGTTTGGACTGTCTCAACATCACCAGGATTATCTCTGGCTGCCCGCTGCCGGAGACTTGTGACCTGTATCCTTACACAGAAGTTGTGCTCTGATCCAAACACAGCACTTGCAGGTGAAGGAGGCTTTTTCAAGCTGGGAGTCAGCAGCCAACCTGCTGTCAATCCCTGCTGTCAACCAGGGAGCTCTCCAGCTAGCATGATAACCTCAGCCCGTGATCTTTGGGCAAAAGTCTTTTAAGACCACACTTCTGGAGCTGAGCTCTTGCTGCTACCTTATAAGACGGGTGGTGTGTGTGACCAGGATGTTACCAAGCTCCAGTTTTACTCCAGAGACAATCCTAAGGAAGGGTTGAATGAATGGAAGTCCTTGGCAGGTTTATAACAGGTTTAGCTTTACGAATGAAGGATATGAGAGCCGTGAACACTGCCCGAAATCATGCTTGTATCTGTTGAGTTAAGAGGACAAGCCAGCTTGTAGCCCAAGGCTGTATGGAAAACATGTCTCCTGAACCATCAAGGGGTTCTATCCTTCCAAGGAGTTGTTTCCTTAACCCCTGTGTTCAGGTACTACGTAAACAGAGACACGCTTTTTTGTTACCACCGAGCATCAGAAGTTTTTCTGCAGAGACTGATGGCCCTCTACGTGGCTTCACACTACAAGGTAAAGCTTGTGCCACTCCTATCACAATCTCAGCTCGGGGTTTTGTGGAAGGAGAGGTGCTTGTTAGGACAGTCCTAATGAATTGACCTGATCGAGGTTTTCTGGACAGCCTCAGTTGCTTCCTGTGGTACACAGATCCATATTCTCCCTTCTGTCTTGGCTGAATATACTGGGTGTGCAGATATCTGGAATATTTTTGTCTTGAGAAATTCTGGAGTAAGTACTGACCTACTGACTACCAAAAATCTGACACTTCAGAAAAAGTGCTACTTAAGGCTTGGTAAATTGAGAGATAAGCAGCTATATAAAAATGGAATGTTCAGTTCCATACATTGGAGTACAAGAAGTTTCCCTTGAGAAAAAAAGATGCTGACTGGTAGTATAAGAGGTGTGAAGTGGCCTGTGACCTTCTTCATCCATCAGCATTGTGCCAGTTCCAAGTTTCTCACTAGCCCTGACTTCAGAAAACTGAGAACTGAGTAGAAGTCAGCTACTAACACTGCACTGAACTTTGAAGCTCTTCCCATGGAATAATTCTTCATCTTTTTGGATGTGTCTTTACCCTCCAGAACTCCCCCAATGACCTCCAGATGTTGTCTGATGCACCTGCCCATCATCTTTTTTGCCTTTTGCCACCCGTTCCACCTACCCAGAATTCCTTACCAGAAGTACTTGCTGTGGTTCAGGTAAGAGAGTAGCATTTATCTGTGAACTTTCCAACATTGCAGCAGCACTCTCTAGGAGCAGGTTGTATCCTAGGGCTGTCGTTTTGTGTGTGTGACAAGGGTGTATTAAGGCTGGTTTTTTCCCCCTGCTTTTTTTTCTGTGTCTTGTGATGCTGATCCCTTCACATAGACCTCCCAGTCTCCACAGTGTGTTTGTGTTGAGAAGCCTTCTGAGAAGCTGAAACTATTGCTTCAGGAGGTGACTTTGTCCTCCTATTTCAACTTCTTTCAAGGAGAGTTGGTTCAACGGTTCGCTCGTGTTTATCCCATGTTTCTAACATGCCTTTTATTTGCAGTAGAACTAGAAAAACACAGACTCCTCAGATGTAAAAATATTCCAGCCCTTGCCTGTTGGGTATCTGACTGTACACTTCATTCCTGCCTTAAGAACACTGATTCTTAATTACTCATGTTTGATGCAGCTTGTTCAAGCTACTGCTTCTTAAAAGAAAAAGCCCCATTTACATGAAAAATAAATCACATTTAAAGAGAAATACTGGTGGGACAAGCTTTTATTTTTGCTCTTACTGGACGATAGAAAATGCATCGAGCACTTGCTGTAAAGGCTTGAAAGTGTTGAGGCTTCTGTTGCACTGTAGTGTGATAGTGCTGTGTCAGATGTACCTGGCTGGTGTGCTTGGAGGGCCTGAGCTGGTTTGTTGGCACGTACTTGTTGGCTTGTCATGTTGCTGAGCAGAGATCACAGGAAATGTCAGTCCTGTAGGCGACCAAGGGTGGATTTTGGTTCTGTTGTGGTGGAGCGTGTAGGAGAAAACACTCTGTTAATTCCTAGCCAGGAAGGCCAGTGGTCTCCTGGGGGGCATAGTGTGGGCAGCAGGTCCAGGGAGGTTCTACTCCCCCTCTACTCTGCACTGATGAGACCACATCTGGAGTGTTGTGTCCAGTGCTGGGCTCCCCAGGTCAAGGGGGACAGGGAAATAGTAGAGAGAGTCCAAGGGAGGCTGCAAGGATGCTGAAGGGACTGGAGCATCTCTGCTGAGGAAAGGCTGAGAGCCCTGGGACTGTTTAGCCTGGAGAAGAGAAGCCTGAGAGGGGATCTGATGAATGGCTGCAGATATCTGCAGGGCAGGGGGCAGTAGAAGGGGCCAGGCTCTTGTCAGTGGTGCCCTGGGACAGGACCAGAGGTGATGGTAGCAAGGGGAAACACAGCAAGTTCCACCTCAGCAGGAGAAGCAACTTCTTCCCTGTTCCAGTGCCAGAGCCTGGCCCAGGCTGCCCAGAGAGGCTGTGGAGTCTCCTTCTCTGGAGCCTTTCCAGCCCCCCCTGGCTCTGTTCCTGTGTGAGATACCCTGGGTGCCCCTGCTCTGGCAGGGGGGTTGGACTCGATGCTCTCCAGAGGTCCCTTCCAACCCCCCCATTCTATGGTTCTATGATTAATGGTCTTTTACCTTCTCTGGCAGGTGTGCCTGGAGGGAGAGATCTCTCGCCAGTCTATCATGAACAGCCTTTCTAGAGGAAAGAAAGCTTCTGGTGATCTTATTCCCTGGACCGTGTCAGAGCAGGTGAATATTTTGTCTGTGTACCCACACTCAAGATACATTTCAGCCCTAGTTCCTCTTTCCAGAGTATGCATCTGTGTGCTTTAAATTGACTTTTGTCTCATTTGCAGTTCCAAGATCCAGACTTTGGGGGCCTGTCTGGTGGGCGTGTTGTTCGCATTGCAGTTCATCCGGATTATCAGGGGGTAAAGTATTTTGGAACCCAGTTATTGGAAATGGGCACCAGTGGTACCACGAGAACATCTGTACAGGCAGAATTCAAGAACAGGGGAAACATTTCCACTGCTCTAGTTCACAGCATTTGAAGCTTGGGGACTGAGCCAGGTAGAAGCAGCACGAGACACAGAAATGGTCAGATCTGCAGGCTGGGGGGCACTGCTCTCCTCTGGGTGGGCAGCAAACCAGTGCTGCTGGCAGCAGGAGACAGCAGTGTAGCCTGCCAGCATCCCACACAGCCAAGATCCAGTGGTACTTCCCGAGATTACCAAATTTTCACACTGCTGTTTGGTGTTTTTTGAGTGCCAGGCTTAAGCAGCAAGAATTATTGGAGAGCCCTGAACAGAGCCTGGGCTCTGGCTGTGATTTTGGACATCCAGGTTCTGTGGTGTCCTTCTCCGTGCTGCTGTTAGGTAGTAAAGAAAACCCATTCTTGCAGTGACTGATCTCTGCACTGATGGTTGTTACTGGGTTTGTAAGTGGAGGACGTTGTTGCCTTGTCTTAAAAAACTAGGTGCATCTTTTTGCTTACAATTTATTGTTCCTACTTCACAGATGGGCTATGGCAGCAGAGCTCTGACTTTACTCCAGATGTACTATGAAGGCAAATTCCCGTGTTTGGATGAGAAAACAACTGAAAAGGCAAAGGAAATTGCAACTGTGAGCAGTGAGGTATGGAGCTGAGTAGAATTTTCTGTGTTTCCTGGTGTGCTGTTTGTGTCTCACTCCAAGTCTTGAGAATGATTCCTCTCTGTAAAGAGGAAGTACTCGTGTTTATTTTCTTTATACAGAATTAGAGGTGTACTTTGCAGGTTTCTGTGCGGATTGCTACTAACCCTTTTCCACCTTTTTTTTCAGACTGTTAGTTTATTAGAAGAGGTTGTGACACCTCGGAAGGACTTGCCTCCTTTACTTCTCAAACTGACTGAGAGACAAGCTGAAAACCTGGACTACCTGGGGGTGTCTTATGGCCTAACACCAAGATTACTCAAGTAAGACATTATTCTGCTTACTAGTTCTTGATCCTCAGTGCATCCTTTAGGGTAGTTTTCCCTCAAGCTCCTTCTGAGGGCAAACCCATTCCCTTCTTGGTTGTCTCTGTGACCCTTCTGAACAGTTAATTAGCTTTAATTGCTCACGTTTTCCAGGCTAGAGAAGTGAGAACAGCCTGTGGTAAGTATGGAGGAGTTAAATGCTTCTTTCTATGACCTGTAGAAGCTTGAGCTACTGCTGACTTCAAAGCTGATTGATTCTTGACTAGTGTAAATGCTTTTCACCAGCAACTACATCTGCTTATTGGTTTTTCTTTATCATGGAGGAACTGAGTTACTGCAGCAGTATATATTTGATTAATTTTTCTTCAGTTTTAGTTCCACCTCACAACGTAGTTTTATAGAAAACCATACAATTCTACAAGAAATGCAAACTTTTAAAATATTACCAAATTCTGTGTAATATTTAGGTTTCTGATGCTTTCTTAGCCATGATGTGAGAAGTTTTGAATCCGTAGTTTGGGAGACAGATTGAAAATAACGTGGAATTTCTTCCTATTGCTAGCAGCAGTCATTTGTCACCTAAAACACTGGGTCCTTGCTGGCCTTCCCCCACTTTCAGAGGATCTAGGGTGCTCTACAAGCACACAAGATGAGCCTGAGTTCAACAGAAGTAGTAAGAGCTCTGGAGGCCAGTTTGTGACTGACCCACTCAGAACAATAGTAGACAGCTACGTGCCATTTGGCACTTCAGATGCAGACTGGGGCCTGCTTCCTTCCCTGGCAAACGTGCTGCAGAGTTCATGCCAAAATGTGCTGGGGAATTGTTAAGCTGTGCAGGAGAGCTTCAGAACTGAAGGTTATTGTGAAATAGCCTTAATCTTTGCAAATTGTAAAGCAAATGGTTCAGATGTCTTCATTTGACCGATCCCTCTCGGGGAAGAGGGAGAGAATAAAGTGTTTGACTGCTTGTTTTAGTCACTTGGCTGTTAGCTGTGGTAGGATAGGTGAAAACCAGGATGAACAGGGGGATAGGGAGAAGCTGGGGTACACGTGTAGGGCTTCCTGCTGAAATCTGCAACATCCTGCACAGCTGATGAGTAGACATCCCATGGCTGTGGAGATGGGTGGCCAGTGACAGTTGCTCTGGAGCCTGGCTTCTTTATTCTCTCTGGGTTGCCATACGTTTGGGCTCAGCAGGTCTTTTTATTCTAGTCTTCCTTTTACTGGGCAAAAAGAACTGTTGGATCAGTTCACAACTAAGATGCAACAGGAGGGTGGAAAGGGATGTCAGCAGGATTTTGTCAAGCCATCTGGGATTCTCTCCGGTCCACAAGCGACTCTTTGAAAGCTGGGAGTTGCCAGGGAGAATCATCATTCATTGGAGAAGAGCAGAGTCTCTGAAGTACATGGCAAATCCTCAGCCCCTCCCCAGGGTGTCCCTTTGGAGTCTGGGATATTCTTGGTCAAAAACCTGCCTGCCTGTTTTACAAGGAGGCCCTGGAAGCCTGTCAAATACAGTAACTCTCTTATCTGGCAGTCTTTGAAAGTTTGTTGATTTTTTGATATCACAATGAGCCTTTTTCACTCCTCAGTCATTTTGATGGCTGTTTCTCCTGCTGTCAGGGTTCACCTTCATTAGTTGGTGGGGGTGTCTCACAGCCCTTTGCTTACTTTCCAGCAGTTGTTCTTGTACAGTAGGAGAATCAACAGCTCCATAACCCTCACTCTGTTTTCCCTTTTCCCCAGGTTTTGGAAACGTGCTGGATTTGTGCCAGTTTATCTGAGGCAGACACCAGTAAGTAGCCTGCTGCTCCTGAATGAAACCCAGCCCTGTTGAAATCACTGGGTATCTTTCCATTAGCTTCTGAGGGATGTGACTTGGGCAGGAAAGTTTTCTGAGGCTACATTTGGGGGTTGTTAGATGCTCAGTTTTGGGTTTTGAGACAATAGTTAACTAAAGGAGTCAAGTTTTAGGGATGTGAATATTGTCTCCTAAGATTCATAGAATTGTTTAGGTTGGAAGATACCTTTAAGATCATCAAGTCCAACTGTTAACCCAGCACTGCCAGGTCACCACTAAACCATGTCCCTAGAAGTAGTTTCTACTTAAAATACTAAAGCAAAGGTGCAGCTGTTGAGGGTTATTAATGTTCTTGGTAAAATATGCAAGTGGCCCTTGACCTGCCTGCTCTTGTTTTTCTAGGAGTGCACTAGCAGTTCTGGTACTTTGGTGGGGAATAATTTGTTTGTCATGTGTCACTGCCTTTTTTCTGGCTCTTGAGCTGTACCTGGAGTTTGCAATACTGGTGGCTACTGGTTGCCTCAAGAAGTCAAAATCCCTCAGCCCTGGGATTCACCAGATTCTAGAAGTTCATAGATTTAACATTAGGTAGTGGTGATCAGTAGCGGGTTGTACACGCTTTGTTGTTGATTTAGAAAACCTTTGCCTTCTTCAGTTGAGCACAGAGTGCAAAAAATTCCTGGGAATGATGGGAAATATTTCTTATTTATTAGAATGACCTGACTGGTGAGCATTCATGCATCATGCTGAAGATGCTGAATGAAGAGGACTCTGAGCAGGAGCCTTGGCTTACTGC
This sequence comes from Todiramphus chloris collaris, assembly GCA_025345505.1. Taxonomy (NCBI): domain Eukaryota; kingdom Metazoa; phylum Chordata; class Aves; order Coraciiformes; family Alcedinidae; genus Todiramphus; species Todiramphus chloris. The sequence continues at coordinate 16,384,593 of JANVCC010000046.1, forward strand.
CTTCTGGAAGGGTAACTTTGATTTTGCTAACTCTGGAAGAATCTTTGGGATATTTTCTCTACAGGTCCCCAGGAGTCATTTATTTTATCATCTTGCCCTATAGATTTTAGGAGGCGGTTCCTTTCTCTGCTTTCCTACCAGTTCAGCACGTTCTCTCCCTCGTTGGCACTGAATATTCTCCAGAACAAAAATATCAAACAGCAGCCACAACCAGGTGAGTACCCTGGCTCACTCCGTTCAGTCAGATTGCAGTTTGGAGTCTGTGTATGTGTTTGTCAGAGTTCTCAAAGTGCCACAAATTGCTCTTGGTGGGTTACTGTGTTTTGTTCCTGTTAGCCAGAAAAATGCTTGTTGGTCTGAGTAAAAGCTAAGAGGGCATTTTCTGCTGCTGAGAACAGGTAGTGGTGGTTTTTTGGTGGTGTTTTTTTTTTTTTTTTTTTTTTCCCCTTTGCTTTTTTTAATTGAAAAATTAACCCCCAAATTAGAAGGCTCCTGACTGTAACAGCTAAATGCATAACAAAACGTGGATGGTTTTGACCAACCACTACCAAATCCAGTATGGAATTAGAAAGGAAGTGTTCAATAGCAAGGGTCAGTAGGCAGAGCAGCTTGCTTTGGATCTTAAGAAGAATGTTGTCAGCAGACTTTTGGAAACTGGAACATGGTGTCTTTCTAAGAGAGGCTTTAGTTCAGCTGCGTGTTATTGCCTCAATCCAGTACTTGCTGGGGGAAACATGCAAAAAAGGGCCAGACAAGACAGTTCTAACAGTCACTTCAGAGCAAATTGATGTTTCTCAGTAGGCTTAACAGAGGGCTTTGATAATCTGTGTCTTGGTGGGGTTTAGTATCTGTCGTGGTGAAGGAGTTTTGGTTGCTGCTACAAGGGAACAAAGCTCTTTAACAGCAAAACTGGTTTGAGACTGATAAAGCCTGGGCAAACTGTGTTTCTCAACCTTCACTGTTTCCAGCATGTCTGATTTTCAAGTTGGTCTGCTGCTCTGTTTTAACAGTTGTAATGTTTTTCATGTGGGTGTATGTCTACGGAAAAAAGACTTGGAATATCCAAGCCAGTCTGAATAGAAGTGTTGTGCCTCGTGTGTTGAATTCTGAAGCGTGTTGGGAAGAGCACCTGTGGGGTAGCAGTTGCCCTTTACTCACTGCTATGAAAAGCAGGGTGTTAATTAGATGTGAAATCCTGGAGAACTGTGAAGAACAGTCTTGACTTTGCTGTCTTTTTTGTTGTACCCATCAGCCATCAGCCGTGCTGAATTAGAATCAGTTTTCATCCCATATGACCTGAAGAGATTAGAGATGTACTCTCGCAACATGGTGGACTATCATCTTATCATGGATATGGTTCCTACCATTGCCAGGATGTTTTTCCTCAACCAGATGGGGGATATCTCTCTCTCTGCTGCACAGTCGGTAGGTATCGCTGCGAGAACAAGCCATGCTTCACCTGTCTTATAGATACATACATTTGAGATAGTTTCCTGTTTCATATCATCTTCAAAAAAAGACTTTGCTTCAGTCAGTTGCTTCTTTTGTAGCCCTCTGCATGATTTCTGCTGCTTGTCCTGTTCTTCCACCTTTAGCGTTTGCTTTTGATAAAAGTTGTGGAGACCCCACTCTGTCCTGTGTTCAGTGAAGCATTATTAGGAAATTGTTATTATGAAATGTGTGAACTGTGGCTTGAAATCCCTTCAAAATCTTCTGACTCTTGAGCTGTACTTCAGAAGAAAGGTATTCATCTGTGGAATGGCTCCTGCCATCTACAGAGTCATTCAGGGGTGTTTCCTGCGCATCTAAGAAAGCTTCAGCTCGTACCAGAGAAGCCTTGTGTAGGGAGTGTACAAATACCTATTTGCATTTACTCTAAAAGCCTTTAGGACTGAAATAGCTTGTTGTTTCCTCAGGCCCTTTTCCTAGGGATTGGCCTACAGCATAAATCTCTGGACCAGCTGGAAAAGGAGGTAGAACTGCCCAGCAGCCAGCTGATGGGTCTCTTCAACAGAATCATTCGCAAAGTAGTCCAGGTAAGAGCATCCTGACAAGCTCTGCTTTGGTTGTGTTGAACCACAGTGTAATTCCCATTCTGAGCCTGGCACTGAGAGAAAGCTGAATCAGAACTTGCCATCCCCCAGCAACTGACTCTAAACTTCTTGGTACGATGGGAAAATCCCAGTGAAAAAAAACATGTATTTATGGCATTGATTTATAGTTTTCCTAAATAGCAGTGCTTATGTTATAGTTTTTAATATTGAAATGTCCCGACCAAACGTTGCCAGCTGAGCCTGAGCCATGATTGTTCCACTGCATTGGTGGCATCTCAGCTTTCCTTGGGGAAAAAAACCCCACAACATTTCCAATATCGTTAGATTTGAAGTGAAATAATCAGTACATTTTTCATCTGGTTTTATTTCCCTCTTAATGTCTGTGATCAAGTGAGTAATGGTATGAGTTATAAAAGGATGGGCTGGACAGGATACTGGCCAGCTGCTTGCAGTTGCTTGCTGAGCCTGGGACCTCTAGTTCTCAAGGCTTTGAGGTACAGTAGCAAAGCTTCTGCAGTCTGGCAGAAGTTGCTTTGCATTATAATATCTTGAAGAAAATAACACACAAAAACCCAAACAGGTAGCTTTTAGCTGCAAATGTTATCCAAATGCTGTTATAAAGTATGTTGTAAACTGCAAGTTCCCTACGTTTATGTGAGTGAGGTTGAGTGCTGACTGATTTATTTTCATGCTTCTTACAAAAGCTGTATATAATCCTGCCTTCAGGAAGCAGCCTTGAGCTTTTCCTTTCAATATGATGGAATGCATGCATCAGAAATAAACAACTGCCTGGTGATATTTGCAAGGTTAGAAGATTTTCGTGGGGGCAGACAGCACTTCTTATTTCTTTTAAAGCAATCACCCCAAAGAAATTATCAGCAAGTCTTAGATGTGTTGGCTTATTTCATTTACAGTTGTTCAACACAGTCCAGGAAAAAGCTGTGGAGGAGCAGATGGTGGCAACGAAGGATATTGTGATGGAGCCAACACTGAAATCTTTAAATGATGATTTGGTAATTATGAACTTTCTTCTTGATACATATGTAAACACTTCACGGAGTTCCCTTGAGTGTAGAAGCCTTGTAATCTAATTTTTCTTGGATGGAAAGAATTCTGCATCACGTCTGTCATTTTATGGTAGTTAAAACCTGATAGCTTTGCTTCTAGTCATGCTTTGTTAATCTGCAATACAGACTTTTTTTTGCAGAATCTGCTAAGATGTTTTTGGAGTTCTATAGTACAAGTAAATGTCTATAAAGAGCATCAAATGCAATTATCTCAGAGAGACAAGCTTTTGGGGATCATCTGGTATTTGGTTTAGGGGATGTACTTCTCTTGCAGCGGGAAGGACGTTTTCCTTCCATTGCATGGCCACTCTTACACTGCAAACTGAAAGCATCTGTTGTGCTCTGCTGTTGTAGGAAGAAGCCGCAAAGGAATTCCAAGAAAAACACAAGCGAGAAGTGGGGAAGCTGAAGGAAATGGACCTTACACAGTAAGAATTCATCTGTATGAGTCCCAAATCCAGTTCTCCCCGGAGATGGGTTTGAATGCCGGGTCGCTCGCGCATCTTGCTGAGATTTGTGTGCCTGCCAGCCCCTAACTTTGTCTTTATTGGCTCTCTCAGCAGCTGCTTTCTTTCAAACTCAAAACTTCCTTTCCAGTATGGATTAAATTCCATAACAACTCCTGTCCAAGGCCATTCACCTGTTTACCTCAGCACACGAATTCATTGCCTGAGAAGCACGTCACACTCCCAAGCTTGAACTTCCCTACTCCTGCTGGTGTTTGGAGCAGAAGGGCAAAGGTTGTGAGTTAGCAGGTCACAGCTGATGAGGAGTGAGATCTGTCTGTCTGTCTGTGGAACTGTACCACTGAGTTGTTAAGAGCTGGGGCTGGGTCCTCCTTCCAGTGCTGCAAACAGAAGATGTATTCCAAACAGGAACCCTGGCTCGGTCCTCAGCTCTGTCCCAGTGCCTCTGGCGAGAGCTCAAGTGCATTCTTCTTTTATCTCTGTTCTTTTTGTCACTTATAATGGGAAATTACTCATGGTGGTAGCTCTTACTGTGTATCTCTGTGTCATTCTTGATCCTGGCTGTGTATGCTTTCACACATCTGTACGTTACATAGTTCTAGAATATGGAGTAATCAAACAGGCTGCCTGGGCTGTGAACTGGTTCTGATTTTACAGCTTCTAGAAATAGTCATTGGTTTCCTCAAACTGGGATACCCAGGTCCTGCTCTTTGCTGTCCAGCTTAGCTGTGTCTGCAGCTCAAGTGAAAATAGTACCTGGCTGATTTTCGTATTCTCATCTTCAACAAAAAAAACCCCAAAACATCAAAACCCCAAACCAACACCGAAAGAGCAACTACCCAGAGCTTCTTTTACTAACCCCAGTGTGCACAGTTGCCTTTTAATTGCTGTAGAGCTGGACAAGCTGTAGGATACTGAGTTGGTGAACCAGCAATTTACTTGAAGTGTCAGCAGGTGTCTCTCTTTCTGGACCAACAGGACTTCACATAGCACTGATTCCCTCCCTTCTCTCTCTCCTTCTCCCACTTTTTGTCCTATAAATCCTCTTTGCTGTCCTGACATCCCAGAAAAGTTGTCTGGTTTGGCTCTAGATTAATCTCTGTTAAATCTGAGAAAAGGAATAAAAGCTTCTTTGCATCTTTGGTTGTCTTGTTAGAAGGAAGGGCAAGGATGCACGTGAAGTGACCTGCAAGTCGGTCACGTTCGGAAAACAGTACAACCAGAATTATTTTAAAGTTTTAATTCCATTTTTTAGCATTGGTAGTGTTACATACCTGCTGGTCATTTTGGTCTATGTTCCCTTCTTTTTTTTCCACCCAGAAAGAGATTTGTTTTCTCCTCCGAGAGGAGAGACGGACAAAACTCTAATCTGAACACTTTTCAATCCAGGTTATAGAAACCTAAGAGCAGAGAGAGAGCTGTTTGATTTGAAAGGGCTTTGTGCAGTATTGTTGGGCCTTGGATGAACAAGGGCTGGTCTATTCTAATCTCTGAGAACTTGAGGTGGAGAGCAGCCACTCCATTTTGCTGCTATGGGATTTCCAGGGTACTCGAACGCGCGGACAAGAGGCATGGAACGGGAGCTTATTTGAATAGCAATTGTTGCCTTCATTTCTCTTTTCAAAAGAAAGCTGCAGGTCATTTCCCCCCCGCCCCCCTTGGATTGATGCAGCATAGCTGGCCTAATTGCAGCTGTTAATTTAGTCAACTTTCCATTATAAGCCATTGGGGTTTTTTCATCCTCTTCCTTTAACACCACAACCTTCCTTCTCCTCTTCTTTGGAAGGAAGGGGAAGAAAAAAAGCCCTCGAGGTTTTCTAAAGAAATCTACAGGGTGAATATAGATCTGATGGTGGTTGGCAAGCTTAAAGCTGGTCTACCTTTTAAGAAATGTAGTGGGCAGAGGACAAGTGCACAGCACTGCTGTGGAGAGCAGAACCTTTGTGGCCCCGCGTTTCGCTTTCATAACCCATGTACTCTCCTCAGCACTCTGCTTTTCTGCTGAGGGTCTCAGTTTTGTGTCGTTTACAATAGGGGCTCCTGAGAGGACTGCATTCCACACTGACCAGCTTGGGATGGGGACAGTTGTTGGTTGCTATTGACCTAGTTTGGACTGAGTCTGCTGACAGAGTCGTGACAAGCTATTGTATCCCTTTGCCTGCCTAGCTTTCTGTGGCCTTCCAAACGCTGATTGGGCTGGGTGCTGACGTGGTGGCTTTGTTTGTAGAGTAGCCTGTGCCTGACAATATGATGACCTTATTTTTTAGTCCTTTGTGCTAGCAATTTTACTTATTTTACTTGAATTTTCCTTTACTTTTTCCACTTAGATATATTATCCGAGGTGACGACGAAGAATGGGATGAGGTGCTGAGCAAAGCAGGACAGAACGCGTCCGTTGTCAGTTTGAAAAGGTTAGGGGAGTTGAAATACTCCGCAGAGGTGTCTGGGGTCTTTCCTGCTGAAGAGATAAAATTAACTTACTGTTCTTGAGAGATTCTCAGTTTTCTTGGGGTTCCTGACAGCTGAAGTCATTACGAGCTCTCTCTTCCACCCTTTGTGAATTTATTCATGGTTTTGTCCGGGAGCACTGGAAGCTGAGAGTTTCCAGAAGCCTTACAGGAAAGAGAGAGTCTTCTCAGTGCTTATAAAGGTGGGAGCTCTGTCGTGCTTGCTCTGTTCTGCACTTAAAACTGTCAGTGCTCATGTTTTTGTTAGGGACTCCAAATTCCAGATGCCCTGCATGAATTGCCTTCAGGACACATAACTTAGAAGTCTTGAAAAGCAATGACAAGAGCTAAAAGTCAAGTTCTTAAAGGATTCAAATTGGGTTAACAGAAACTGAAGACAGTAGAAAATCTACGTCATGCTCTTGTTTGTGCTTTTTCATTTTAAATGACCCAAGAAATGGGAAGTATTTTCTCCCAACCACGTTTCTGTTAGACCCTTACCTGCCTTTTACAACAAAAATTTCCCAGCTAGATGGGAATCGGGTATGTTTTTAACAGATACTTTATTCCTGTTTCCCAGTGAGAAGAAGAGAAAATTAGAAACAGCAAGAGGACCCAAACAACAGAAGAAATTTAAGAAGACTAAAGATAGAAAGCAGAAGTGGAAGAAGTGACTTTAAAGCCAGTCAGTGAACTTGAACTAACAAGTGATGGGTCTGTACTTGAGGAGGACTATTACCCTTTAAATCAAAAGACTTTCTTCAGGGGGGTGAGAGCTGGGGGGAAGGAGAAGCCTTAGAGGCACCTTGAAAGTGTTTGTATTACAAGAAGTACAGTGACACTGCCAGGAGCTGGGCTGGGAAGATTGGTTTTATTATGAGTGAAGCGGAGCGCTGTGCGACACGCTGAGGTATTCTGAGGGTGCTTTAGCAGCTACAGAGTTTCCATGCAAAGAAATGTCAACTGGCCCACATCTTAATGGTTGCTATCTTTATTAAAAAAAGAGTTTGGATAACAAAGGGTAGAAATGTGTTAGGGTTTTGGGGATCTTACTGATGTTTACAAATATCTGAAGAGCGGGAGGCAGTAGAAGGGGCCGGGCTCTTGTCAGTGGTGCCCTGGGACAGGATGAGAGGTGATGGTAGCAAGGGGAAACACAGCAAGTTCCACCTCAACACGAGGAGCAACTTCTTCCCTGTTCCAGTGCCAGAGCCTGGCCCAGGCTGCCCAGAGAGGCTGTGGAGTCTCCTTCTCTGGAGCCTTTCCAGCCCCCCCTGGCTCTGTTCCTGTGTGGGCTGCCCTGGGTGACCCTGCTGGGGCAGGGAGGCTGGACTCGATGCTCTCCAGAGTCCCTTCCAACCCCCATTCTCTGATTCTCTGATGAACAGGTGCTGGGGAAGCTGCTCTGGCCCTTTGTGTGCCCCCTGGTTTGTGTGCAGCCTGCCAGGGAATCAGCACTGCCCTCCTGACACCTGCTCTTGCTCAGCTGCTCGTTGAGCTCAGGGGCCAGTGGAGCAGAAAAGCCCCCGAATCCCCAGCTCTGCCACTCAGTGCTCCCTGCTTTGCCATAAATATCCACCAGGCTGGAGCTGGGACTTGGTGTGACTGCAGTACTCTAGGTCTGGAGCCAGTCAAACTCCAGAAGCTTCCAAACCTTTGATGCAGAATGTCCCTGTCCCTGCCCTGCTGCATCGTCTTGATGTTCCAGCTTGGAACAGAGACACCTACCTACAGCTGCCCCACAGCTGCCTGAGATTTACTTGTACATCTCACAGCTTCTTTTTCCAGCACACCCTTGAAGAAACAATTTCTTCCTAGGTGAAGACAGAATTTCTTCTCTAGGAGGCTGCTTTGTGAAGCATCTCTGTTAAGCTCAGCCCTCGCAGAGCCTGTGAATCTCTGGTTAGCTGGCCACAGTTCCAGAGTTGGTGGCCAGGGCACATCCCCCACGTTGGGGAAGGTGGGGCAGCAGGGTCTAGAGAAGGGAGCTCTGCAGCTGCAGCTCTTCAAGGGTTGATGAGGGGCCTCATTCCTCAGCCCTGGGCTGGGGTGGAAGAGCAGCACTGGCAGCCTGTGGGGCTGAGCTGGTGGCTGCCTGCCCTGAACCAGCTCCCAGGACCTTGTGGAAGGAGCAGATGTGCGAGGCAGGAATGGGAGGCTCTTCACAACTGCCCCAGAAAGCCTCGGAAGAAAAGGTAAGTTGGAATTCCCTCTTGTTGTTGTTGTTGTTAAAAACAGGGTAAGCTGTGGCCCTGCTGGGAGAGGGGTGAAGAGCTCCACCCCCTCATTCTGGGGGATGGGGTCAGCTGGATGTGTTGCTTTCTGTGCTTGACTTGGTGGCAAGAGACAAAGCACCCAGTTGGGTGCTGGGGCAGCAGGCAGGGCTGGAGCCCTTCCGGAGGCCACTCCATGGGAGACTGGTTCCAGCAGGCAGCAGCATGGCTGGATGGCTAGAGGGCTGTCCTCTGACTAGTTCAGGGGCTCTGGAGCATCCAGTACACATTTCCCATGGATATCTGTAGGACTGGGGTTCTCCAACGTCTTGTTTAGCTCAATGCAGAAACCTCTTGAGTTGGTTGTGTTTGTCTGAGGGATGGTTATTGCAGTAAATGTTTTCTTTGTGGGTTTCCCCAAGCCAGTCACACCCTTTAGCATCATTTGATGAAGGAACAATAACAATGTGCTCAGAGTGGTGGGTCAGGTAAGGAACTGGTAGCAAATGGTTACTGACTGAATATCATTGCCTTCAGTTCATATCCTCTGCTTGGCAAGACCCAGCTGTGGTTTAAGAGGCTGCAAGTCAAATCTTTAAACACTTGCAGAGTCCTAACGCACGTCGAAACTGCGCTGCTGAAGCAGCAGCAATTATTTCCTGTTCTCTGAGCAGATTGCTGATTCCTTCACCCAGGTTCTAGTGTTTTTCTTGCTCTGGGTCTTCCAGTCTAATAGGTGACGTTATCAAAAGGCGTTTTTTAATTGCACCCTACCTCCTGTGCTAAGAAAAAGCTGGTTGAACTTCCTTACAGCAAGTGCTAGCAGTGCAAATTACAGTTTAGGTCTCGGGAGGGCTGTTAAACTCGAGTTCTACGAATAGGCTCGAAACTAAGGTTTAAGAGAAGGTTTTATTGGAGAACACCCATGTGCTGTTCAGGCTTGGAGAGTGGTTTGTGTTTTTCAAGGCCCGAGCTGCTGAGCAAATGAGAAGTTCCAAAAGAGTTCATGTTTATATGAAAACTAGCAGGCAAAATTAAGCTGGATTCTTCAAGCAGGTTTGAATTTTACCGTTCAGCTGAGATCTTCCTCGAGCTGCCTCTGCTGCTCTCCGTGGGCTGGGGGGATTCTGGCTCTGCTGCCCATGATCTGTAGCTGTGAAGGGCTGGGAGGCTTGGAGCTGTGTGTGCCGCGCCGTTTCCAAGTGGGAGTTGTATTTAAGGAGAGTTTTTTTCCTATTTCTACAGAAAAATGTGTGTATTCAGTTGAACCGTTCTTTTTTTGGGGGGTTTTCCCGTGCACATTTTATGCTTCCTGGCAGCTTTTTGGATTCTTCTGCCTGTCTATTGCTCTTTGAACAGCCAAGTGGAAAAAAAGCCCTCAGATGCTAAAATAAGGGAGAGATGTGGATTATTTATTTTTTTTTTATTATTTTCTTTATTTTTATTTTCTTAAGTCTAGTCAAACCACATTTTCCTCTGCCTGTGCTTTCCATCAGTCAAGCTGGGTTGAAATTCCAGCTAGAGTAAAGTCTAGCTGAATGCAATCCAACAACAAAAGCAAGAACGTGGGTCTTTCTGTAGCCAGAAGTGCACTAAAAATACCCCAGGACGTAGGAGCGAGGTCTGTATCTGGGACTGTCAGGATCGGGTTGGGTTTGGTTGGCTTGGAGCCCGTTTCCCTCAAACTAGAGCAGGTTTCTGCTCCTTCTACCCCTGGAATCCCTAGGGATGGGGATGCTGGAAGGAGGCTGCTGTGCTGCTAATTGGCCAAGCTCGGCTGAACCTTCTCCTCCTCTTCCCCTCGAGGGGGGGACAGGTCATGGCACAACCCAGTAAGCACTGGGGGCTCGGGACTGGTTTTTAAACCCGTGAGGCAAGTCAATAGCCTTTGGTTCAGCGCTGGCTGGGTCGCTGATCTGTCCCAGTGCCCCAGGTTCTCCTTCTCCTCTCCCGTGCCCGGTGATGGAGCTCCGGGGGGAAGGGGAAGGCCGGCTGGCCGCAGGTGGCGGGCAGAGGTGACCTGGTTGTCAGAGGAATCTCCCCGCTCCCGCAGAATCCCCTGAGCTGTTTTGACAGCTGGAAGGAGCTGAGCCCTGGGAGGAAGGGAGAGCAGTGGAGCCGAGGCTTTTCGCTGGCTGTACTGGCAGGAGGGGTCTCGCCCCCGGAGCGGGGCAAGGAGTCCAAGGGGCAGGAGGAAGCGCTGCCTTTTCCATTTGGCCATCGCGCGATTCCCTTGGGAGAGTTTTTGCTTCCACAGCTGGATTTTTGTTTGACTGCGTCACCGCCGCTCTCGTAGTCTCTGAACCAGGAGCCCGTCTCCTGCCAAAGGCCCTAAAGCCCCCGGGCTCCTGGCCTGGGCTTTCCAGAGCCCCCAGGATGGAGGGAGGCAGGGGGGGACGTGGGCAGCCTTGGCACACCCGCCTCAGCCGAGCGGGGCCTGCAGCGTTATGTTGTGGGTTTATTTTGTATTTTTTATCTTATTTATTTTCTTTAATTTTATTTTAATTATTATGTATTTTATTTTTTTATATTTCCCCCTTGCTTTCCCTTCTTTTCTTTTCCCCCTTGGCTTTTCCCTTCTTTTCTTTTCCCCCTTGGCTTTTCCCTTCTTTTCTTTTCCCCCTTGGCTTTTCCCTTCTTTTCTTTTCCCCCTTGGCTTTTCCCTTCTTATGTATTTTATTTTGTTGGGTTTTTTATCTTTATTTTCTTTATTTTCATTTTCTTTTCTTGTCACCCAAATCAGGAGCCTTTTATCCCAGCCCATCAGGCAGGCAGCACGGCACACGCTGGTCTCTTCGCTGTGGTTACTTGGCTGCCCCCCAGCCCCTGCTCCTCTTTCCCTGTCCTGTCTCCAGGGCCATCTCTGCCATGGCAGGTGCAGCAGGTGGGCTCTGGCTGTGTCGGTCGAGGGCAAATATCCCTAAAATAATTCTGGCCAGGGAAGTTTTGTGCTTTCCCCAAAGCTGAGCAAACTGCTAGGTTATTTTAGTTTTGTGTTCAGTTCTGGGCTCCCCGGTTAGGAGTTTTCCTTAGACACTACCATCAGCTGTAGCTAAACTTCCTCCAGGTAGGAAAAATGCAAAATCTATTGCTTCAAAATATGTTTGAGCCTAGGAAGGGGAAATGAATGTCTCTTTCTCCCTTGTTTTATAGCCCAGCATTAAGTGTGTATGTCAGAACAAAGTGAAGATGCTAAACTCTCAACTGCCTTGTCCACACGAGTGCCTTTAACTACGTTGTGTTTTGTTTTCCCGTTGTTAGAAGAGCAGAATAAATACCAGCAGCAGTGTATTTTAAAATTATGTTGTTAATAAAATCCCGGTACATTTACATAAATGACAACAATGTACAATTAACAAAGCATTGTAATATTACAGCAACAAAAGGGGACCTACGTATTTGTACAGACAGCTGGAGCAGCTACTTGAAAATACTTTCCAAGATAAAGCCTTTTGTGGTATAGTTTTGTTTTTTTAGGTAGACCAGTGATAACTTTGAAACCCCTGTATGGCTTCCTGGTAATAAATAGGGTTGGTGAAGCTGGTGATCTGCAGAAAGGGGATGTGTATCTAAAGCACAAATCAGAGCGCGCCTCGGCCAACCTGCCCCTCAGCTTTCCTGAGCCCAGACTGATCCTTCTTGTCCTTTGGGAATGGGGTGATGTCAGGTTTTGATGGATGTGGTGGGAGAGATGCTGGAGTTGGCCCTCCTGCCTAAACCAGGTCTAGGTTGTGCTTTGGAGCTTGGGCCCAGCAGCATCCTCCATCCAGTGTGTTTAGTTCTAATATTAATCATTGAATTTCTCCACCTAAAACTTGGCTTCCTCTTCTCCTTCACCCATCTGTAAGGAATGAAGGCGTCTTAGCAGATGCTTTTGGTGGATGCTAACAAAGAACAGCTGAAAGGTTTTCCTTAAAGCCAGTGGTAAGAGCAAGGTCTGTGTTTTTACACAGCTAACTGGCTTCCTACATCCGGGATTAGTTAAAATATAAACACACAAGGACATTGCTTCAGAACTGTAGATCCAACAGCCTCCATTTAGTTCCCCAAAATCAGCTGGAAGAAGGCCTAGCATGAGACTTTATGGACCAGCAACGTCTGTCTGCTGCAAACAAAGGTGAATCTTGGGCACTGGAGCTGTGGCATCTCATTGAAGCGCTGCTGCCTAAATGTTAGACTGCAGCCCACCTCCAGGGACCAGTCAGGTGTGCACCGTTCCCAGTCCCCCCTAAGGTAGCATCTGTGGAACCACCGTTCCACAGGTGAGGCTGTTGGAGCAGAGCCTAGAGAGCAGAGCTGCTCATCCCACCTGGCTCTGGAGAGAGAACAAACCCTCGAGCTGTTCTGTTCCTCGGGGTTTTAGAGAGACTTTTATTGCTCTTTATGTGACTGGACAGTTTTTCAGCTTAGTGCCAGCTCCTGCTACACCTGAGGCTCTCAGAAAGCAGCTTTTACAGAGGCAGGTGTTGCAGACAGTGTTCAGAAACAGGTTTTTAAGGTGAACTATCAAACCTCCACAGTCCTTTTCCTGCCCTCCTCAAAATGGATCCAGATTTACAACTAGCACAGTAAAACTGTATTAAAAACAACAATACAAGAACCCAATTCTCCCCTCCCTGCTCCAGCTCGGCTCTTCCTATTAGGATTAAAGAGTGAGTAATTTCAGAGATAGCATTAGTTTCTACTCGGCTTTGAACAGCTACAGAACATCTCTCTCTCAAGGTGCAAACAATTGAGGGGGGGGATTTATCTCAGTGTCTCTTGCTGTGGACAGACACTGGTGCTTCTAGAGAAGTAGTCTGTGCAGAGCAGCCTTCGTGTTCAGGCAGACGACTCGCTGATGGGCAGTGGTCCATGGGATCAGGAAACTCCTTCCGTGCAGCCTTTTTTACACAGTAAACCATCCGTGGCCATTGTGGGGTGGAGATGGATGCTGGAGACTACGTTTTCAGGTGCTGTGTCTAGGTAAATGGCCTCCCTTCTCCCCAGCCCTGTGTCGTGCTCGTTTACACGGCAGCGATGATCTTCTCTTCGGTTCGGGTTCTTCGCTGGCGTCCTCGGGTCCGGTTTGTGCTGCGATGGTGTTTCTGTGCCAGCAGCAGCACACAGAAGCCAGCTCCCTCCCCCTGCCTCAGCGGGGCGAGGCACAGCACCCTTGCCTAGGGGGGGGATCTGTTGGAGGGGACTTGCAGAAGATCCAGAAGGGGAACAGGATAAGCCACAGCTTTACCTGATGCCTCAGCCCCGTGCCGTTTGAACCAGCGCTCCTGCCACCGCCACCTTCCAGCTTCACACCCTGGAGGTGACGTAGACAGAGTGCAGGCGGGCGGCCAGGGCTGTCTGCAAGTCCCGCAGAGGGTCCAGACCCTGCACTTTGCTGTTCCTGCTGTAGATCAGCTGTTTGAACGAGTCCTGCTCTAGAAGAGAGCTCATGTGTTTGAGGAAGAAGCCTTCGCAGAAAGAGGCAAGTTCAGGTGCGTTGTGAATCTGTGGGGGAGAGGAAGGTCAGTTAGAATCATGGAATTGTGCAGCTAGAGCAGGGTGCTCAGACCCCCAGGCAACCCCCCCTGGGATGGTGCCAGGGATGGGGCAGCCACCACCTCTCTGGGCAGCCTGGCACAGGCTCTCCCCACCCTCAGCACCAACAATTTCTCCTGCTCTCCAGCCTGAATCTCCCTCTTGGAGTTCCAACCATCCCCCCTTGGCCTGTCCCAACAGGCCCTGCTCAAAAGTCTCTCCCCATCTTTCTCAAGTGCTGCAAGGCCCCCGGAAGGTCTCCCCTTGGGAGAGAGAAGGTCACCCCTTGGGTGCAGCCCAGGGTGCCAGTGGGTGCTGGGTGCCAGCGCCCGGGGCCGGTTCAGCTCCGGCTTCTCCCCCCAGCACCCCGAGTCCTTCTCCCCAGGGCTGCTCTCGCCCTTTCCTGTTCATCACAGACCGGAAGGACACTCCTGAGCCTCTTCTCCTTTCTAATGCAGGTGGGCCCAGGGGTGGCTGCCAGTTCCTTCTGGTGCTTTTCGCAGGCACGGGGGGGGAGGAGGGAGGCACTGAAGCTTTGTTTCACCTCCTTCCCCTGCTGACCTGATGTTGGCAGAGCCACCGGCCTGTGCTCCCCTCCCTGCCTCTTAGAGGAGCAGAGCAGCTGGCTGATGGAGCAGCCGAGGTCCCCGTTCAGCTGGGCAGCCTGGGAGGGAGGGAGGCCGTGTGCCGCCGCCGCAAAGGCCGCGCTGCCAGATGGTGCCCGCGGCTCCTGGCGAGCAGAGTCTGGCTCCTAGAGAAAGGAGCTGGATGCGGGGAGAGAGGGATGCTGTGCTTCTGAAACATGTCAGGTGCATTTCTGCCTGGGATCTGGTTCCCTTTGCTGCAAAAGCAGGGATGTAGGAGGACGACGAAGCTCCGTTTCGGGGTTAAGACGCACACGCGCCTGTTTCCCGGGAACTCTGTGCCAACAGTCATGGAAGGAAAAGTCCTAAAGGCCGGGAGGGAACGGCCCCTTCCTCCTCAACCCCTGCACCCTCTTACAGTTTCAGCTGCTGAAAGAAACTGGCCTGAGTTCCATGGAGGGGAAAAATATATAAATAAAATGATCCAGTGTGAGGGTCGGGGATGGAAAAGGATCAGTGTGAGGGTCGGGGA
>JANVCC010000046.1:16399483-16417531 GCA_025345505.1 Todiramphus chloris collaris
AGGATCAGTGTGAGGGTCGGGGATGGAAAAGGATCAGTGGGAGGGTCAGGGATGTGGTTTAGTGGAGCCCTGGCAGTGCTGCAGGAACTGCTGAACCCCGTGAGCTGAAAGGGCTCTGCCAGTCAAAATAATTCTATAGAGAGTCAGACACTACACGCAATGTAAACATGCGCGTCATTAGCAGCCCTTTGTGTCCTCCTTCTGCTTGTGTTGAGGGGATCTGACCCCAGGAAATGCCAGAAATAGCCAAATATTTCTCTGTGGTGTTATTGATAGTATGAGTTACTCGCTATAGAGGTATCTGTGTTGAGTAAGAGACTTGTGGAGCTGTAAAGAGTATTTTAGCAGTAGGAGCACCAGGAAAAGGTTTCAGTCTGAGCTGAGGTTGCTCTATCAGGCTGAGCCCCCTCTCCCCAGCTCTGTGGGGATCTCACACCCATTGCCCACGTGATTGCTTTAGACAAGAATCACGGAATGGTAGGGGTTGGAAGGGACCGTGAAAGATCATCTAGTCCAACCCCCCTGCCAGAGCAGGGTCACCCAGAGCAGGTCACACAGGGTCACCCAGAGCAGGTCACACAGGAACGTGTCAGTGGGTTCTGAATGTCTGCAGAGAAGGAGACTCCACAACCCCTCTGGGCAGCCTGGGCCAGAGCTCTCTCAGCCTCACAGGGGAAAAGTTCTTCCTTGTTTCTGCAGAACCCCTTATGCTCCAGCTTACTCCTGTTGCCCCTTGTCCTATCTCTGGACATAACAGAGCAGAGCCTGGCTCCAGCCTCCTGCCACTCACCCTTTCCATACTTATAAACATTCATGAGGTCACCCCTCAGTCTCCAAGCTCCAGACCCCCAGCTTCCCTCAGCCAGGAGATGTTCCACTCCCTTGTGGCTCTACCCTGGACTCTCTCAAGCAGTTCCCTGTCCTTGAACTGAAGGGCCCAGAACTTCTTGGCCACAAGGGTGCATTGCTGGTTCACGGTCACCCTGCTGTCCACCAGGACCACCGGGTCCATCTCCCCAATGCTGCTGGGGCTGTGTAGGACCTTCCAGACTGGAGCTGGGCTCCAGCATCTCGCTCACGGCTGCGGTTGGATTCCGGCTCCACGCCTGTTGCGTTGAAGCCCCCGAAAGGTGAAGGTAGAAACCCACCTTGGCGTATTTGTAGATGTTCACCGAGTTCTCCAGGCTGATGGTCTGGGAGCAGAGGATTTCACAGTGTCTCTGGAGGCCGTCCAGTTGAAACAGGCTGGCAGCTGACAACAGCTATGGGGAGAAGAGAGAAGCTGTTAGAGATCACGAGCCTTGAAAGGCTCTTAGGGAAGGGAAATGGAGCTGATTTCCTCTCCAAACAACCCTCAAGTCCCTGTTTCAATGGCCAAGTCCTCAGGAAGGAGCGGGAAGGCCACCCGGTGCCCAGTGACAGATTTCCCCTCTTGGGCAAGGTTTGCTCCTCCTGCAGAAAGTGTCTTTGTGCTGCCCTCTGGGCCCACGACGTAGAGCTCCAGACAGCTCAAAATCCCCTTTCCTTACAAAAAACAGATACAAAATAGTTGTGTACAGGCCTCAGCTGGGAGCTTGAATTTCACCAGACTACTTGTGATGTGCAGCACAAGGGCCAGTCTGGGGGGAACTGCTCCCAGGCCAGCCTTTGCAGCACCAGCAGCTGCTCTGCAGAAGTTTGTTGGAAATGGGTTGTTTCTCTGCTATCTCCCCCCAGTCCCTTGGGGTTTGGCTGCTCTGGGCACTGGAGCTGCTGAATCAGCTGCCCCTTTTCTGTGCCCCACCAAGAGCAGGGCAAGGCTGCTTCCTTCTCTCAGGCCACGGTGCAAAGGTGCCTTCCACCCAGCTCTAGGGACCGAAACTGCTGCCCTCCAGCAACTCATGGACATAATAAACCAAGATTTGATAGTTCCTATTTCCAAGCAACTCTGTTTTGAAACTTGTAAGCTCATTTCAAAGCTCCTGGATATTTTTTTTTTTGCCTTTCAAGCTCCGTTTGTGGCAAGAATTAAAGCAAACGCTCTCACCTCTAAGATATCAGTGGTGGGAATTTCCATAGCTTCCGTTCCTCCGTAGTACAAATACTGCATCAGCATCTGAAAGAAGAAGGGAAGGAGGCCAGGCCACCAACTGTTAGTGCTGAAGTTGCAAGAGGCTGTGCTTTGCTGCAGCCCCTTCCTGAAATCACGGGGTGTGCTGCCCCTCGCCTCCACGCCTGGCTGGATTTTATTTCGGGGGTTGCAAATCTGCTGCTTTCTAATACTCTTTTTTTTTTTTCTCTTTCTTTTCTTCCTTGGGCCCTGTTTGAGAAGTTTTGGCCGAGGGTGATGCTGCATCTCTGAGCAACACCACTGTCCTTGTGAAATGGTCCCCTTGGCTCTGGCACTGGCCCCCAGGCAGAGCTGGAGCTCCTGCAAGCCCCACGCCGGGAGCCTCAGTGTCTCGGGGACCTCCCAGCCTCTTGCTTCCCCTGCTGTGTTTCCAATCAGCTTCCAGCCCCCTCCAACCCCCATCAGGGCCAGGGGAAAAGGCCTAATTGTTTGCAGGGAGAGAGAGAAGCAGCTTCTGCTCTTTGATCTCCATGTGCACACCCCCAGCTAAACTGGCACATCTTATCCAGGGAAGGACTAGAGGTGGTGTGGGGAAGAGGAGCTGTTCCAGTACCCCGGGTGCTGCGTAGGCAGGTGAGGACTGTGTGCCCTGCTTACCACTTCTAACAGTGGCAGTAACAAAACGAGGCTTGTGCTTTTAAAGTGACACCATTTGTCCAACAGAGCCCTGAGCAGAACAGGACTAGATGAGCTTTCAAGGTCCCTGCCAACCCCTAACAGTCTGTGTGTGATTTCTGGTGGCTCAGTATCCTCCGTGCACCGTAACCGAGGCCAACACCCCCTGAACTCATCTGATTGATTTTTTTTCCTTTATCTACCATCCAGTTGTTTAATTCCGTGGATTATTTCACTGTTTGAATTCTTTTTGGTTTGTTGCTGTCTCTGGCGAAGCAAAAGTTTATCTTTAGAAACCTTCTGATGGTAAAAATGTCACTAAGGAGGTTTCTTCTTTATATGTCAGAGCCTGAGCTGCCAGATTTGGATGGCATCTATCTACAAAACTTCTACAGCCCCTTTCAGGTAGGACAAAGATGTTCTTCTGGTCAACATCAGTCCCTCTACGTGAGGTGAGAGTCCTGCTCACCAGCAGCTCTGCTGGTTTGTTTCCTTCTCTTCTAAGCAAAACCCTTCAACCCTGTAGTGAAACAGTTACACCATTTATTCTGCACTTCACATTTTCCCTGGGCTGAAGCTTTCTTCCAGATTTGAACTGCAGGTCTGGAAAGCTGGAATGACTTCACGATCACATTTCACTGACTTGGGTTGGGTTTTTTTTTTCCCCTTGGATGTGTGTTAAGTAACCTACTTTCTCTCCGTCGTGAACGAACCTCCCTTGGGTGCATTAAATCCAGAACTGTCATAAAAGCAAAGTGCACTTCTCAATTTTGAGCCTTCCTTGAGAGGGACACCCTTGGTTTCTGATCATCTGAAGGGAACTGCTCTGATGCCTGGCACTCCACCTGCTGTGAATGAGTTTATTTTTTGCTTATCACAGCATGAGAAACATGCCTTAAAAAGTAAGATATCGGTGTCTTGAAAGCACAGAACTAGTTTTCCTAGACTCATTTCCCCTGCTTTATGGAGGAGTCAGCTGCACAGTAAGAAAATAAGAATTTAGGCTGGAGGTTTCTGGTTTAAGGTTGGTCCCAACTGCAAACTTTTGACAAAGATCAGAATACCCCTGAAACAGGGGCCTGTTGAAATGAACTCCTACTTGTAAATGACCTGTGATATTAAGATGTAGCTTCCAACATATGTCAAAGGATGAAAAGAATAAGGTAAAGGTAGAATAAGTTACATACCTTGAAGATGTTGTACTTCATGTCGCTGATTTCAACGGTCTTGCTGCTGTGGCTGTCGTGTTCTGTTTTATTGGTCATGAGTGTCTTAAACCTGAGAACGGTTTAAACAGATTCCTGTGTTAGTGACAAGCAGCCTAAGCATGGGGAAAATAATCCAGATGCTTCCTTATCCTTGTTTGCAAGTCAAAAATGGAAATACTTGGTTCAATTGAATGACAGAACTTCAGGGAAGGCTTAACCTGTGAATTGCTTGGGTCTGGTCCAGTCCCACCCTGTAATAGTTTCAAACCAGTGTTACTGTGGCAATAACAGAGAAAGGAACTAATAACTGCCAGTGCCCCAGGGCAGGGGTGAGATTTCCAGGGAATCTGGAGAAAGTGTAGCTCTAACTGGCAGATGGAGAGGGGCAACGGGAAGGCAGGGAAGGGCTGGGTATCTACCCTCTCGTCTGTGGCACAGGCTTTGAGGGGTAATTACTGGTTAGTTTATGTCAGCAGAGCTTTGGGAATCTCTAACACATACAAGCACTGGCCAGAAAACCTCATCTTTCCTCTTCTTAACAGTAATAAGGATGAGGGGGCTTGGTCCTGCAGCCCCGAGCTGTGGTCTGCAGCCTCAGCAGCTGCCTCGCTGCCAGGAGCGAGCGAGAGCATCACAGAGAGCAGGACACGGAAGGGCCAGACCCCCTTCAAGACTCACCTGTTGGATGCAGTCACCAGCAGGACTTTGTGTGCATAAAACAGCTTTCCTTCCACCAAGAAAGTCACGTCGGACATTTCTTTGTTGTTTAGAAAGTGAGGATCTGTTGGGGGGGGAGGAAAAAAAAAGAGGGTGAATACTTTTTGAAACAGTGGATGCTTGAAGAAATAAATAAAAAGAAATGCCAGGAGCTTCACTGTCCAGGTGAGCACCTTACCCAGGCGAGCCGGCAGCGCCTTCCGGATTTCGGGAATGCTGGGGATGGGGCTGCTGCCGTAGCAGTGGGTGAAGATGCCCGCCAGCTGCTGATTGATGGAATCATTCTGCAAAGGGGAGGGAACAGGTTTCAGAGGTGCTGTGAACGGTTCCCTGGAGGTTTGGAGGAACTGCAGCCTCCAGAAATCACCTCCAAGCAGAGGGGCAAGAGCGTGCTCTGGACAAACGCGCTCTCTGACGCAGTTCTCTCGGCAACAGTTTCGGGGCTGACCTCTGGCAAGGGAAAATGAGTCCATCAGCAGCAGCTCATCCCTAAGAGGTAAACCCACAAGCTGTTCTCAGCAAGACTGGCTTCCTTATCACAGAATGATAAGGGTTGGAGGACCCTCTGGAGAGCATCTGGTGTCCCCCCCTGCTCCATCCAGCAGGGGCACCCAGAGCAGGGGCCCAGCAGCGCAGGGTCCAGCCGGGGTGGGAATCTCTCCAGAGAAGGAGACTCCACAGCCTCTCTGGGCAGCCTGGCACAGCCTCCCACCCCCTCACAAGAAAGCTCGTGGTCAGATACCAAGCTCTACTTTGCAATTGCTTTCAGTTAGCCCGTTATATTTCTTGCTTTTAATTAAAGGATGATTACGATGTGTGTTGTAGTGACCAATCAGGGAGGTCTCAGGAGCTGAATCTATTTCTCAGCTTCCCCTGCCAGTGCATTTCAAACGTCTCTGGTCTGCAGTCAGAAGACAGGCAGACACCCCCTCCTGAGGGAACAGCCTCCTGCAAGAGAACACGGTAGAGCCTGGAGGAACTTATCTGCAAGGCAGGACAGCTAAACTATATACCATGGATCAAATCTGTTCTAGAAATGACCTGGAAAGCAAGGAGAAAATATTCCCAGGCAACCTTTAAATAAAAGAAAAAAGTGGAAGGGAAACTGCTGCTGAACAAAAGCACTGTTCAGAAAACTCCTAGAAGATACCATTGAAGGGACCTGAACTGCCCAGTACTGCACTGGTAACTCTTCCTCTCTCACATTCACGTGGTTTCACAAACCAGGTGCTGAACTGGACTTTAACAGGGTAGCTTTTGCTCCTATGGAAATTCCTGTCTTCACTGTGAGGCTGAGAAATGCTCTGAGGGCCACTGTCATGGTCACTTGTTCTTCTCGGGCACTACCACCCCCTACAGCTGCTACCCACAAACACTTGCTTTTGATGCTGTTACAAAACTCATAATTACTTTGCTGGTCTTGAGGATATCAAACATGAGCTGCAACCCTTCCGTAACCAGTTCCTCGTTATAGTCCTCTTCTTTAATGGTGACAAATTCCCTCAGGAGGGTCTGGACGACCGAGTACCGAGACTGGTAGAAGGTTGTCCGCAGTGACTCGATCCACACGTGGAGCTTCCAAGGGACTCCTGTAGCCACAGCAAAAAGAACGGTGAAAGCTGATGATTTGCTGAAGCTTCTCTTTGCTGCCTTAGATCAAATCTGTTCTTTCACCTTAAACCATTTAATCTCTGATGTTATCTTTGGGTCTGAGACCGGGTTCTTTTAACACCAGAGTTTAGGTGGCAGAGTGACAAAGAGACCTGCCCCTTGCTTTTGATGCACGGGAACAGAGGATCCAGCTGAAAGTGAGGGACATCCCAGCTCAGCAGGAATTTGGGGAAAAAAAAACCCACCTTGAGGAGCCTTAAACACTTTTGGCTTTAAATTAGACAGCTGGTTCCCATAAGGGATAGCTTTACAGTTGAGGTTACAGATGCTTCTCCAAGTGAAAGGGAAAAAGCTTTTTTATGCCTTAAGTGTGCCACCACGTTTAAAATAACCACCTTACCCAGGGCCCTGAGCTCCATGGTGATGTCTACGTAGCCATGCTCAGCGCTGTAATACATGGCCTCCTGCAGAGCCTTCATCCGGGTTTTGCAGAGCCTGACCTGCCCCTCGCTGGAGCTGCCCTGGCTGGAGGTGTCACTCTCCACTCCTTCAGCTAAAATCTCCTCCAGGGAGAGGACGTCACCCTTCAGCTGCTGGGGCTGGGTCAGGAGCTTGCGCAGAACGTTCCTGAGGAGGAAGAAGAGGTGTCACTTCATTAAAAAAGGAAACAGTGACAGTTTCAGGCAGGACTATGGTGGTTTGGGTTAGTGAATAATAACAGAGTTACTGAGGCTGGAAAAGACATCTGAGATCAGCAAGTCCAGCCTATGACCTGAGATCATCAAGTCCAGCCTATGACCCGAGATCAGCAAGTCCAGCCTATGACCCGAGATCATCAAGTCCAGCCTATGACCCGAGATCATCAAGTCCAGCCTATGACCCGAGATCATCAAGTCCAGCCTATGACCCAACACCATCACATTGGCCAGACCAGTTTAAAGCATCTTTCATTTCCCCAAAACACTCAAAAGACACAACCTACATCTGAATCAGACCAGGGTGAAAACCTGCAGCACTAAAAACCAGTTGCTACTGAGTCTCTTCAAACCATCTCCTGAGCTGCGCACCCAGGGAACCAGCTATAAAATGCCACGGACTAGAAAGCCAGATGGGAAAACTGACAGTCATAACCTTAGGCAAAAAAAAAAGCCCCCACCTTGTTCTGCAAGGTGTTACCTGTGCCCGTGTGCGGCGGAGTGACTGAAGCAATTCATGTCTTCGTGAAGCGAAGAAGACATCCCGTTGACTTCCAGCATGCTCAGGAGCGGGTCCGCGCCCCTGCTCAGCAATAAACTGACCAACTCGTAGTTCCCTAAGGAAGAAACCAAAAGGTAATGATGAGTCCTTGGCTCTTACCTCTTTGAAAGCACAGAACATAGGACTGGTGACTGAGCAGCAAGTTTTAAGCTACCAAGTAAGGTTTCCAGAGCATCCTGCGAGTCTGTTTGGCTTTGTGATGTCCCCGGAGGAGAAACCGAGTCACAAAGTGGTTAAGTTACCTAATAATGCACAACTAGCTGGAGACAGACTGGAGAGAGACCATCAAACTGGTCTGGTGCCCCCAGATGTAGCAGTGAGGGGTGGCAAGAGACCCCAGCACAAGGAGTATCTGTCACTGGGGAGGGAGTTGGGCTTTTTTACCCCTTGCTAAATCTTGTGGCAGAGCAAGGCAGAGAAACGTCTTCAGGAAGGCACAAGAATGAAGCAGAAAGAAACAAAGGAAAAAAGTAAAACTGGTTAGAGGTGAGAAGTGCTGAAAACCAACAGATGCTCTTAGGCCAGCACAGACTTGTTCACAGAATGCTGAACTCTCTCCCTGACAGGTAGGAGAAATGCAGAATTTTACTTGTATTTACTAAATTAATAAACCAGATTTCTTTACGTAGCACTTCTTTCTTTTTCCCCCAGGGCTGAATTTAAACTTGTTAATTTTTTTGCATCTGGAAGACACTTAGATCCAAGACATGCCTAGACAAGACAGGAGCTGCTTTCTCTTTCCTGACAGAGCCCAGTGCAAAGGGGCTGGCTCAGTCCAGTTTACTGGGAGGCCACTGGCAGGGAGGTGAGCGGTGGGACAAGTTGCCAAAGCTCATTTAGTGCCCATCGTGCTCCTGCCACACGAGCACTGCTGTCAGTCACTGCCAGCCCAGCCAGGGCTCCTACCAGGGTTTCAGAAATGTAAAAAAAAAAAGCTTAATTAAAAAAAAATAAAGCAGAGTGCCAGAGCCTGGCCCAGGCTGCCCAGAGAGGCTGTGGAGTCTCCTTCTCTGGAGCCTTTCCAGCCCCCCCTGGCTCTGTTCCTGTGTGGGCTGCCCTGGGTGCCCCTGCTGGGGCAGGGGGGTTGGACTCAATGCTCTCCAGAGGTCCCTCCCAACCCTCCCCATGCTGTGATCCCATGATTATTTTAGTAGCCAGCTCAGTGCCACCCATTTGGTGTCTCAGAACCACAGCACTAAGTGTCTCCTGCTGTGTTTGAGGGACACCAGACCCCTGTGTGAACTGGTTGTAGTTATTCCCCAGTAGCAGGGGCAGAGTGTGCTGGGGCTGCCCCGAGCTCACCTGCTGCTGAAGCCAGCTGAAGAGGAGTCTCGGCGTAGTTGTCTTCTCCACTGTTAACAGCAGAGCCCTCAACGTGGGCACCAGCATCCAAGAGCAGCTGCAAGAGACACGTGAAAGACAAGGAGCTGAGAAGAGAGCAATGCAGAGATCCCAGAAGAGGCTGGGTCTGAGAAAGGCAAACC
This sequence comes from Todiramphus chloris collaris, assembly GCA_025345505.1. Taxonomy (NCBI): domain Eukaryota; kingdom Metazoa; phylum Chordata; class Aves; order Coraciiformes; family Alcedinidae; genus Todiramphus; species Todiramphus chloris. The sequence goes on from JANVCC010000046.1 coordinate 16,408,486, forward strand.
AGGAGATTCGTAGCAAAGAGTGTGTGGGCACGAAGGGACCATCTGGAAGGCTAAGGATCTACTGCAAGGCAAACTGCACTCGTGTTTCCTAGGGCTGAAGTCTCCACTGGAATGTCAATTCAGAGTTTTCTTCTTTTTCTTTTGCTTTCAAGATTGACTTTCTGCTGAAAGGTGCTCAGCTGGCAGCCTGGAGAACATCCTCTCCTTTTATTTGTTTTGAAATCTCTTTTACAAACATGGTTTTGCAATTGTCGTTTCCCAACTCCAAAGAGCTCTGCAATCAGAGCTTCTCTTGAAGTCCATCTTAGTTTCAGAGGAAACGAGGTTCCTCCAGGGAATTAGCCCTGGAGGCCAAACATCCCTCTTGGTCTCCCAGGAGCTATGGAGCTGATCTAAGGAAGCCTTGGCAAGCTCCAGTGATTTGCCACATGCAGAACCTGCATTGAGCTGCTGGCAAGGGAAATGATCCCTTCCCAGACCATGGGGAGAAGGTCACGAGATGATGGGGACCTTTTCTGGGCAGGTAGGGCTGGCAGACAGCATCTGGGCACCCAGAGCAGTGCTTGCAGGAGCAGAGTGGTGGCTGCTGCTCCTCTCCCAGTGCAGAGAGGAGAAGCTCTGCCCGGGGGTGCCTCGCCAGCACTGCTGGAGGTTCCTCCACTGCTCGCTGGACCCTTGTCATAAGTTGCCAAATGAAAAAAATCAGTGTAATCTTTAAAGACACAAAAGTTGTGGGCAATGCAACCCAACTGGAGCTTTGATACACTCGTCTGCATCTCCTGGGAGAATCAGGCTCTTCTCTCCCACGTAAATTCAGGCTGCCCAACCTGTGCCATAGCAAAGGCTGCCCTGGTGACTTGGCAGGGGGAATCTGAGCTTTAATTATTTACAAATGTGAAAAAAAAAAGAGTTTGTGCAGCCTCTATTTCATTACATCCTTTCCCCTTTCCTTTTTCCTTTCCTTTCCTGCAGACAGTGAATTAAATTCACCAGCAACTATCTGCTGTGGTCAGTTATGAATTCCTTTCGGAGTTTGGGGCTGGGATTTCCAGGATTCCACCTCGTCCCTCTGCCCCCCTGAGCTAATCCCCCAGAAAAGGGAGCGGGGAAGATGCGAGAGGCTCAGCTCCCACCACAGCTTAACTCTTGTCCGTGCAATTCTCACGGGTTATCAAAGAAGTTACAGATGATTTGCTGCCATTAGAGCAGAAATCAGCAGGGTTTTTGCATATGTAAATGGACGAACCAATTAACATCTCACGTCAGGAAGCATCCTGATCAAGCTGGCTAACCACTCCACACGAAGCATGGTTTATCCAATGAGAGGAAGAGTGCAGCATTGTTCTGGAGGAGGTAAACCAGGGAGCAGAAAGCCAAGGAAACCAGAACAGGCTGGTGTTTCATCACACAGCCTTAGCTGGGAACGTCAGCGATTCACAAACACCGCCTGTGCTCTCCTTTCCACCCAATTTTCCCCTGCTTTTTAGCAGGTTCCCACCCAAGGGCTCGGGGAGCCCAGGATGGAGCCGTGCTGAGGACACCTGGCAGGGACAGGGCTGCTCTTCAGGCCCTCGGTGTCTCCTGGGGACGTTCCCACCCGTGGGGATTCCCTCCCACTCACCTGAACGACGGAGATGTGCCCGTGGAGCACGGCAAAGGTGAGAGCGGTCCAGTGCCGGCTGTCGGGGTGGACCGATGGGTGGCGTGGAGAGGCACTGGGAACCTGGCAGAGAGGAACCAGCTGGTTAGAGACCATCACCACCTCTGCCTGCTGACATCCTTAGTCCTGTCTGCATCTGCCTGCTTTATTCCTAAGTGACAACCCCAGGGAATGGTCACTTACCCCACTTAGGGAACGCTGCCAGCACCAGTCACTCTGTCCAGTCCCTTGGGCCTTTTTAATGGGCTTACTGGTTTCTCCTAGTGGCAGCTCTTTCAGGAAGGAGGCCTTTTTGCCCCCACCATGCTTACTAGACTTGCCAATGGCAATGGGGGGGGTTGGAAGGGAGCTCTGGAGAGCATCGAGTCCAACCCCCCTGCCCCAGCGGGGTCACCCAGGGCAGCCCACACAGGAACAGATCCAGGGGGGGCTGGAAAGGCTCCAGAGAAGAAGACCCCACAACCTCTTTCAATCATCACTGGAGCCACCGAGCACTCCGAGATGTTCTGAAGTTTTCTTTCCCCTCCCAGATCCCCAGAGCAATGATTTCTGAATGAGGTGACTTCTCCAGAGCTTCCAAAAATGAAGCCTTCAGTTGCTAGGAGAGATTTCATATTCTCTTAGTTTAGAGCTGAAGAGATCTGAGGAGAGGGTCCTCAATTACTCACCGGTATATCTAAATTTGCTCCAGCATCTATCAGCATCTGGACCATGGCTTCATCTCCAGCAGCACAGGCATACATTAGTGGGGTCATACCCTTCAGGAAGAAGGGGTGGGAGGGGGGAGAAGAAAAAAAAGAAGTTATTTTTCTATACCTATCAACTGTTCTGGACACAGTGACTTTGAAGCTTAAGGTAGAGAAGAGCACGTGTGCAGCGGTGCCCGTGTGTACGGCCAGCACACGTGCACGGGCCAAAGCATCCTGGGTTCAGAGTGGGCACAGAGCACAAGGGTTGGAAAGGGATGTGGCCAAAACATCAGGGGACAAGCTTTCAGGAAGAGAAAAAGGATCCCTGAAAATCCCAACTGTGTATTGTCCACAACTCTCGAGCTTTCTGAAGGCTGCCAAAAAAGAAATGCCATTTCTTGGATCATTTGTAGCCAGATGAACCAAAAGCAGAAAACACCACAAAAATAGGCAAGATTAATTTATGTGGCAACTTAGCCCCATTGCTAAAACCTTATTTGCCACGATATTTCAGCATTTCAATTCCATAAATCTCTCTCTCTCCCTACTTAACCAGCAAACCATGACGGCTCAGAGATGAATGATGAGAGAAATGAGCCTTGCTTAGGGAGCTCATGCCAGAAGTAGCCAAGGACAGAAAGGAAATGGCCTAGTAAAATCCATCCCTGCTCACATCCTACAGCTTCCCCCCTCCATCTCTGTAATTATTGTGAGCAGTTGAAGTTTTCACAGGCAGCATCTCTGCCGCTCATAATAAAGCTTCATGTGTAGGGAGGGACATGGATCATAAACCAGAACTGCACCTCAGGCTGAGGAGTCCTGATTCTGCAGCTCTAAAGGTGTCTTTTCAAAACAGCCAAAATTTCAGCCTTCCCACATTTGGGGCAGGTTTTGCTTTGGTTTTTTTTTTTTAAACACATATTTACAAAGATGGGGACTGAGGGGGATGGGTGGGTTTGGATTCTGGGGGGGCTTGGGAGGATTCCCTCTCTACAGACAAATCAACTGAAGTGAGAATTCCCAACTCGAGTCTGCAGGAACAAGCCCATATTTACTGCCCCAGAGTTCCAAAACTACCAGGGGTTTTATAGACAACCTTTACCTTTTGTTGTTATTTTCATGTTTAATACCAGTTCTTAATATCCCTGCTTTAATACCCCTGCAGTATGCCAAGGGAAAAAGGGTTGGGTTTCTTTTCTAAACACCTCAAATCCTGTGTAACCAGGGTGCTGCTTGGTCCCCTCCAGAAGTGCATCCAAGGTCCTGCTCCAAATACAAGTTTGTGTTCTGAATTCTCTCCCTCTCGAAAAATATCCCTACAGACACACAGGTAGAAGCTGGTCTGAACACACCCCTCAACCCTGGGCACGCTAACCTTCTGGGAGTGCTGAAAATTGAACCTGGACTCGTTAAATTGGCCCAGCAGTTCTGTCTAGCACAGGATTTGCAACAGAACTTTGGCTGTGCTTGCCAGGTGAGAGATGGCCACGCTTGTCCGCGATGCCTCCTCGCTCTGCAGCGTATTAAGAAGACTCATCATGGACAAAAGAAATATAGATAGGTGAACTGAACTTACCAGGTGCCTGTGTTAAATGTTCTACCCTACAGCAGGACATAGAGCCCTGCTTTCTGTTGCCATGCCTAAGTCTGTGTGCCGAAGTTTGGGCATCTGCCCTTGGTTTATTCCTTCACAAGAAGGGCAGAAGCAGCTAAGCTGCAACATTCAGCTTTGGTTTCATGTTCCAGCTATGGAAGAGTTGCTGCTGGAGTCTGGATTTAACTCTCTCTGGGCTTGGTAGTGCTTGGTAGCTGCTCCAGAATCATGGACTGGTTTGGGCTGGAAGGGACCTCTAAAAGTCATCTTGTCCAATCCCCCTGCAGTGAGCAGGGACAGCCTCAACTAGAGCAGGTTACTCAGAATCACTCGAGAGGAGAATTTCAGAGCAAGGGAGCTTGTCTTGGCCTCCCTTGGCAGTGCCAAAACACTGGGGCTGGCTAGAGACCATAAATAAATGACTGGAGAAACTCCTCAGCTCTCCACTGAGTTGCCTACAGAATGCAGGCTCTTTATCCACACAAAAGCCAAACAGCTCCCAGTTTGCTGCTAAGAAACATCCTGGTCTTGGCACCAGTGTCTTTGGTGTTAGGATAGTAAAAGTCACAGTGCAAAGCGATCCCCAAAGACCTCGGGGTGACGTGAACAGGACCTGCAAAAACTCATGAAAAAAAATTATACTGCAGGAAGGAAGTGGCAGATCATGCTATAAATCTGCCACCTCTGCCAAGCCAGGCTTGAGGGCATCTCTGATGAGACCCCCTCCTCTGATGAGAGCCCCCCTGTCTCTCTGACCACAAAGCTCCTTGCCTTGGACATGTAAATAAAGCATCTCCACACCTTGATATAAGCTCGTGCAGGAGCAGTTTCTGCTCAAACTCCTGGACACATTCAGACTTCCTTTAAAAGTGCAGGATGGTGGAAAGTACCACGGGAGACAGGCCAGCATTCAAGGAATCCTCCTGCAGTGAAATGCTCCTCACAAAATCTCTCTACTTGAACGTAAATCCTCCCGACTGCGAAATACCCTGTTGTTCCTGGGATGTGAGAGCTCATTCCCACTGCTGGGGCAGCTCTAACAAGTGTTGGTTTGGGAGAGGTGGGTTATTTTTAACTGGAAAGCTAATGCAGTGTGCTGAGCGCTGCCCCAGAGGCCAGGCTCTTGCTGTTGCTTGATGGGAGTGACAGCACAAGCAGAAGCAGCTGAAGACTCCCCAGACTGTCAGATCCCCGCTGTTCAACGTAGCTGAGCAGGGAATGGGTCAAAACAAAAAAAAATTAGACATGTCAGCAGGCTGGACTTTCAGCCAAAGCTAATACTGACTGAGGGCAAAGCCGTGGGGGCTCTCGGCGCCGTCTCTTCCACGGCAGACTGTGCCGAGACCACGTAACTCACGCCTGAAAGCCATCAAGCAGTAACACCTTTTGGTCACTCATCACTGACCCAGCCCGGATTGGGGCTGTTGAACCAGAAGAGAGTGTCACCAGCAAAAAAAAAAAACAAACCCATTTTGTTTTGACATTGTCTCAGTGTTAAAAAAGCATCAGACTTTCCATTTGCAGCCAGAGTATTAACCTGGCTTCCATCAGTGCCCGAGAGAAAGCCACCCAAGGAACAGCCCTACATTCCAGCTGATAAAGGAATAATCCCCTCTAGGCTTTGACTGGGCTTTTGGGGAGTTATTTCTTGGGTTTTATTTTATTTTTTCTTGAAGGGATACATTTCAGAGTAAAAGACAAAGCAGAATTAGAAAATCCTTGGGGAAGCAACTAACAACCTCACGGATTGATTTGGCGAGTGGAAAGCAACGTGTGATTTCCTCACAGGAAGAATTTGTGTGTGTGGGGGGGGGGTGTTTTATTGCCTACCTGATCATCCATGGTGTTCACCCCGTCAGGTCCCAGCGCATCGATCGCTTGATTGATCAGATCTGTCCTTCCGCAGTTCAGCATTCGGAAACCCAGATCCTGCTGGAATTTTTCGGTAGCAGCCTTAGCGTCCAGTCTCCGGAAGGAACTAAAGCAGCATTCGGGTCTGTGAAAGGTAAAATCATTTCTGGATTGGTTTTCTTTTTAGCCCTGGCTCCTACAGAAATCAGGAGTGTGAATTTTCCTGGGTTTCCCTATCGAGGACCTTCCCACTGCATCATCGCGGCTGAAAAATCCATCTAATTTCAGTCATGTTGGAGATGGAAGTTGTAGTTCTTACAAAAACACCCTGACCAAAACTCAACTGTTGGCCATAATTAACTCTATCCTATCTGTATTTTCCTGCTTGTTATAGGATAGTCCATCAAACCTATAGAAAACATACTGCAAGGAGGAGAAAGGGATGGAGAGAAAGTGTATCTAATGAAAGTTCTATGATGAGACGATCCTGCTGTCTGTCTACCAGATTATCTTGAAATAAAAGGCATTTCTGGAAGAAGATAATGGTCCTTAGTCTTTTGCTGGAAAAGAAAATCAAAATAAATAAAAAAATAATAATCAAAAATCAAATGTAGGTAGTGAAACATTCGCAGCTCTTTTCCAACGCCTCAATAAGAGAGATAACATTTCTACGAGGCTCTACTAAATCCTTATCCTTCAGATGGCCATCAAATGACCTTTTATCTCACTTGGAAGGAGCCCAGGACTTACTGTAAATCCTCTGGTTATCTGCTCAGAGACGTCTGAACTCCAAACCTACAACTATCTCTGCTTCACGGAAAGAAAATGCTGCCCGATGGGTGCTCCCCATCTCAGCCGGGTCTGGGTAGGGGCAGCCCTTTGATGTTATTCTGGGGTGAGTGCCTTCTCTACCAGTTGTCTGCCTTTCAACACGGGCTCTTGTGCAAACTCTCCGAGAGGGAGATATCAGCCTGCCAAGTTCCTTTGAAAAATGAGATTCTCTTCTGGAAACTGCGGACGGCCCCCGCCAGATAAGGACGCCACTCATCGCTTCGCGGAGAAGGTTCAAGATGAATCTCAGTCACCTTTTAATTCAGCTGCTCATTTTTTAATGCTTCTAAACTCGAGTTGATAGTGGGTAACAAATGGTGAGCACACGCTCCGAGCGATTTGCTGAGTTAAGAAAGATCCCTCCCCCAGCCTGGTGACCTGTCACATTGTCCAGGGGAAACCAGCAGCTCAGTGCAGCTGCTTTTAGAAAGGAACTGCACCAGGGTACAGTTTGGGGAACAGCAAAGAGGGAAGCCAAGTGACCATCCTGGAGCCAGCAGCTCTCTGGAGATGCATCTGCAAATACAATGTGTCTCCGAGGCAGCCGAGTACAGCAGAAGACCTCTGAAGCATCCAGAGATGAGATTGGGACACTTAAGAGTGCAGAGAAGAGGAGGACAGCAAGACAAAAGGCTTAATGCCAGATGTAGACATAAATCCTAGAGCTAGGCTAGTCAATTAAGACTAGAAAGATAATTGGTACCGTATCACGATGCTACAATATTATGTAGAAGATGATGCAATGACTGCATATAATAATAATAATGAGAAGAAGAATACTGCACAAAAAAAGGGAAATAAAAGGACATCACTTGTCAGAAAGCAGATGGTTTTGAAGGGATGGTCCCTGCCCTTGCACATTGTTTCTGTGTTGCTACCAGGAGTGATTCCACCAGTGCTATTTACGGGCGCTGCCGGAGCAGTGGTGGCAGGGGGACAACTCACCAACGAGCCCTGCAGGGCCAGCAGCTCTTTGGGCTTGGTGTGCTCTGTGGGTTTTATAAGCAGTAACTAGGACTATAAATACTGGTAGTGAGTGATTGCAATCTGGCCTGCAGCGAGGAAAAAAATAATAATTAAAAAAGCAGCGTGTGACAATAACTCAGTATTAAAATCCCAACGTTTATATTTAAGTAGGTGGAGAAGAAAGACAGTTCTCTGCAATCTGGCTTCTCCCCACTTAGATTATCCCTGCACTAGTAACAGGTGAGTACTGAAGTGGTTTATAAATTGCCTGGTGAGCATAAACTGAAAGCATCATGTTAGGAGTCATCCACTAAGACACAGTTGCTGAAGAAAACTCTACTGCCCAAGCAGCCTGGGCCAGAGGACAGATATTAAGAGGTCAGAATTCCAGGTTACACTAATTACACTTGGTTGTCCTGCACAACTTCTCCTTCAGGGATTTCAACATGCCCTACCTGCTGCATCACCACTGCAAGGAACTATCATTACCTGACTTCTTGGCTGCACAGCAGGAGGAAAAGTGAGTTGCAATTTGCCTCCAGCCACCCAGCGAGCCAGGGATCAATTTGGCTTCAGTACCGAGATGTCCTTTCCCCTAAAGGTGCTGCAGTGGTTAGAGACAAATGACTGCTTTAGAGGGGCATATAATGGCACTGGAGACAAAGTGCTGCTCTCTCTCTCTTGATTTATTTTCTTTCCCCCCCCATTAGTTTAAATCATTCATGCAGCAAAAAGACAATAATGCTTTTTCCTCCCATAGCACACGTCGTAGAACATCCTTAAACCTCTAAAACTCAAACTCGGGCAAGACAGTTGAGAACAAAAACTGGATCGAGTTCAACTTTGCTTTTTGTCCTCTACTGCAAAGCTGGTACTTGAAAGAAGAGGTTGCTTCATCTGCAGGAATACACACGGTGCACATCCCGAGGGACAGTTTGCTGGGGAAAATGGAGTGAAAGGATCTTGGGTTCCTTGCAGAATTGCCATTCCTCCTGTCAGAACAGCACAGAGGACAGAAACCTCTAACACACTCCTTCCCTGGGCCACTACTGCCAACCCTCAACAACCCAGCAACCGAATTCTCCTTTGCCTGAACAGCCCACACCATGTGGCTGAGGCCCTTGATAGCTGCTCCTCACTTTTATTTATTGCTTCCATTATTTTGGACCTCCTGGGTTTCTCCTTCATTTCCTACCTGCAGCGTCTGAAGTCCCTGAGATGGACCCATTTTCACAAAGTGTTTCCTTTTACTTCCCATCAGCAGCAAAATCAAAGACCCAAATCGCTGCCCTCCTTTCTGTTTGGTTTTGGTTTTTTGCTTTTTAAGGTATACAATCTATAAGTAAGGTGCTACCTTACTTCTGTGTACAATGTCAGGTTGAATGGGGCTTTGCACAACCTGGTCTAGCAGGAAAAGGTAAAAAGCAACCAAACCAAATCCAGGAAAAGGTAAAA
>JANVCC010000046.1:16417541-16663785 GCA_025345505.1 Todiramphus chloris collaris
CAGGAAAAGGTAAAAAGCAACCAAACCAAATCCAGGAAAAGGTAAAAAGCAACCAAACCAAATCCAGGACTCCCAATTAAAAGCCTCTGGATTGCTTTTATTGTTCAATTCTAAGAGTCATGGTCTATTTTTATCTTTTTCCTGGTGATCATTTCATTACTCAAGAGCATGATAAAAATATTTATTGCTGTTAACATGCCCCAGCCAGTCGTCCAACCCACAGGTATATGGGGGACAAAATCCACTCAAGGAACAAGAATTTAGCTGGTACTAAAGGTCAAGATGTAACCCTGCTATCAGAGCCAGTGCTAATGACAGCAAGTTGATCACAAACACAGACAAAATACCTATGATGTGCTAATGAAGCGAGGTAATTATAAATCCCTGGCTCAAAATATATGAGAGGGGGAGATGTTAAAAGGCACTGATACTTTTCATCAAGGTATCTCAAAGGAAAACTTTGTAATTAAGGCTGAGGCATAAAAAAAACCCCAAATACTTGTACATGAATCCTTCTCTGTCCCATTCCTGAGGGAATTTTTGGCTTTCTAACCCAGCTGCTGCATTTGCCCAAAGTTTCTTTATCCCTTGGAGTACTAAAAGGTGAAATACGTGACATAAGTATGGGATTTGGAGATCCAGCTCCCCTGAATTCCAGCAAGGAGAACATGGTAAGAGGTTAGGATTACTTTAGCTGCTCGGAAAGCTTAGGAAACGTACTTGAGCTGCCGGGGCTCGCAGTCCAGGCCGGGGAGGAGCAGTCTGGCTGTCTGCCTGATATCGTCGCTGTCCACGGTTAAGCTGCGCCGGTGCTCGGCGTAGGTGATGGCCACCCTCATCCACTCCATCAGTGGTGGCAGCAGCATGAAGGGCCTGTGCAAACAAGGAGAGGGGGGGGGAAAAAGTCATTGTGTTTAACGTGATCACGTTCTCTTGGACTGCGACGCGGAAAGTAAGCGGTGGTGTTCCCCAGGGGTCAGTTCTGGGTCCAGGCTCGTTCGACGTCTTCAGCAATGAGCTGGATGAGGGGATGGAGCGTGTCCTCAGTCAGCTTGCTGGTGATGCTGAACTGGGAGGAGTGGCTGATGTACCAGAAGGCTGTGCTGCCATCCAGAGAGATCTGGACGGGCTGGAGAGCTGGGCAAAGGGGAACCTCATGAAGGGACTGGAACATCTCTGCTGAGGAAAGGCTGAGAGCCCTGGGGCTGTTTAGCCTGGAGAAGAGAAGCCTGAGAGGGGATCTGATGAATGGTTGCAGATATCTGCAGGGTGGGGGGCAGTAGAAGGGGCCAGGCCCTTGTCAGTGGTGCCCTGGGACAGGACCAGAGGTGATGGTAGCAAGGGGAAACACAGCAAGTTCCAACTCAACAGGAGAAGCAACTTCTTCCCTGTTCCAGTGCCAGAGCCTGGCCCAGGCTGCCCAGAGAGGCTGTGGAGTCTCCTTCTCTGGAGCCTTTCCAGCCCCCCCTGGTTCTGTTCCTGTGTGGGCTGCCCTGGGTGACCCTGCTGGGGCAGGGGGGTTGGACTCGATGCTCTCCAGAGGTCCCTCCCAACCCTCACCATTCTATAGAAACACAATTCCCAGCTTCCTGGGCATGGTGGTGGGTACAAGGCACCTGCAGAGGCAAACTCTGTCCCTGTGCTCAGCAAGACTGGCAGGTCAGAGCAGGTAGAAGGAGCTGGAACTGCTCAGCCTCGGTTATATGAACGGCTTCTCATCCAAAAGTGGGTCACGCTGGGTTTAATGGGAATGGGTTTGGTTTAATGGGAATGGGTTTGCTAGGGAGGAGTGAGCAGAATCCAAAAGAGAACAAATAACACAGAGACATCTTTGTGCAAGAATCAGTGTACGACACTGCTTAAACCATAAGGCATTTGTGGATGAGCAACCTCTCTGCTCCTAATCTGTACAGCATCCAAGCCACGCAGGTTTTACTCGATAGGAAGGGTTGCAAGGCAATAAAGGAACATAAATAAGGTAATAACAACAGCAACAACAGACAGCTTATGGACTAGCTTATGAAGAGGCCCCCTATAGTCCTGTAAATGCAGTACTAAGGTTACCCAATAGTACATGGGTACCATAATACTCTCAGCCACAGCATATCTCAACATACTGCCAGACTGATTGATTATTGGCTTGGTTTTGCCCCCAGGGTACTCGTCACCCTGGTGGAAGGCTCAGAAGTGCCAGCTGTAATTGCAAACACCTTTCCCCTTTCCAGTAATGAATTTGTTAATGCTGGAAGGGAGAAAGAAAAATAAACCCTTTCCATTTAAGCGTTTCAAAAGAAAGTAACTGAGGGGAGAAGGTACCAACTCCTTTAAAAGTTCAGAGAAAAACTCAAATACACACCAAGAGGAGGCAAAATGCTTCTGGCATCAATGGAAGCAGCTGAACCCACGGAAGGCGTTTTCCAAGGCGCGCGAGCACGTACGGGAGCTCAGCCAGAGCCAGCAGCTCCAATCCCATTAGAAACCATTTATCAGTAATGGGATTTGCAAGCTCAGCAGCTCCCTTTGCATGACTTTGAACATCCTTCAGGGTGGAATAGCTCCACTCTGGAAAACAGGGGGCCATCTGTTTCCATTTTGCCGGTCGCAAGGTGCGCTGAAACCACTGCCAATTATCTCTCTCCAAACAAGCAAGCCCTTTTTCCCCTCTGCTCCTTCTCTTCTTCTGAGTGGCAAAGCAACATCCACAAACTCTGAGGTCCTTCTAAGCATCTGATCAATCCTGGGTTGCCAGTGCAAAGGTGGTTTTAATAGGACATCTACTTACTGCTTTTTACCAGATGACTTCTACGTCAAACGATCAAAGTATCAGGGTTGCTACATTTATCACTTAGAAAATTAGAGCTCATTGGTTGAAATACTTGTCCAGCTTGAACCCTCCAACCCATTTAGGCTTTCAAACTCGTCCCAGATACATGGGATAGGATGAATCCCTCCAGCACAGCCAACTTAAGAGTTGGCAGGGGTCTGTCCCTAAGGGAAGAGCAGCCACCATCAATCAGCATGCGTTTGGGAGCTGCCTTTCAGCAGTCCAGCCCAGAAACTCCAACCCTTACCTGCCCTACAACAGAGGCATTTACACCTTTTCAATTCAAGAACTTAAGGGAGGAGCCTAAATTCATTATCTAGACTTTCTAATTGCTCAGATTCAAAGCTCCAGAGATGTGGTGAGGACAGAGAGGTAGAGCTGAAAGCACCAGAATGAAATACTCCGAGTGAACACCTCAGGAGCAATGGAAAAAAAAACCCCACCTTACAAACGAGTCCACCTTTTGTGGCAGAGAAGCTATTTAAGCCACGTCACAGCTTCCCTGACACTTTGATGGTGGGAACACTGCTGGGCAGAGAACCACGTGGACCCAGCACAGTCCTGATCATCTTATTAGGTAAACGTTGGTGACTGTGACACACGGCACCGGGCAGCAAGAGACTGTGGTCAGCCAACAGAAAATACCACTGAGGCTGTACCAGAAATAACACAGATCATGAAGAAATTTCCATTCTGTAAAAATAAATAAAATAAAATCCACATGTGCCAGGGTTATAAACGGCTTCCACTCACAAGAAGACCTTGAACGTGGAAAACCTGGTTTGGGAGGAATGGGAAGGAGAAAGATGTGTTTGTTTGCTTGCTTATTTATTTAATCCCAGCCCTGAGACCAAGGTATTTTTTTGGCAGGGGGAAATGAATCATATGCCAAAAAACCAGAGGAAAAACCTGCACAGGAGTTAGAAAATACCATCCTTCCTCTGCACCGAATTCTAGGACAAAGTACTCGGAGCTTGACTTTGGGAGGTGAGGATCACCTGCTATCAACAGCAGGTCTTCTCAGAAGAAACAGCCATGCTCTCCAATTCCTCCCTCCTGCCTGGGTCCCCAGGAGGGTCAGGGGACAAGACGGATGAAGAAATGAGGAGCAAGGCGAGGAAGAGACAGTTTCCCTCCAGCCACCTCTCTATTTTCCATCTCCTCCTGTTTTGCTCCAGCAAAACAAGGAGTCAGCCAACAGTGACAGCAACAGCAAGAAAGAGAACCCTTGTTCTTTTAAACAAGAAGCTCCTTTTTCTAAAGCAAGCAAGAAAATAGTGTCTAATGGAAGCAGGTGAGAACGGCAAAACTTGCATCCCTCTTGGCAGCGTGAGCTGGTTCTGAGACACATGCACACAGCCCAGCCTCCTGTCAAGCCCATCCCATATTCTTCTGAATGCTTTCGCTGAAAAGCTTTCTGACAACTGCTCTGTAAATCCTTTAGCATCTCTGCAACCTTTAGCATCTGGAAAACGCGGGGAAATATCAGAACAATGGTGGTCAGAGTAGGGCAGGTCACGGGAACTCCCCTATATTTGATTTATACAGGGGCTACACGCAGAGAAGAATCCAAATCTTTAGAGATCCTTGTGGGTTTGGGGTTTTTTTTGGCAAAGGAGGGAAAAAAGAAGCAGGGCTTTCAGTGCAGTGAGCTGATAGGAGGCTGGAACTGAACTAGATGGATCAGTGCCATTGAACCCTCGAATGACAAAGCTCAAACTCACTGATACAGAGTGAGTTAAGAGTGGCTATAAAAAGTTATAGCTCAAGTCTCACCTGCTTTTTGAATAAGAAGCTTAAAAGTCATACTGTGCCTGTGCAATTTCCCAGCTTCTCAAGGCTCCAATGTAGGGAGACCCCCACCTAAAATGAGCAGAACTATGTAAGGAAAAAAACCAGGCAGGACTAAGACTAAGACTTTATGTGAATAAAATAACATAAATAACATAACATGTGAACAAAACAACAAGAGAAATGATGACACAGGAAATAAAGCACAAAATCTTTGCTCCAAAACACAACTAGCTTAAGTCAGGAGCCGTTCCTTTCAAATTCCAAATATTTTCCTGAATTTCTAACAGTCTCCCCACCCTGGACAGGGAAGAGATGGGAATTACTGTCCTGAAGCTGCTTCAAGGATCATCTCACCAAATGCCATGTCTTTCAGAGCAGACAGTCCCAGATCTTCACACAAAAGGAAGAAGAGATTTAACCACAGCCAACTGAAAGAAAGAATTCCCTTGAAACAATGCCTGGCTCATGTCTTAGAAGATAAGAGCCCTCAGACTTTAGTGGATCATTATCAAGTGACTAAGGTCTTGGCTTGGACATGCCATGACATGAACTTCCACAGTTTAGCAAGTTATCCTTCAGCCAGACACTAACAGAACGAAAAACATCTGGATAATATTATATTTATTTACTGGGATCTTCCCTCCACTGAATCTGCCTTCATTCTTTCCTCTGCTTCTAGAATATGAAAGGGTAGAATAGTTTACATCTAGAACTGGTGGCTCTGATCTCAGCAATCCCAGTAACCACAGAAAGACACCAGCTTTTCCACCCTGCTCTGCAAAGCACACTTAGAAATCTCAGGTGAGGCACCAGACAGGTTTTACTCCGCGGGAACTGCAAAACAACGCGAGCTCACTAAAAAGAAATGAAATAATCATTAGGAGCTCACCAGGCATCTTAAACAAAAGCCCCTCAAGTCTGTGGTTTATTTTTCATAGTGACGTTTTACAAACTTTAACGACAGGGAAAAAAAAAATCCCTTTTCAGGCTGCAAACAAGTACATGTGCTGCTCTGGAATGTGCCATGTGTCTCATTAGGAAAAACATCTTCGGAACATCTGTATGCTGCGGCAGAAGGGACTTTTGGTTTCTAGACAGACACAAAGTAATTAAAACCAACTTAAATTGTATATAGTTGATGATAAGAGTCAGAGAGATATACACGATAGCTTTAACTCCAACAATATGGTCATAGCTGTGTGGTCGAGGACGGGGCTGGTCTCATCTGCCTGCCCCGAGCTGTTTGATCCCTGCCAGGCACAGCGAGTAGACACCTCAAGAGAAGAAATGTGGAGGAAAGGAAACCACCCATCGTGCTCCTCTTGCTCTTCCCAACTCCTTGGCATCCTAAAACTCTTCATAAGCTGATGACGACTCCAAACGATCTGGGAGACCAACTATTCTTGCCCGACTCAGGACCCGATTGCAGCCTTGACCTGGAGTAATGTTCAGAAGATCAGATGCAGCTATGAGGGCTGACCTGCTAAACCTCCTACTAGACACAGAAAACACCTACGTGTGTCACCTCGTACCACCAGGCTCGCAGAGGGCAGCTCTACAGCTCTATGAAGGACCTGGATCTCAAATCCCATTGGTTTTGGGTTTTTTTGGTGTGTGTGGGTTTTGCCTCTGGGGGTTTTTTTATTTTTTCTTGGATTTTTTCTTTAATTGGTTTCTTTTTTTGTTGGTTTTTTTGGTTTTTTTTTTAATTAGCATCATCAGCTAACAAAAAAATAAGAAAAGAAAGGCCATTCTTGAGGGTTTCCTGGGTCAGTTGATGAAAAAGGCAGAGAAGACTTTGCAGGAGGTCCAGAAACATCTTGTTCTCCCCTGAGCCAGCCTGGTACCCACAACCCACCCCAAAGAGACCGACCGTGGAAACCCTGCCACGTGCAGCAATTCCTCCTGCAAAGCAAAACGCCGGTGCATTTTGGAGCAGGGATTAAAGAACTGAGCCTGCACCAGCATGCTCTGGGCTAGGCAGAGATAAACACGGGCAGGGAGCCAGGATGGGCTGCCTGCTATTCTTGGATTAGCCTGGATCCTGTGGGCAGAAAAAACCCAGAGGTAACTCCTGTCCTTCATTCCAGCACCTACGCTGGCAAACTCAAAAGAAAAAAAACCCCACCCCACTGCCATCTGCAAGGAGATTTATCTGGGGTCAGTGAAGCTCTTCCCCATCCAGCACCGAGGCTCCTCCTCCATCATTTTGGGTTTTCACTCGATTCCCCAAAGCCCTAGCAGGGTTGAGATAACGAGCCTCTTAGTTCAGGCTTCAACCTGATTTGCCAACATGCAGATGTTAAAAACACACGCGCCGATGCTCGTGCCAAACCCGACCTGCCAGATTCAATCACAGAACTCATTTTCGGGGCCCAGCTGTAAAATCCTGGAGGCAGCTCGTCGAGCTGATGCAAAAGGCTTGAAGCTCCCAACTTGCCCAGCTGTGGGAACAAAAAGCTAGAAAGAGAAGTATTTTTGTGTGGCTCTGGAATACTGAAAATTGTTCAATTAATTAGAAGTGCAAAAGTTTGCTCGGCTAAACAAAGAGAAACCCAAACGAAGCGACGGGATTTCAGGATAAAGAGGGAAAGGTTTCCCAGTTCCCTTACAGCTCAAGCCAAAACCTAATTAATATTTCAAACGAGAGATTTTTTTCAAATGCAAAACAGAAGGTAAAAACGTTTCAAGGTTAAGAGAGGGTTGGTTTTAGGTTGGTTTGGTTTTTTTTTCATTTTCAGGATTAAGCAAAAGTTGATGACACTTCTATTTTTCTAATGGCTTGACTGATGGGAGCCTTGTGTGCCGTGCCACGCTACCATGAGCAGGGCCCTCTCATAATGTCAATCTTCCTGATGCTGATGTCAGTGCCTTCTTAATGAAAATCTAAGTGATCTTTTGGCTTTTCACGTTCTTGGGATCTGAGAAGTTCCAGAAACTCATTCAGAAGGAAGGCGTGAGGAACACACCGATACACATGAATGAAAAGTTCTCTTAGGTAACAGAAAGCTGGCACTAAAGTCAGGTCCTCACGTCAGTGTAACCCTACAATCCAGGTTCTGGCTGCTTCACAATGAGCACAGAAGGTCTCACAAAGCAGCTGAAGCTTAAGGGTCTGTTTGCTCAGCTAAAAGGCAATCGAGCCCACGGGGTGTGGTGGTGGTGAATGAAGAGGCAGGAGCCTGCTCTCCAAGCAGTACCGGGTAAAACACCCGAAGATGTGTCATTAGTGGAAGATTAGAGGAGCAGCAACATCCCCACTGGAAGAATCAGATGCCAGAGAGGCAGTTTTTAATTATTATTTTGCAAAAGAACGTCACTTTGACCTAATGGTAAGCTGCTCAGTGAACACATTTCACCCACAATGCAGCTTCTGTTCTTGTTCCTCAGTTCTTGTCTTAAAATACTGAGGAGTTGCTGTGCAGAGATGAAGAGAGCGAGTTCTGGCTCACCCAAAGGTCTCTGCTACCCAGAGGTGAATCAATGTGATTCTGGTTTTTACTGGAAAGCACAACGAGTTATATGCTTGTGTTTTGTCTTAGATAATTAAATAAATAGTGCCATGTAATCCTACAGACACAAGAAATATAAGCAACAGAAGTGTCCTGAATTTAAAGACGCTTAGATCTAAGTAAGTCCTTCGATTTAAAGTTACTTAGATCTCCAGTCACTGATGCTCAACTGTCTCTTGCTTTCACTGTTACAGTGTATGGACTTCCAGTGAATTTCAAGTAATGTTATGGATCCATACCCTCAATGTGTACCTGCAGGAGATGTTTCAGCAGCTAACAGTTTGGTCTCACCAAGAGCAACGCAGACAGGAGACAGGTAAAGCGAAGCTGCGAGGATTTTGCCACCTTGGGTATTAGTAGCCTCCTGACATCTCTGCTGAACTATAAAACTGTGGTGTTGCTTTCTCTTAGAAAAAGGTCTCTAGATCTAAGGCCAGAGCTGCAGAGTTCCAATTTTCATGCATTTCTGTGCTGCAGACAATAGCCAGAGCTGACAAAACACCACGAACTTGGCCAAGTCTGGTCTCAAACCTTTCAAGTGCTGTCAGCTCATCAAGCTAACTCACTCACCTCCTCTCCCAGTTCCTCCAGGAGGACAACGTTATCCACGCCTGCATTCCAGCATCTAGCAGGTAACTTCAGCCATGCCTCAAATCACGTGTATTTCTACACCGGAGGAGGAGGAATCTTCACAAACACCCGACTGTCACCCAGCTCTCCACACCGGGGTTATCTGTGACCCCGTTTCTCTCTCTACAAGGCAGACTGAAAGTCTTATATGAATAGATTAGATAAACATCCTGACTGGAGGGGGGTAAGAGAAAGGAGTTTTCTTACACACAGTGTAAACCTGTTCGTGCAACAGGTCCAACCTGCTTCACGTCGCCCGCTGCAGAGGGTGCAGCACTGCGGTTACTGCTGGAACCCGGAGGAATTCCAAGCTCCAGCTAACGACTAGCATGACAGAATGATCATTTTTCTTCCTAATACCAAATTACAAGGCTATTTTATCTTTTTTCAGCCCCATTAAAATTCCTCTGCCAGAGAGGAGATCAAAAACCACAGAAGCATCGATGACTGATAGGTTAAAAATGGCAAAGTTCAACTTGGGTCAACTCTACCGCCAAGTGCGATGGGCACAATTATTCTTTTCCAGCTTGGTGAGGAAAATATTCTCATTTGATATCTGCATTTGCTTGACACTTCACTACCTGTCACTTGAATAAACCTTCCTGACAGCACCCAGTGCTCTGCGTTGCAAACACAGAGGAAGAGGGATCGATAAAATGCATGCAAAGCATAGGAAATAGATAAATAGATCTTTCTTCCCAGAGTTTTTTTACCTTAAAGAAAACTGAATAAAGAAAATCTTTTGAGAAATAAACTCGTTGCCATTTGCTTTTCTCCACAGCAGGTACCTCGGAGCTCTGACTGGGTGAATAAAGCTGTAGAGAGACCAAACTACAACACGTCAGTATATTGGGGTGAAGTCAAGACTCGGTTGGTTTGGCCACTTAAAGCCTATCGAGTGTCTCGACGCTGAGACTTTAGCAGACTAAAAGAGATTCCAAAGCCAGTTAATTCAACTATTGGAACTTCTTGTAGAGGGAAGAATGGGATGCCCAGATGGAAAGTCATTTAAGGAACATATGTTTCTGTGATGTTCTAATACATCAGCTCTTCAGAGAGAACCGTCCTGAAGAGTTTGGCAACGGCGACAGGGAACCAAGGACTGCACAGAGGTAACTCTTAATCACCCAGTCTGGATGCTGGGAGCACTATAATTACAAGATGATACGTTCTGAGCAGGTTATATTAGTCCTGTTATTGTTATTTCATGCTAATGTCCTTCTATTCCTCTCAACCAGCCTAACTACCTTCTGCTAGTCCTGCATCGCAGACAACTCATCCTTTCCTACTGAAAAATCCTGTCACTTCTACAGGTCTCAGAAAGACCCCATGGTTTTCTGGAAGGATCTTTTGCATATCTGAAGGAAGCCAAAGATGTGAGGACTGTCCCAGTGAGTTCCTTACAGTGGCAGAGGGGTTTTCCAGCAAGCCTAGGAGTAAAAACTTCCAGCTCCTGTCTCTCCTCTCTATTCTCTAGCCATTATGAGATACTTTCTAATCGATGGAAGAACGAACTTCAGGTACAAACTCTTCAGCTCCCAGCAGCCTGACTCCAGACTGAAATTACCCCTTGCAGCATCATCCCTCCAGATTTACCCCGATAAGCAGCAGCAGCAAGAACAAACCACAGCTCGGTCGCGTTTCTCCCTAAGCAAACACACCAGACCAGCACGCACGGTATCAACACAAGGCTGTTTAGCCCCAGCAGAATCCACGAAGCTGAATCAGCTCAGACACGTAACTCATTTGAATAGGATTTGTCTTTGCAGAGCAGACGTGCTGTTGAAAAAAAAAAAACCAGTCAGGTCAGCGTTTCCCGTAGAAACCGCGCGATGAAAGCGGCGGAGTCGAGCCCTGCGAGCACCCACCGGGTCACGGCAGCACGTTCATCCCTAGCCATGGGATGAGGAAGCACAAACTGCCAGGGTCTCCTTTAAAAAGGAAACAAAGCAGAGACATACCAATCCAGGATTACCCCAGGGAAAGCTTACTTTCTAATCTCCACGAGGTCAAAGAGAAAGAACTTGTCGCTATTATCATAAATTATCCCCACGGACATCGACTGAGCTCTGAGCTCTCTGTTACACAAAGATGTCAGGAACAATAAGAGTGAGAAACCCCAACGACCTGCCAGCCCTGGCTGCTGCACAGCAAAAGCTCAGAACTGTGTCTTGATTTAGTGTGGCCTTTGTTAGAGCACCAGCAAACTCCTTCCTCAGGAAGCAGGCGAGTTCTGCAAGGGAAGGGCTGTAATTTAGTCCAATAGGAAATAATATCAACTGCAATTGGAAACAGCAATTACTGAAAGAGAAGAAACCTGCTGGCTTGTTACCATCTTTGCAATGGTCTCAGAACCTTTCATTCATAGGGTTACTACTTTTTCCTTGTAGTCTCTTGAAGGGTCCGTGTCTAGGATCTTTAAGGATCCATGCCTAGGAAAAATGGAGGCAGGTGCTGGAACATGTCCAGAAAAGAGCAAGGAGGATGCTCAGAGGGCTGGAGCCACCTCTGCTATTGGGACAGACTGAGAGAGTTGGGGTTGTTCAGCCTGGAAAAGAAAAGGCTCCAAGGAGATCTTACTGTGGCCTTCCAGTATCTGAAGGGGCTACAAGAAAGCTGGGGAGGGACTTGTTAGGCTGGTGGGCAGTGATAGGACCAGAGGGAATGGATTAAAACTAGAGATAGGTGGATTCAGGTTGGACATTAGGAAGAATTTCTCCCCCAGGAGGGTGGTGAGACACTGGCCCAGGCTGCCCAGAGAGGTGGTGGAAGCCCCATCCCTGGAAGTGTTTCAGCCCAGGCTGGCTGGGGCTGTGAGCAACCTGCTCTAGTGGGAGGAGTCCCTGCCCATGGCAGGGGGGTTGGAACGGGATGAGCTTTAAGGTCCCTTCCAACCCACGCCATTCTATGATTCCATTATATTAATGACACCAAACCAGCAAGAGTCACATAGAGAGCCAGTCCTCTACTATTTCAATGGGCAGTCACTGTCCAAAAGGTGGATAAAGAAGCCAGGAGACCTTGTCTTACTCATTTCTGTCTTTCTAAAATGCCTTCTTAGTAACAGATGCTGCAACAGTTTTGTTTTCAGAGTCCCTGGATTATTTTTCCTTCATTTTTGATGCTAGCTCACAGCTTCTCATCATGAAACAGCAAACAATAAACAATACACAACGCAGGGTGCCTGCAGGCACTGAAGATCTCTGTTTGTACCAGCCCTGAGAACCCAGGCAGCTAAGTTGCTGGGCTCTCATTTTCTCCCACCTTCTTTTTTTTATCTGAACAGATGGAAACTTAAGAGAAGAAGCCAAGAACTTCACACGGCCATCTTTCCAGTAGTTACAGTAATTAGTGTAGCTGTAGCTCTAGTAATTGCAGGGTGGCAGGACACACATGCACAGTGGCTGTCATCCCTTCCTCGCTCAACAGGACAGCCAAAGATCATCTCCATCTCGTTTCCAAATGGTTTCACAAATAGGGAACGCTCGCCAGCAATGGCTTGGGTCAAAAAAAGTCTTTCTGGGGATTTCCAGCAAGTGCTGAGCTCTACAGTAAAAAGCCTAGGAAGGCAGAAAACAAAGAGTTTGTCCAGCCAATGTTGTGTAGCCACGTGGCCCTGGCAGCCAGGACTTCTCAGACCATCCTTAACTGCTGGCCATGGAAAGCAGTGCATAAGAAGCAACAAGGTTTCATGCCAGCCTAAGAGCCTGGCGTGTTGGCAGGTGGCTTCACGTGGCATATACTGGTACAGCTGAGGGGTAGACCCACTGGGAAGCAGCCCCATGGAGAGGGACCTTGGTGTCCTGGTGGACAATAAGATATCCATGGAACAGCAGTGGGACCTTGTGGCCAGGAGGGCCAATGGGCTCCTGGGGGGCATGGAGAAGAGTGTGGGCAGCAGGGCCAGGGAGGTTCTCCTGACTCTCCACTCTGCCCCAGTGAGACCACATCTGGAGTGTTGTGTTCAGGCTCCCAGTTCAAGAGGGACTGGGAAATACTGGAGAGAGTCCAGTGGGGGCTACAAAGATGATAAAGGGACTGGAAGATCTCTCTGCTGAGGAAAGGCTGAGAGCCCTGGGGCTGTTTAGCCTGGAGAAGAGAAGCCTAAGAGGGGATCTGATGAATGGTTGCAGATATTTGAAGGGTGGGGGGCAGTAGAAGGGGCCAGGCTCTTCAGTGGTGCCCTGGGACAGGACGAGAGGTGATGGTAGCAAGGGGAAACACAGCAAGTTCCACCTCAACAGGAGGAGAAACTTCTTCCCTGTGAGAGTGGCAGAGCCTGGCCCAGGCTGCCCAGAGAGGCTGTGGAGTCTCCTTCTCTGGAGCCTTTCCAGCCCCCCCTGGCTCTGTTCCTGTGTGGGCTGCCCTGGGTGACCCTGCTGGGGCAGGGGGGTTGGACTCGATGCTCTCCAGAGGTCCCTTCCAGCCCCTGCCAGTCTGTGGTTCTCTGATTCCCACACAGCCACGAGCATCCCTTTTTTGTTTCACTGCTTCTGCTCCTCTTGACCCGTAACGCTCTCCCTGTGCCAAGGCTGGCACAAGAAGGCAACCTCTTTCCTCTCCAGCCAGTCTGCTCCGTGCAGTTCGATGTCGTAGACAGAATCTTCTGGCAATTTTGCAGGGAGTTTACATACCCTGTGCCTGTACCACAGCCCTGCTCCAACACAGAAAGCTCAGAAGGTTCAGCAACTCTGGAAACGCTCCAATAACGCTACGAGTTGCTTAGAGCTAGGAATCTAGAAGAGAGGCTAGTCTGTCCCAGGTGTGAGACATGCAGCTAAAACAGAAGAATCAAGCAGTGTTTGTTTACTCAAACAACATAAAAGAGAGAGGGGAGGGAGAGGGAATGGGAATCTCATTCAGGATAGGCTGCATTGCCCGTTGTACTTGGATGAATTCAATCCTCAGGGTCTGTGGTTAATTCCTTTCACTACCAACAAGGTCACCCCTTGCATTCAAAGTTGGCAATCTTTGAACTGTAAAAGAGGTGGACAAAAAAACTCCCAAAAAACCCCAAAACAAACAAATAAAAACAACAACCAAAAAAAAACCCACCAAAAAACCCCAAAACACAAAAAAATCCCCAGGACTTTAAACTACCTCAATAGATGATGCCAGGCAAAGGCAGGAATATTTCCAGGAACCCAAACACAGCTACTGTCCATCACCTCCCTGATTCTAATGGGACCTGGTTTTAATTCACTTCACATCCCCCTGGTGTTCAGAGCCTGTGCAGACACAGACACAGAGCAATAACCAAAAAGAAATGTTTCATCCAGAACCTCTCTTCCCTTTTTCAGTTTGGATACCAGGATCACATATGTAGAAGGAGCCTGTTAAGAAGTCAGTTGTTTCTAAGTGTTTCTATTTTTTTTCCTGCCTGGATGTTATTGTTGTACCAGGAGGAAGGTGAAAGTTGCTCACTAGAAGTGTGATAAAGCTGCTGACTCCTCCTGTTTAATGAGACACGTGGAAAATATTCAGTGTATTGCAACTATTTAGCAGGGGCTCAACAAATACATAATCCTGCCTCGGGTCAGGGACAGCACTGCCAAGGAAGAGTTAATTTTACTCAATAGATACACGTCGGTTGCAGCTTATTGGCCTCTGCAATAGAGTCCTTCACTCCACCTTCCGTGTGAATGAGCATCTCAAACTCACACTTAAGTCTGATGTTAACTTGGTGAAGTCAGAAACGGGCAAAAATGCAGCTTCTCTCCTTTGTGGTGGTGAAGGAAGCTGATCTTACCTCTTTACAGCCTTCTTACTCTTCTAAGAAATCTACCAAACCGACCTTCCATCAACAGCAACTGCCTCTTTTTTTCCTTTAAAACAAAGAAGGGCACATTTTTCTGTCCTCTGTGAACAAGCCATGCTCTAATGGCACCATTCAGGGTAAAGCTTCCTTCTGTTTCCCTTTATTTAATCTGTATATTTGTATCAAAATAGCTCTGGGGAAAAAGAAACTGAAAATCAATCAGACTATTGCATGGTGGGACTGGAATATGCTCACAGAGGCACCTTTCTGTAAGGACCCTGCTGCCTTCAGGGGTACTCTGGGTGGATTTCAGTCCAAGATGAATATATGATTTCTCTCTCAAGGCAAATCAATCAGGGTCTACTTTTTATTATCCCTATATACCTGTTCTTAACTGGTGAGGCAGCTGTAGACAGGCTAGAAAGATATTAAGATCTGTCAGACAAGAGATGCCAGAATTTAATTTATTGTAAGCCTTTTCAAAGACACAGCTCATTGAACTAAGTGTATCGAGTTCTGTTCCCGATGCCGCGTGGTAACAATGGGGCACGGCTGGAAAATGAAAGAATTCAGACATAAATGCATTAAATTTGAATTAGGAAAGGTCAGACCACAGATAAATCTAAAAGACAGACAATGGTGTAGATATTGCACTTAATAAAGTTCCATAAACCTGCAGCTAAAAAGTGTAGGGGGGGGTAAAAAGCCTCATGACAGGTTGGTGAGAGTCTGGAAATATTCGTCTGGAGAAAAGATTTGTCCTGAAAAATCCTTAACCAACTCTGAAATGGTGATGGTGAGGCTGTGACTCAAGCAAACACAAGTCTCAGCAGCAGGCTCTGCAGGTTATTCCTGATTTTCCTTCCTTTTTCTGCCAGTTGGGTGCCCATGCACCACAGAGCAAGACTTTCTGGAGACAATTCACCTTCCTAACTGGGATGTTGGAATTCTCTTTGCTGTGAATCGATCTTGTTGTATGAATTTGATCCATTCAAGCAATTTCTGAATGAACACTGAAGTTGTGCCAGGCATTTTCTGAACAGGGTGGTGAGGCACTGGCTCAGGGTACCCAGGGAAGCTGTGGATGCTCCAGCACTGGATGTGTTCAAGCCCACGCTGGATGGGGCTTTGAGCAACCTGCTCTAGTGGGAGGTGGGAACCAGGTGATTTTTCATGTCCCTTCCAACCCAAACCATTCTGTGATTCTATGATTTGAATCTAACTAGATGCATAACAAGATGCAAACCTGGTCACTATTGAATGCAGGGATGCTTGGACTGGATTTTGATGCTGGATCAAGGAACTATTAATTTAGAGCCACGTCTGCTTTCCGTGCTAGCCAAAGGAAATTTGCATAATACACCACAAGACAAAATATCAAGCATTCTGGCCAACGGTGATTTAAATCAATAGCTCATATATTGGAAGAACATAGTATGTGAGCAAACAGAACTCAAAAAATAGCATGAAAGTGCTACAGTCTTTTCTTCTGGCAGCACCAGATGCATTTTTCCATCCTTTCCCAATGTTTCAGAGCAGGCATTGCTGGAAATACACCGCAGAGAGAAAACCCAAAGTAGTTAGCTCAGCTTGCTCCTCCTCCTGCCCAGCTAAAGTGGCACAAGAGAGCAGGCACAACTCCATTTCTCCTGCCTGACCCGAAAGAAAAACATGGTTTGGTTGCTTATCTGCGGGCCCTGGATCACGTGAGGTAATAAAGAAGCAGCAAAATCTGAGGTGAGCCTTCCAGATGCCTACACACAAGAAAAAGAATGAAACTTTCTCTTCTCTTATGAGGTGGCCCCACTGAGTGATTGTAGTTGGCTTCTTTGCAGCGTCCACAGCTTTTCCAGCTGAAGAGCTGTGAATTTCCATCAGATTGGCGAGCCCCAAATTTAACTGTTGGCAGCTGACAAGTCCTCCATCAGCTCTGGAATTTCACTAGCCTTTTCCTGGATTTTCACTGATGGAGTCAGATGGGCACAGTCTGCGTGCTCGTGCTGGTGTAAATTGTTTTCTACTCACTGAGGTCTGGAATAAAATAATGCACCAGCAAACTCTGACAATGTGTACAACTTGGCATGTCTGCAACAGGGATAGCTCAGAAAGGTCTGACTGACATGGCTGGATCCACGGGCACTGATGGACAAGCCCAGAATTACTTTCAGAATATTCTGCAGACCAGCCAAACACAATTTTGAGGTTATTTTTTTAAACAGGGTAGTTGGAAGAGGAGGAAGCTCAGCCTACTAAAGACCCACAAATAATCAGCTACACGAGGAAGCAGGATCCAATTTTTATTGCCTGCTCTTAGGTATTAGATGATCCTAACTTTCCTATAATAAATGAGAACCAAAAAGAGAGAGGACTAGGGCAGTCAATGGTGTCTATCCCTACCTTTAAGGCTAGACCACTGTCCTGGCCAAGTCAATTCACTTAGGCTAGCCTAGTCCACCCAGAGACTACAACACTGACCTTGCTTTGTGCTCTACAGGGAGCAGACAAATACTACCTAGGAGAAGTATCACTGGAAGAACATTCTTCCCTTGACACACTGTTAAAAAGACAACTAAAGCTTTCTATTCCACTTGGAAAAAAAGTGAGGGATGGAGAAAGAAACTTCGTTTACCTTTGGAGGGTCCTCCTCAAGTCCCAGCATCCCAACCAACCCCAGCAAACACTCTCTGCTGCTCCGGGACGTGATCTCAGTCTGGGGAACACTCCCAAGCTCAGCCAGCTTGACATAAGCAATGGGAAAACAAACCCCAGAGCAGGAACAGAGAGGGAGCACCACGAATCTGCTCCCTCTTTGTGGTCCAAACCCACACGGTCTGACCTCTGACACAACACAGACTCTGAGAAACATAAGAAGTCTGGTTGCCCAGCAGAAACTCTTTTTTTTTTTTGCAGCAACACAGACAGATGTGCTCTGCTGACAGAGAGAAGCTCTGAGCCCTCAGGCAGGCAGGTGTATGGAAAGCAAGCTTCTTCTCACCTCAGGCTCCAAGCAGTTGGCCAAACTATTGCACAAGTGGCACTCTGTATCTGAAAAGCACTTCCTCAAGTGGCCTGACACCAAACAGCAGATGGTTTCCTGTCCGTGCAGCAGGTAAGGTCATTTTGAGGTTCCATGTGGCTTGGTCATCCAGCAAGGAACTGCAGTTGTTGTGGAAATGTTGTAAATATCTTGCTTAAGATACCTGGATGCTTTGTCTCTAATTCTGCCTGTTCTTCTCCTTCTGCTTCACTGCCTTCACCTGGAGGCAAGTGTAAGAACCAGAGAGAAGCAACCCACAAACCTCCCTGAGTTTCAGTCTGTTGGTATCTCAAACCATTCACATGCCAGGGGTCAAAACAGAAAGCTCTTCCCTCTGCCAAGCTCCAGAGAGATGACTATATCCACTCCATCCCTGCAGGACTCCAGCTCGGTCCTTTAGTTGCCAAGGGGCTCAGGTTCTATGAGTTTCAAGGGGCTGTGTCCACTGGGCTGCTTTTCCTGCCCAATTGCAAGCGTGGCTGCTTGCACCGTTTGCTGCAGGACACGTTCAGAAGCTTGGCTGGGTTTTTGGCCTGGTTTGAGTGAGAACACAGCTCATTGTGATTAGTGATTTTACTTTTCAGCTAAGTTCAGTTAAGTTTCAGCTAAGCCCTTCATGGCCTGTGACACCCTGCACTACACACGGCTTCAGAACTTGAATTCTATAGAATAATTTTGGCTGGAAGAGACCTTCGAGATCATCCAGTCCAACCTTATTTCCAGCCCTAGCAAAAACCACTAAACCCTGTCCCTCAGCACAGCATCTGCCCAGCTCTTAAACCCCTCCAGGGCTGGGGACTCCCCCAGCTCCCTGGGCAGCCCATTCCAGTGCCTGCCAACCCTTTCTGGGAAGAGATGCTTCCTGAGATCCAGTCTGAAATATGCTTGCCTTCACGTGTAAAGCCCTTCCAGACCCTACAGGGCCAAGCTTTGCAGAGCACTTTGCATCACGTTGTGACACAGAAAGCCCCCAGAAGACAGAAAACCAAGCAAGATGAACAGTAGATGACCAGGTCTCTAGATGGACTCAACATCTGCAGTTCCTTCCACTGAATCAACAGGGCTCAGATCTTCCCAAGACCAAGTTTTACCAAGCCTGCAGCTCTAAGTCATCCCTCCCCTTGCTGAATTTCTGTGTTCAGTACTGCCAGATTTAAACAGGAGCCTAGAAACTGAAGCACGAGCTCAGCATCGTCGCCCTTGTTTGTGCCCAACATTCTTCAGTAGAAAAACTGTGGTGCCCGTAACGAGCGTGTTCCAGAGAGAGCAGCAACACACAAAAGAGCAAGGCAGAGTTTGCAGCTGATTTAGCACAGCTCAGGAAGGAATGAAAGAACTGGGCTGCTCAGCCCTGCCAAGTCACATTAGGTAAATCAGTGCCCTCATCTGTCATGCCACGAGACCCGCGTCTCACACGCAACCCCAACCATCTCTCCTCTTCAGCTTAGGAAAGAATAAACTATTCTCCTGTATAAAGTGCTGGTAGAGATATTTATCCCACTGGCTATGCCAAAAAATATATGCACAGGAAGACACACAAATACATCCTGGAACAAATGAAAGGTAGGGTTGGATGCTCATGTCTGGGATATGGGGCAAGATTAATTTCATTTCCAGCTTTCATAAACTTTTCAAAGCCTTTTTTTTACTTCTTTTTTAACCTGACAGTCCTCAGGTTCTGGTTGTTGGGGGTTTTTTTTTCACCCTCCTGTCAGGTTTTGCTCCATTTTAATATATCCTCTGTAATTTCCTTTACAGCTAAGCACTGGTAGAGAAAAATCCGGCAGAAATTTCCCTTACCCCAGCTGTTCCAGGATCTAGTGTGGATTTGAAAACAGAATAGATTTGCAGCCTGTACTCCAAAACCACTCCGGTGAACCGTGCAAAGAGCATTGTGTGGAGAGATAAGTACACTCCTGACTTAACTCATTTATTATCCATGGAGTACAAAACAAGTAGCTGCAGTAACATCATCATACCCGGAGTACTGCAAAGAACACAAACCCAAAGGAACAGTTTCATCCCAACCCAAAGGAACAGCTTCACAGAATCTGGCCTCTTCTGCAGGGTGGAAAGAGGAAAATGCAAACTAAATGCAGAATAAACCACCTTGCACTAGGTATTTGAGGAAGATTAGTGAGCCCAAACCCCAGAGCCACCACCGGGCTCTGAGTGGTGCAGCCCTGCCTCTTTCTAGCACCATTTTATTCAGCTCCTGCTTCTTGGGTACATCAGTTCCCTCTCTCTGATGCTGGAGTTCTGCTCCCAGGTTGTTCTCCCTCCCTGGGGGAGGATCAGAGAACAGAAAGACAATTCTTTTTTACTTGATAAAATAGTTGAGCTTCTGCCAGGCTGAGTCCAGTACAAACTACAATCCAATAGAGAATGAGGGTTCAGCAAACAGAGAAGGAAAAGAGGTGACCAGTGGGGGCAGCTACACACACCAGCCACGTGCAAAATATTATGGCAGAACAGGCAGCTCGAGAGAGACAACTTTCTATTTTTCTCCTTATCTGAAGTTTCCCTTTAACCCAAAGGAATTCACCAAGACTGAAATTACAGAGGCTGCCTTCTGTCCAGGATGGTTTTCTGCACATTGGCCTGCAAATTCAAAGTTCTAAAAGGAGACAGTTCAATCTGTTGCTATTCTCGAGATGCCTTCTCTCTCCTGACTAGCACATGAAGCCATCAGCCACGGCTCCTCTCCAACAAGCACCTTGCTGCTTTTCTTTTTTGGGACTGTGGCTTCCCCCCAACCCAGGTTTCAACACCTCACTACACTGTGGAACTTTCCAAGCACAGGCTGCTTTTGGGAAGGACCAGGACAGAGTCATCAGCCTGGTGGCCAGCAAGCTAAAAGACATCCAAAGGGTGCTGTGAATACTGGAGAGAGTTCATCAGAAAAAATTTCCCATTTGGGTAAGATTTCTGAAATAAACAGGCAATTGGATGTGCATTTTGAACTGGGGAAAGGAAGCAAGAGCAGAGGGGCAGGGTGCAGCTGCAAGGTAGCTGTCAGCCTGTCTCTGAGCCCAGCATCTGGAGAGCAGGAGCTGCCTGACCTATCAAGGAACTCAACTTGTGGCCAGGGCTCCTCGGGCTCCTCGGCTCTCCGCTGCCATCAGCCTGTCGGGCAGACTGCCAAGGAGCTGGGCAGGAAGGAAACCAGGGAGGTTTCTAACAGAAAAAACATCCCGCTGGAAATTTTCTGACCACTCGAATAATGGGTCTACTTTCAGAGTCAGTTCTGGTGCTGGCACAAGGTAGGGAGAGCCACTGCCTTTTCTGTTTAGTTATTGGCTTCCTCTATAAATTTCTTTCTCTACCAGACGTGCAGCATCCACTGAAGTAATCCTTAAGAAGGATGTTCATAAATCCCTCTCAAACCTCCCGGCGGCAAACGGGCATCGCTTTTCCCAAGAATGATGACAATTGTTAATTGGTGCTATTCAGAAGGTAACATTTTCTTTGGTAAGGTCTTTACTGCTTTAGGCAACCACATGTACTTTTGGCAGCCTCTCCAGACGAGCCTTGCTGGCAGCACGCAGAATATGCCTCGCTCGGAAAGACTGCATGAAAAAAAACCAGC
Source organism: Todiramphus chloris collaris (assembly GCA_025345505.1). Classification (NCBI taxonomy): domain Eukaryota; kingdom Metazoa; phylum Chordata; class Aves; order Coraciiformes; family Alcedinidae; genus Todiramphus; species Todiramphus chloris. The sequence goes on from JANVCC010000046.1 coordinate 16,438,686, forward strand.
TCACTTTCCAGTTCCAATTCCAAGGCTTCGTAAACTTGGCAAAGCTGACAACACAACCTGGCCTGGCTGCAGGAATAACTGATGGTAGCATCCCACGAAGCCTCCTGAGCTGCACACGCAGTTACTCTACCGAAGGAGACCTTCTTAACCTAACCCCTTGCCTACTGACAGCTGAGCCACCTACGTACCGTTCGTTGTTCAGGGTCATCCTCGGAGGGTCGAGGTTGGGGTTCTCCATGGATTCCATCTGCGGACAGCGTAGGAAGTAGTAGAGGGTGTGGAGAGCGTCGGGGGACCAGGAGATGGGTTGCTGCTGCCGGGTTTGCCGAACGGGGCTCATGCCCGGGCGGATGGTGTTCAAGCACTGCATGTGGTGCATCGCCCGTGACACCAGATCACCTGCACGAGGGAAAGAGAACACGAGAGCATCGCTTTGCTGCTCGGCCCCACTGCTCTTCAGTACACTTTTCAAACCCAATAAAACCCTCTCGAAGCAAAGAGAAGTGCCTTTTGTGTGCGCTTAACTCTTTCTCCTCCACAAAGGTGTAAGCTGTCCCCAAGCTGCCCCTCTGCAGGGTGTTTTAAGGGAAATTTAACTTTTTAAGTTACTAGGTAGAGAACATTGAGTGAAACTTCTCTGGGTCACCGCACCTCCGGAGTAACAGCTTTCCAGGGGTTTTTCCACCCTGTTTTATTGTTGGTTTTCTCCTCTTTCCAATCACATGTATCAGTTTCTTGCCTGCCTACTGATAGCTTTGTAAAACATCCACTGCCCAGCCTGGCAGCATGGCTTTCACGAGGCAAAGCCAGTAGCACCAGTACAAATACTTTCCTCTCATCACCATTTCACGTTATGAGATTGTTCCCACTTCTTTCAACCAGGGTCACAACGTTCCACCCCCTCACCCAGGCACTTGTCACAAATTAATGGCATGGTCAATACAGAAATATGGTCAATACAGAAAAATGGTATGGTCAATACAGAAATCCCTTCTTTTAGGGCTCTGCCTCTCTCAAATCTCCAGCTGCAGGTTTCTGCAGGATAACAAGACCTGACTCTCTTAGTAAAAAACCAAATCCTTATGATGCTGATTGTCGCAAGCTTGCCAAAAACCTGCCCCTGAGACTTGTACGAAGCTCAATCCAGGAGCTTTCTGGGCTGTTCAGTCCTCTTGGTCTCCAAACTGGAGCCAACCTGCCCCTTTGTCAGAGTACTGGTGGACTTAAGGAGGCCTGGCAGAAGGTGCCCTGTATCACACAGTTCCTGCTCGGAGAGGATTTTAAGACAGCAGGAGCAATAACCCCAAGACAGCAGCCATGCAGGCACACGAAGCTGGTCTTTGTGGAGTAAATTTGCTTTAGGCACACCCTGTTTACTCTCCTTTTATTGTGGTGCCTCGCAAATCCTCAAAAGCTTTGCAATAAGGGCCTCAGATGCTACACCTTTGAGTAGTGTGACTACCACACCAGCAAGCCAAACAGTTCCTACAGGTTACTATACATAGCCAGGATCTATTTTTTTCCTTGGGAGAATCCTCTGTGGCTTTATGTTCTACAGTCCCCCAAAGCTCTCACAGGAAACGTTCTTCTATTGTGTCCTACAGATACAATACTGGGAAAGGATGGAACTGAAATAGTCACCCCATCACAAAGCTGGTTCCTGAGAAAGCTCCCTGAACGTAGCCGTGCCCCGTACCGTTTAGTCCTGCCTCCCTCCAAAATCATTTCTAATTAATATTAGAAGTTCTTTGCTCACTCCTACCTAACAGCAATAAACTGAATTTGCCAACCAACCCCCAGCTGAACCCGTGGGGTTCTAGGGCTACATGGGTTAGGGAGAAAAAAAACACACACCCACCCCCAAAACTACTGTAAATCCAAATAAACATGGCATTATTTATGGTTCTGATGGATGGAGTATTAAAAGTCTCAGTTTGCAAGGTAAAGCTGCACCACTTGGCCCTCGCAGAGTCCCTTCAGTTTAAGGACCTGCTCCAGAATGGAAAAACCCTTCCAACAACTCTACAACTCTGCCTTTCTCCTTCAGCAGCTCCTGACTCGGCGGGATCTAAACCTTTCACGAGAGTCTTATGAATCCTCCAGCCCCAGGGTCTAACACAGAACTCGGAGCAGTTCGAGCAGAAACGCATCTGGAATTCAAATTTTCAGCTCCGAATGCCGTTCCTTCTCCTTTGCACGCTCAAGTCTCTTTTATTTTTCTAGCAATGTGCAGCAAGATTTGGGTGGGGGGGGGGGGGGAGAGGGCAGAGAAAAAAGAGTAGTCAACTGCATCAGGAGATCTATTCACGAGATGTAATGACCAAGTTGGCCAAAGCAGGGCCGGGGGAAGAGAGAGAGGAAGCTGTATTCAATCTCAGGCCCATGCTACAAATGTTCTCTTGTGTTCCAGGATAAATAGAGGTGTGTTAAAGGAATCTGAAAACCTCAAATTAAGGCAGGTTGCAAAATAAATCGTGAAACCCGCCAGGTCTTTGCCTGCCCTGCTGGTCATTAGCATTCAGACGGAGGAGACTGAGAAAGTGATGCCAGCAGAAATGTTGCAAGGGAAAAGTAGACGGGGGGGGGGACCACAAATCATTTTTGTTTACTTTAAAGGGGCTTTGTGAGTCGTCTAGGAATGGAACGGTTCATTTGGTTAGCATTAAAAAGAAAAAAAAAAGGTTTTGAACAAGTTTTTGTTACTAAAGCGCTCTTGGATTTATTTCATTTTCCCCCTCCCCTCTACTTTTTGTTTTTTAAGTAACCCAAAAGCTCTTCCTCGAGCACCCTGCACCTTTGACACTTCCACTGCACGAACACGGACAGAGAGAACCCTCTCCTTCCTCAGAGGGAGGTGGCACTGCTGCCTTCCACGAACGCACAAGGAACCTCTGGAGCCACCGAGGCAAAGGGATCCATCCTCTCTTAGCACCAACTACCAAGAGGCTCAAAAAGCCACAGCTTCTATCTCCCCTGGGTGCATTTCAGATCGAGCAGGGGAATGAAACAACCCCATTTTCATACACGCTGCCACGAGACAATTAAATCCTACCCGGTGTTACCCAAACGCCGCTCCCCCCCAGCTCAGATCTCAGCACTGGCTCTGCCTCAGCAAAAGGAACCCACCCCCCTGCTCCGTTACTTACTCAGTTCAGAGATGCTTCCAACGCAGGTCGCCAACAGAGATTGCTCCAGCGTCCGGAGCTCCAGCTGGGCGTACGCGTCGGCCCGTCCGTCGCTGCACACGGAGCCGTCGTTGTAGGGGCTGAAGTAGGCGGGTAGGGACAGCACACCTGGGAGGAGAGCAGAGGACAGTCCTGTCATGGTTCTGGGCTCCTCAGGTCAAGAAGGACAGGGAAATACTGGAGAGAGTCCAAGGGAGAGCTATGAGGATGCTGAAGGGACTGGAGCATCTCTGCTGAGGAAAGGCTGAGAGCCCTGGGGCTGTTTAGCCTGGAGAAGAGAAGCCTGAGAGGGGATCTGATGAATGGTTGCAGATATCTGAAGGGTGGGGGGCAGCAGAAGGGGCCAGGATCTTGTCAGTGGTGCCCTGGGACAGGATGAGGGGCAACAGTCACAAACTGGAACACAACAAGTTCCACCTCAGCAGGAGGAGCAACTTCTTCCCTGTTCCAGTGGCAGAGCCTGGCCCAGGCTGCCCAGAGAGGCTGTGGAGTCTCCTTCTCTGGAGCCTTTCCAGCCCCCCCTGGCTCTGTTCCTGTGTGGGCTGCCCTGGGTGACCCTGCTGGGGCAGGGGGGTTGGACTCGATGCTCTCCAGAGGTCCCTTCCAACCCCCACTGCTCTACGATGAAGAACAGCAAGTCTCTACTGACAGGAGCACTAGGAATAGGAACACGTTTGCACCTTTCCTGGGGGAACCTGAGGTCAAATAAAATCAAATACCACTGGAGAGGCTGAGAAGGTGAAACTGGGCTCGAGGGAGCGAGGCTGGATGCAGAAACAAATTGCAGCTGAGATAAACAGACATGAAAAGCTTCAGTGAAGTCTCTCCGTAGTGTTTATGCAACAGCTCGGCTCTTCAGCAGCTGTATGCAGATTGTGAGATGGAAAAGCCCGATTCGGAGAGGCGGGGAAGATGAGGAACCTCAAGTCCTCTCGAGGGAAACGGGAGCTGCAATCTTTGCAACTCGGCAAACAAAGCGGGGGGCCGTGCCAGCCCTTTGAACCCGCACAGGCGGTGGATTCCACGTGCGCGATCCCTTGGGATGCGCCAGACTACGCCCGCCCACGGGGTTTTGGGGCTGGCTGTTCTTTTCATCTCTGCAAATGACCCCTCCACCAGCCAGAGTGAGAGTAGAAAGAGAATTACCTCGTGCACACACACGATCTGGGTCGGAGCAATGCCTATAGGCTGGGCAGCGACTGGCTGGAGAGCAGCCCTGAAGAAAAGGTCCTGGGAGTGCTGGTGGGTGAGAAGCTCAACTCGAGCCATCAGTGGCTCTCGCAGCCCAGAGGGACAGTCGTGTCCTGGGCTGCATCAAGAGAAGCGTGGCCAGCAGGGTGAGGGTGGGGATTCTCCCCCTCTGCTCCACTCTGGTGAGACCTCACCTGGAGCACTGCATCCAGTTCTGGAGCCCCTGTCACAGGAAGGCTATGGATGTGCTGGAACAGGTCCAGAGAAGGGCCAGGAGGATGATCAGAGGCTGGAGCACCTCTGCTATGGGGACAGACTGAGAGAGTTGGGGTTGTTCAGTCTGGAAAAGAGAAGGCTCAGGGGAGACCTTATTGTGGCCTCCCAGTATCTGAAGGGGGGTACAAGAAAGCTGGGGAGGGACTTTTTAGGCTGTGGGGCAGTGATAGGACCAGAGGGAATGGATTAAAACTAGAGAGAGGTGGATTCAGGTTGGACATTAGGAAGAATTTCTTCCCCAGGAGGGTGGTGAGACACTGGCACAGGTTGCCCAGAGAGGTGGTGGAAGCCCCATCCTTGGAAGTGTTGAAGCCCAGGCTGGATGGGGCTGTGAGCAACCTGCTCTAGTGGGAGGGGTCCCTGCCCATGGCAGGGGGGTTGGAAGGAGATGATCTTTAAGGTCCCTTCCAACCCTGACAGTTCTAGGATTCTATGACTTACCATGTGCTCCCTCCTCCCATTTTCTCTCCTTTGCACGCCCGACTACTAACACGCAGACTGAGAGATTTGCGACTGGTTTTTGTGTGAGTGTTACTGGGACCTCATCCTACTCCGTCAACATCCCAACAATTTGTTTGCATTGTTAGCAAATTGAGAGACCTCTTGGATGAATTGGCTGGGGAGGGCACCCGTGGCTGGGGATGCTACAAAAACCAGGACATGCAGTTTCACGTTAAGATGCGGGTGGTCTCTAAATGGGGTTTTCACTTTCCCCGGTCATCCTTTTCACAGATTGTTTGGGGTTGGAAGGGACCTCAAAAGATCACCTAGTCCAACCACCGTTCCAGAGCGGGATCACCTAGAGCAGGTCACAGAGGAACAGATCCAGGTGGGCTTTGAATGTCTCCAGAGAAGACAATGTTCACCCATTGCCTTGGGTCGAGCATGGCAGATCTGCAGGCACAACACAGTCGGTGCCACCTAGAGACCCCCAAAACTACTGCCTCTGCTGCTTTCCTTCCAAAAATCCCTTAGTTGAATAGCTTCTCTTCAAATTCACTGAATTTTGCCACCCTTTGGACTCGTGATTGCTCTGGGTGGCACAGAGGGAAGGGTGGCAACGTGACCTGGAGCTGATGCGAGGTGGGGAGCACGGCTGTGCGACAGTGGACCTGCCAGGGGTAGACCTGATGAAACACATCAACGACACTACACCCCCGGGGCAGGAGGACTCTGAGGAGCCTTCTGCAGTCCACCCAGCCCACGTTCCTCTACCCTCGTTGTTACCACAGCTTGGGTTGCGTTCGGTTGCTGCCGTATTTTTAACTACGGGTCTATCCCACAATTCCAGCAGTGCACCCTGACCCCAGTTCAGTCTTAGACGTAGGGATCCTTCACTCCTAGAGCAGTGACCTCCTGTCACATAGGTGCTGTGTATTCTTGTCAAACAATCCCCTGCCAGCAAGACCTTTGTGTCTTTGTCTCGGCCTTTTCCTTGGGAATTTTACGCTGAATCGATCTCTCCTGCCCTTTTCGCCCTCCTCTTTGCATCCTGCTTGGTGGTAAAGCCAAGGGCTGCATCAAAAACTTCCTGGACCTTTTGAGGATAAGGGAATGATTTAGTCTGTTGTGGTTCTTCACTGTACATCACTGTGAGTTAATGGAGAAAGCTCTGCCAATGCCCTCTGAAACCTGAATAATTAGGAAGTGGAAGCTTTAAGAGCTACCAGAAGCTGTGCATGCAAACTAGGAGAGCTCACTTTAAATACTCTCTAGCCTCTACAGTGCCGAAGCCACTTCCTTTTCCATGTGAAAGCTATGAAAGGATGTTTTAAAGGACATATGGATTGAATTTATGGCAGAGGGAGAATGAAAATAGACTGATTTGTCACAAGCTTCGACTGGAGGCATATAATTCTACCCAGGCGAAAAGGGAAGCTGGCAGTTAGGTTACTAAGCCAGGCAGAGGAAAAGGGGGAAAGAAAAATAATAAATGGGGTGTGTTTTCTCTGCCAGCCAGTTTCTGTTGGATCTGTTTTCTAATAAGGAATTGAAAAGAAAAGATTCGTCGAGTGATTGAGACAACATTTCCTCCGTTTTTCAGTTCACGCTTTGCCAGGTGCTGTGGGTAAGGGGAAACGGGGATGATTTATTTATTTGTGGAAGAATCACTCAGAAGAGAGAGTCGTGGATGAGATTTATGTTCTCCTCTGCCTTGGTGCAGCCGAGGAAGATCCTCAATGTAGGAGGGAGGACTAAGGAAGTTTTGGAGACTCTGGCCGCATGCCAAAGCCTGATGATGCCACTGGGGCTTTTCCCTGGGCTCCCAGTGGGGTATGAATCAGCTCCTCCTTACATAAGATCTCCCACGGGCTCCTCAGCGTCTGACAGATCTCAATAGGTGTGAGCAGACCTGGGAGTGAGAAAACACACCTCTCAACTCAGCTTCTGAGGTAGAAACGCAGCACCCGATTACTGCATCTCACAGGATGCTCAACAGGGATTCCCCTCCATTAGGTCTCCGAGTTGGAAAAGCATCGTCTGTGATCTTCAGATCAGAAATTCAGGCACAAGGACATCTGCAGTCAAGCTCTGCCCGCTGGTATTATAATTAGGAACGGGATTTAATCTTTAATGCCAATTAAAAACCCAAACAAACAGGTTTTTGCTAACAGAGCCAACTGCATTGCCGTGACGACCTGGACCCCAAACGGTGGTACCTGCCCTCCTGCCACCCCCACCAAGAGATGTGTGGTCCAAAGGTGTCTGAACCGTACAAAGTGCAGGGGCAATTTCTACCTGGCACCCACATTTCTCTATTTTTTCTAATTGTGACAACACTGGTTTTAATCCCAGCTAAAGAAGCAAAGCTGTCATCGGAATAAATCAGTTCGTGTCCAAACGTTCGCTGTCTGAAATCACATTAAACCTGCCAATTTAGTGCCAGGATTTCGAGAAGGTCTTCTCTCCACAAAACAACAACATGCAACAGCACATAACTACCACGCAGGAACCGACCCAGGCGCACGCACACCGCATTTCCTACACATCCCTGGCTCTATCCTGGCATGCTGGCTGCTTATTTTTATTATTTTTTTTCATTAACCAAAATTGTAAGGACTGGATCCAAGCCCAGGTGAAGTCAGTGAGATCCTATGGATTCGATCAAAGGTGAAGAGCACGAGGAGCTGAGAAGTCAGCTCTCTAGAAAAGCAGGAGGCAACACCCAGTTGCTGCCCAGTTGAGAGGGTGTTTGTAGCACTGGGACTAAGGCACGGCTTGGGTCTGATATTTCCATAGCCTTTCAAAGAGCAGCTAGAAATAAAGTCATATTTATTCTCCCCTGATTAAGAGACGAAACCTGTTCACGGGCACTCGCTGCCAAGGATCTTAAAAAGCAGTCACAACTGGGTGAAATTCCAGTTAAGGAATTAACTGGTTCCAGTTAAGGAATTAATAGGTTCTGCTGAGAGTTTTGGCTAGGAGGTGATGGCTCCCATGAGGAGGACTGGGCAAAATGCTCACGTGGTTTCCCCTGAGGTGGGCAACCAGTCAAGTTCTCAAGGAGGACAACTTTTGTAAGGTCCATCTCTGAACATCCCGTGATCATTCAGAGGCTGGCACCAAGTTCTGCTCGTTCGGTATCGAGATACATGGAGATACAGACTGTTGCCTGAATTTCATTTTAAGATTTGAATGTTTAAAAAGCCTTATTTCAAATAATTTTTGAAGTACCCGTGTTATCTTCACATTCTACACCCGTGAAAAAGGAGGAACCATCACCGTTACCTTGCAGTAATGATTTTCTCTTGCTTCCTCTAACCTAAATCCTTCACCTTGAGAGAGAACTTCCTAGTGATTAACCCACCAGCCAGTTGATGACGTTCAAACACTCACACGATGGCTGAAGGTTAAGATGGGGCCGCTGACAAGTGGCAAAGGGCCAAGGAGGCTTGTCTGGAAAGCACTTGAATTCCGCTGCCTGGGATTCCTCGGGGAAGTTGCCCAGGGTACTGACCCCCCCATTTCAGAAAGGGGCTGGCTGTGCTCATGACAGGTTAGGCAAAGAATCAAGAATACACTTAGGACTGCCAGGACTTTACACCGTAACGTCCTGACACTTAAAAATTACCTTTTTCATTTGGATAAACCTAGCAAAATCTAGGAGACAATACAATATATATTGATTTCTCTCTTTGGCCAGAATATAACCAGGTTCTGCGGGCGAGGATGCTCTCTGTGGCATTGCACCCGAACCAGTGGCGATTGTTACCGATCGCTGACCAACACCATCAGACAAACCAGCATGACAGGAAACAAGTACCTATTTGGCAAAAGGAACCAGAAATGAGAGGCCTTGGAAAATTCGTGATCGTTGTTATACCTTAGAAATTGTTTCTAAAAGCTACGTACCTGAAATCACAACTGCTGCGAATACACCAATAAAAACCAATGTATTAGGAAAGTAAGGACAACCGGGTTTGGTCTCCAGCATCAGAGCACTTTTGCAGTGTTTGGGTTGGGATAAATTCCAGGAGAAAGGTTCAGCTGACCCCAGGGAGCTAACCCAGCAGAAGGCAGATGGCGATGACCTGACCACGCCGAAGCACACGGCCAAATCCCACCGATTTCAATGGACCCGGTCGAAACCTCATCCAGTTGCAACCGCAGTTCCCACGCTGGAATTTGGCCGTGATGCCAGGCTGGCTGTCACCTTGCACAAAGTCCTGTCATTCTTCATTGGCAAAGAGCATTCAAGGCTCTCCTTGAGTTTTTTGTTTCCCATTCTAGCAAGCAGCACAATGCCACGCGGTTCTCTCATGCCAATCCATTCAGAGCACAGGACCCCAGTTAGAGTTAAGGCCAGTTCCTGGAGCTCTGGTTTCTTCTGGCTGAGCTACCACTGCTAAGAAGGGTCAGCCCTCCTTGATTTTATGAACTGGGGTGGGATCGTTCTGACAGAATATCAACTGCCTGTGAAAAACAGGCAAGCAGTGCTCTTGGTAGCACTCACTCAGCTCTAAACACAGAAGGCTCTAGAATCATAGAATGGTTTGGGTTGGAAGGGACCTTAAAGATCATTTCCTTCCAACCCCCCTGCCATGGGCAGGGACCCCTCCCACTAGAGCAGGTTGCTCACAGCCCCATCCAGCCTGGGCTAAAACACTTCCAAGGATGGGGCTTCCACCACCTCTCTGGGCAACCTGGTCCAGTGTCTCACCACCCTCATGGGGAAGAAATTCTTCCTAATGTCCAACCTAAATCGACCTGTCTCTAGCTTTAATCCATTCCCTCTGGTCCTATCACTGCCCGACAACCTAAAAAGTCCCTGCCCAGCTTTCTTGTAGCCCCTTTCTTGTAGCTGTAATCAACTACAGTCATGCTATAGTCTTCATGAGGAAGACTGACGATCAGGAAACAATGCAGCTAATTGCTAACATATAGGAAAATACCGTGGCTTCTGCTATAAAGCAGGCGGGCACCTCTTGCAGTTTGTCTCTGTCAGCAGTAAGGAAAAAAAAAAAACCCCAAGCCAGACTCAAACACAGTTGCTTGTATCTGCAGCCACATGAAACAGTGATTCCGTAATTGGAAACAGGAGGAAAAGCAGAAGAGGGAGCAGCTTCAAGCAGCGAGAGAGCGTGGAGTCTTCTCCAGTCTCTCCACTGGAGAGCTGCTGTCCTGACTGGACCCTTCTGGACAGGTTGGATCCCACAGCTCTCCCGTGGGTTCCCCACTCTCAGTCCAAGTGCTGCCAGAGACAATGTCCTCTTCTAATGAAGGAAACGCAGCTTGCCTGGACTTCAGAACGTTACCAGAGCTGTGTCGTCTTAGAGCGCGCAGCCTCAGCCTTGGTGTAGCACAACAAGCAGCATTGCTTGGCTCCAAGTATCAAAATACCCCAAAAGAGAGTTTTAAAGCACTCTCACAAAGAATCACTACCCCTTTTCAGGCGACTGCAGCACCTCATGGTCCAAAAGCAGTGAAAGGAGAGGAGCTCACGGCTTCGGCAGCTCGACGTGAGCTGCAACATCAGCCGCCTGTTGGCACTGCCACGGAAAGAGCAGGAGCCTGCTGGCAGGCACTACAAATTCTTCAATGCCTCCTTACTCCTAAAGAACCTCCTGTGCCCTCCTTCCATCCCTCACCTCAAAGAGTTCGACGCACTTTGCCTCCCTTTTGCTACGCAAATGGTGGAACTGGGCTGGAAGCTGGAGGGGAGAGGGTAGGGAGTATGTGCAAGAACCACGATATTTGAATCCAGTTGTGATATATCTGCTTGCAAATGGCTCTGAACGTAGGAGAAAGGCCTTGGGCTTGTATGGAGGCAGTGTCTACTGAGCCATTCATCTCACTTCCATATCCCTGTGGTCTTCTGGACAACCACTGACCTGGCCTGGCCCCAAGTGCTTAACTGAACATCGCACGAGGGAACGTATGCTTGGCTTCTATTTTAATGACTGCCAAAAACACAGTAAATTTTCATCATCAGCAGCAGCAGCAGCATCCTCTGGAAGATAAAAGGTATCTGTGCTTTGATGAGATGGTGACTGTCGACATTTCTGTTTCCTAGGTGGGGAAACAGAGACGAAAGGAGGAGAAGCAACCAGCCAGCTCCTGCATCAGAACCAGCTCTCTGCAAAGTCTAAACATCCCAGTTCACAGTCCCTGTGCCATTACACCTTGCCCGTAAGAAACCAGGCAACACGTAATTCTGTTGTAATTCCACCTCGCTGGAGCTTATGATACAACAAGAGAAGCTTTACCCAACAGAGAGGGCTCCAAAAGTGGATTTAAGCCTGAGAGGTTCTGATGCTGATACAATATTGGGACAGTCATTGTGACAAACAGAGCAAAAAGAGCATAAGAAACGATAAATAAAACTCAATATATACATACACACAACAGAAGCAATACATGAAAGTTAAAAAAGAAACGGTGTTTTTCCAAAAGAAACCTTGTTTTTCAACAAGGGAGGGAAATGTGACAGGGAAACAACAGCAACTCCAGAAACACCGAGTCCTTCAGGAGCATCGCCGTGGGGTTGAGAAAGCTGAGGGAGAACAGGTTTCTATCACTCCCATTCCCTTGGAATTCTTTCCAAGTCTCCAATTTAGGTGCTTTTAGAGTAAAACCAGCTTCGTTTGGAGTAACCAGCGGGACTGCAGCAACTGCAGGCACCAACTAGAGCCCTCGTACCCTCGACAATACCCTCTTCTCATCCATTCCTTATTGTTCACTGTCCTTCCTGAAATATGGTCTTTGAATCATGCCCAGCTCTCCAGATGTGGTCTGACTAAGCTCTTTGTACATGCCATAATGACCTCTCTTTACTCGCCTTCAATTCTTCTATTTATACATCCCATGATCTGTACGCTTGCCAAACACAAAGAGGATAGTAAATTTATATCCTCTGTCCCTCCCAGTTCCTTTTCTCAGGGCACGTCTAGATGGAGACTCTGACCAGGGCAGTCTACCAGAATAACTGGGTGCAATCTCTTCTCAGCTACTCCGGAGTAATCTTTGGAAAGAGTTTCCTCTACATGACCCCTGCCCATCAACTTCTTCATCCAGGTGAACCCTTGGCCTGATAAAATCTACCCTTGTTAGACTCTTCTGGCTGTAGTACACATGCTGTTAAACGCATAGAATCATAGAGTGGTGGGGGTTGGAAGGGACCTCTGGAGAGCATCGAGTCCAACTCCCCTGCTGGAACAGAGCCAGGGGGGGCTGGAAAGGCTCCAGAGAAGGAGACTCCACAGCCTCTCTGGGCAGCCTGGGCCAGGCTCTGGCACTCTCACAGGGAAGAAGTTTCTCCTCATGTTGAGATGGAACTTCCCATGTTCCATCTTATACCCATTATTCCTTGCCCTGTTACTGGGCATCGATGAAAAGAGACTGGCCCCTTCCACTTGACACCCACCCCTCAGGTATTTATAGACATATAATAGACAGTATTCCAAGTGTGGTCTCACCAGGGCAAAGTAGAGGGGCAGGAGAACCTCCCTAGATCTGCTGGACACAGTTTAATTCATGCATTCCAGAAGAACGTTGGCCCTCTTGGCGACGAGGACACATTGCTGTCCCATGAAGAACTTACTCTCCACCAGGACTCCAAGGTCTTTCTCCATTGAGGTGCCTTCCAGCAGGATGACCCCTAATCTGTTATTCCTCCCCAGATGCAGGACTTGTCCTTACCGTACGTCACGAGGTTCACCTTCACCCAGCTCTCCAGCCTGTCTAGGTCTTGTTGGATAGCAAGCACAGCCTTCTGGTGTTATCACCCAACCCTCCCAGTTTCGTATCATCAGCAACCTTGCAGAGGCTCTGCTCTATCCCTTGTTATTCCAAACCAGATTTTTAGAAACTGCCATCACTTAATAATAAACATCGAGACTGCAATTAGAGCAGTTAACGACTTAATCAGAGCATCGGAAGACCCAGATTCTATGCTTGATTCTCAAAAAAGCCACGAGGAAAGAGGAACCCAACAGTAACCCAACTACAGCTCCTAAAGGACTGGTGGCTTTTAGACGACTCGAGGATCGTCCCCATTAGCTGCCAGCGACACCAGCCAGTAGGAGACCGGAATTTTATCCAAGTGAAACACAGCACAGTCCTGAGACCGTCAAGGGGACGAGGTTTGGAGGCTCCCACGCAGACCGTGCCTGCAGATGAGCCAGGTTTGAGTCACTGGCCAGACACCACACGACTTGGGGTGGGTGTATCCTGGGTAGTGAACAAAAACCCCCCAACCCACAACCCCCAGTGTACTTGGGGTTTGACACCTGGAGCTAAATGTCCACGGTTGGTGTGACCGGTAGCTACAGGGAATTGCTCACACCAGCACTTAGGTGCATGAGTGGTTCAGGAGTCACAAGCTTTGTCGGTTTTTTTACCCCAAAACCGCCTGAAGCACAGTATCAGCTTTGGTGAGCATGAGTTTCTGGGACAAGTATAAACCACAAGCTTCCACCATAGAGATCACAATATTTGGCGCGTGCCACCGGGCAGGGTTTACTGTCTAGGGGTATTCTGATAACACTAAAGACCAGCAACAATTCTCTGAACAGAAGCTATTCCTCTTTTAATATCCTCAAATGAACACTTGGAAGTATTTGGCAGGATTTCCCCCCCCCCCACAATAGAGCAAATCAGTCTGTTGCTAATGATAGCATTTTGCAACTTTCTGCTTCCTCACATCAAAGCATCCCGGAGGTCTTGTCAACAACGCCCAATTGTTTCGAGACCCAGAAGTGGAGCTGAGGAATTCCACTTATTCACCCACTGCTGAATTTCCCCAGTCTCTCTTCCCACCATCTCAGCCTATTGCTCACATCCCATGAGGAACAACAGGACCATCTCCTTCCATCTCTACCATCTCCAGCCACCTTTGTCTTGCTACCATGATGTGTGTCTCCCGTGCCACTTGCTCTGGTTTCTAGCCCTTCTTTTACTCTCTACTTCTGCAGCTGCATTCTTCTTTCTCATCCCCTGCCCATCACCATGCCTGTGCTCTTCCCAAGCTTCAGCCTCTCGAGGCTCAGCACCAGTTACAACCAAGAGCAGATACAACATCTATTTTTAAATGCAGCCTTTGGGGGTAGCGACGCGACAAGAACTTGGCAATATTTGTAAAGCTAGCAGGAAAGGAAAAAAAAAAATAGAAATTAAAAGAACCCACCCCAACGACTGCACTGCAAAGCTCTGGCCTGTCTCTCTCGTTGCACACGTGCCAAACGCATTTCAAAGTCTAATTCTCTTGGCTGTAGCCATTTATAGTTTGTATAAAAAAGCATAACTTGTACACTTCCATTAGAGCCCTAAATATAACTGCCCTCAGCAAGTATTCACTTCCCAAACAGTACCTCTTTGAGTGTTGTTTTCCAAAGCCTGCTGTTGCCACCGTCTTATTTATAGGCATTTACATTGAGATCTAAATCCTGGCTCAGATTAATAGATCCCCAGCATTGGTTTAGAACTCAGAAGGGCTCAGAAGAAAAGCAGGTCGCCTGTATTTTTAGTCCAGAACAGCATCTTTTTTGCATAAGCCTAAAAAGCAGCAATGTTTACAGTGCTCAGACGGGGTGGGCGCAGCTCTTTGAAGAATCTGGCAACACAAGCACATGTTTCAGTGGTTTAACCTTGGATCTGTGCAGAGGATGAAAATCAGATTCTCAATCTTGTATTTATTGAATTTTTTTCTTTAAAAGGGGGGGAGAAATACATTTGGATTTCTTTACTACTCCTGTGCACTGTATCTGTAATGGATTCAGCCGTTGACTTTGCCAGTGTGTTATGGTAAAGCTTTCTTGCACCTGAGTTTCCAATTACACCATTTCCTACCAAGCAATTATTTTCTTGACACTTGGAACATAATCATGTGTTGAGGTGACCTCCTTCAGGTGAGATGATGGAAAAAAAACCAGGAAAAAATTGCCTTAAGGCAGAATATAAAAGAATTTCCTAGAGCAAGATGGGTTCTCGCTGCTTTATGATACTGGGATACACTGGGAGTACTGGGTACTCCCCAGGAGGAACAACATCACTGCTGGTGAATTCTGCAGGAAACAAACTCTGGAATAACCTACCTGCCTACCCACTACCGCACGCTTCTTCTAAATACCTTCCAAAACTCAGGAAGCCAATTACCTTGCAAATCATCTTGACTGATGTGGTGCTAAAATAACTTGGTCCTGGTCGGGGGGGCTATTCAAACAGCGGGACGCTGGCAACCAGAGGAGATGAGCTGAGGAAGGAGAGGAGAAAAAGCAGGCAGCTCTTATCGTTTTGTGTTCCTCTCCCCCTTTTCAGTTAGCACCCCTACCTGCTGAGAAGGGGAACCAGCCTGCTCCTAAACGCAAAGATATTCCTATGGCAGCATCTCACACGCTGGTGGGGAAGAGTAAGGTTATGGGGAACCTTCCTACAGGGCTTCTTTGTTAAAATTGTTATAGGAAAATAACAGAAAACTCTTTGAGGAAGATCCTTTCCTTGAGCAGAAATGACATAGTCGGAAAAAAACCCAGAAATGTTTTGGGTTTTTTAATAATCGCAGCACTTACTCTGCCTATAAAACTGCTATAGGATATGGGGTTGGACTGGATGATCTTTCGAGGTCCCTCCCACCCCTTACTATTCAGTGATAAAAGTCCCAGGTGGTTTTTTTTGGTGGTCCCCTGCTGAACCCCAAGCACGTCGCTCTACGTGGCGATCGGCTCCCCGATGGCAACGCGCAGCGGCCCCGCTGCTGCCTAGCAGAGCCTCCCAGCAGGCAGCTGCTGGAAAAGCAAAGGTCTCTACCACATAAATAATCCCATACCACAGAAGTAATCGCTTTTTTGGATCCAGCTGTTTGTATGCAACCACTATATCCTAGTAACATTAATAGCTCTGACTAGTGCCAAGAAGGAAAAAAAAAAAAAAACCCGGTTTCGAAGGCTTTTTGCATTTGTCACAGAGGAAAAGGCAAGGCTGGAACTGTGGCAGAGGCAGATAGGGGGAGGCTCGGCTGCCTAAGAATACTTCTTATTTCCCCTCAAATGGCATCTGCTCCTTTCACCAAGTTTCTGAAGCGAGGGTTCAAATAAGAGACTGTTCTGTTAAAAGGGGACGAGCTGGTACGGGGCAGAGCTAGGCTGTGCTGCAGCTCCAGTTAGGGAACTTCAAAATGCAGACAGCAGGAAATAGTGGAACGGGAGGTAGAGCTGGGTAGTGGGTCCTGAAACCCATGTGCTCTGCAACGTAGACTTATTTGGAGTTGAAATTTGACTTTAGACGCATCTTTTTTCTCACCCCCCTAAATACAACAGGAACAGGGAAGGGAAAGGAGCACACAGAAAACTCAAGAGGCTGGAAACAGATCTATGGAAGGAGGATGGTGGGGAAAAATCAACCCAAACCAAACATTCTCTGATGAAGGAACTAGTGAAAGAACAGGAGAGAGCTGGAGAACAGCCAACCAAGAGCCACTTCTGCTTTCTTTCTAGGAGAAATTTTTTTGTTCCCCCTACCATTTTTCCGAGGTCTCGAGGAATTTCTATCACCCCACATCCTTTAACCCCCCCTTCCCCTCCCCTCATTCCCTGAAAAGCAGCACAATAAACAAAGGGAGATCCAGCAGAGCTGGACGTGCCTCCTCTTCCTACCGATGGAACTGGTACCCCCTGTAGCTACCTGGGCAGGGTCATTCATTTTGAGATCACCTTAGCAAGATACAGTGATAAAGGAATCCATTTTTAAATACTGTGCTTGGAAACCTGAAGATAACTCAGGTTTTGGGTCGGTTTTGCTGTTCTTCAGAGCAGAATAATCAGACAAACGTGAACAGAAAAACGCTACAGTCTCCAGACTACCTATTTTCTTCACCTTCCTGCCCTATTTTTACTAATAAATCACTGATTTGCTGCCACGGCCCCGCGGGCTTCAGCGCTGCTTCTTCATCTCAGTAGGAGCCAAATGATGATTGAGATGCCAATATATTAGGCTGGCCTGATTCAAAGGAGGATAAGGAACAAAGCATTTGTGCAGAGCGAAGATAAATGAATATAAATCAAGTGCTGAGCCATTTTCTGTGATGGATTAGCACCTTTCTTTGACCTAATAACGTCAAGGGGTCTCCATGCTGACAGCAACTAATGTGGAGATCTCTGTGCTTTAGTCCGTAGGAATCCTGATCTCCAGCTGCACTGGGACCCTGTTTGTGGTTTGCTGGGTGTCTCATTCAGGTGTAAGCCATTCATCCCCTTCGTCTGGAGACTGTCACTCCAGTGCCCACCAAACTAATTCCAGAGTACAGGAGAGAGATTTCTTCTACTCTCTCCTTGACTTCCTCCGGAGAGAGATTTCTTCTTCTCTCTCCGGGATTTTCTCCCTGAAATACCATTTTTTACCATTAAACCAGCAGTACTTACCAAGCCAAGGACCGGGGAGAAAAACTTTCTCAGTAAGTGGTGTTTTCTAGAGTATACAACCATACAGAGGCAGCGGCAAAAAGCAGCTGTTTGGATCACATCTGGCAACCGCGTTTTTATCAAAACCAGAAGACGGCAAAAAAAAACCCGGTACGCGCAGAGAAAACTTCAGTGGGAGTCAAGCCCAAACCTCTCAGCTTTGACCGTATGCAGTAGCTAGAGCTGTAGAACACAGTGTTTAAAAATCCACCGTGTCACTGAGGCAGCAAAAGCTGCAGGAAATACATCAAAAGTCCAGCAGCTATTGCGGCAGCCGCTACTATTCCCATTTCCCAGGTGCAAAAGACTTGGCCGTTCCTTGTCCAAAACTGCCCGAAAGCAAAGCAAAGAGCAACGTTTCTCCTGTTTGCAATGTGAGCCCCCCCCGGGTTGTGTCTTAGATGAGATGCCTGGATGCTTGTGTCAGGAAGAACAAGGTTTTTATCCCTTGCGTCCTCAAATGGCAGCTCACACCGACCTGGCACTCACACCGACCTGGCACTCACCTACCCTGTCACGGCTGGAGCTGAATCTCCTCGCTCCGAGGAGCTGACCTGGTGGAAGATGCTGGTTAGAACTTCAGGCTACACCCACCCGGCTCCACGTTCCACACAGACCCAGACAGGTGAGAGGTTGCATCTCAAGAGACCTAGGGTGGGTACTCGCATTCCCACCGGCTCCGTTTTAAACTCTCATCAAACTACCTCCAAAATTGGAGCAGCCGAGCTCCTGCCTCTCTGCCTTGACCCCCCAGCTTCGTGTTGCTGGCCTCTGCTTTTGGCAGAATTGGAAGTTGTGGAGTCATATCCTGAGATGCTTCAGGCAACAGAGGGCCATCTCTTTTATTATTATTATTATTGTTATTGTTATTATTTCTTCTGTTATCCCCTCTCTCAGCAGGTTTAGTTTCGGGCACATCAACTCCTCACCTCAGCTCTGTCCAAACACAGAAACCCACCATAGGAAGGGGCAGTGGGAATACGTGGAGGGGACGAAAGGGGATGGTGAGACTGCAGCAACCTCAGTTTAGTTTGGCTTAAGCTGCCAGAAAAAAAAAACCTCGCACCCTTAGATTGCCACCCCAGCTCGCAGAAATAATAGAAAATGCTGAAATACTGCTAAAGTATAAATTAAATAGGAGCCCTTAAATTGATCTCTTCTGCTTTGAGAGAAAACGGTGAAAGACTTGACTGCTAGAAATCAGCAGAAAACTTATCCACAGTCTTGGCATTCCGAGACAAATTGAATTTGCCAAGTGCGAGAAGTTGTTTATAAGAAAAGAAACAGAGAACTGGAGATAGGTTCCAGAAAATATATTATGATCCACCTGACGGCAGCCAAAATATGACATCAGCCTAGATAGCCTGAGAACTGGAACGATACTACTCTCAAATTAGCAACTCGCTTGGTACAACAGGCAGGGAGAAGTGGTTTTGCAGGAGGTGTGGGTTCTCTCCCTAGTTCTGTTAGGGACTGTGGGCAAGGCTCTAAACTCAGGATGTAACCAGAAATAAAGACATTTCTTCTCTTTATTCCTCAGGTTGGGTTTTGGTTGGTTGGTTTTGTTGGGGGGGGGGAAATCCGGGGGAGGGAAGCGGCGTGTGTTTGTTTTTAAAACATCTTAAGATTTTTTAGGGCAGTGAGCAGCTCTTAATAACACTTCCAGAACTTGCTGTTCTCAGATGTGAGCTTTCTTGGTTCACGCTTCAAGACGGCTGGATGCAGAGCAGTTCCAACCCAAAAAAGCTATAGAGCCTCTGGTGCTGCTGCTGAGTTAGACTTAAGTATAGTGCCAGCGTGCCAAGGAATTCCGGGTGCTGCTGGGTTTAAAAAAGGAAAACCCAACACACGCAACAAGGTCAGCTGATGCTTGAAAGATCCTAACTCGAGAATGGTTTTTCAATAGACTATTTCACTCAGAAATAAAACGCAGCACTGATCTCATTAGGGTCTGACAGCTCATCTAATAACGTTCTCTTCCTCTGCCGATGCAATCCGAGCACGCGTGGTCCTGGTTTCAGCTGGAGGGGGATTTCTCTCATTTAGCACAACTGATAAATTACCTGGTTTATGAGAGTCTAAGAAGCCAAGACTCATAAACTCTCCGAGCGAGCTGGCACGACATCATTAATTCTGGAGCGGTGCGATGGAAGCCTTTTATCTTCCAGTATCTAAAGGAACTTTCTTAGACGTTAAACGAGGGAGTTCGCAGGCAGCGCTTCCTGGAAGAAGGAACTCCAGGCATTGCTGGGGTGAAATAAAAACAAACCCCAGTAGCTGCCCACGCACGGCAACGCTGTCCTGCCAGTTAAGAAAGGAAAACTATCTCACAGACATGCTCCCTGTTCTGGGGGATGTTGAGAAGTCAAGGCCAGCCCAGTGTATTTGGCAAGTCCAATGCACTTCCCAGTGCCACAGCTCATTAAAGTCCTGGCCTGCTCAGGATTGCTCCTCTCTCCTTCCCCACAAAACCAGTCACAGATGATGGGAAGCATGAAGGAGTCTGTGCTCATTGCCACAGCACTCGTGCTGGGCCAGCCAGAGCATCTACCGAGGAGACAGAAGGCTTGGCCACCACCATCGAAGCGTGCTGACGATGCTCGGAGGGTCTCAGCACTGTCCTAAAAAGACCATTTCAGGCCCTCTTCAGATGTCCCTGTAGTGTTTCAGTCCCTGAGGATACGACCTGAAGCTTATTCTCGTACCATCATTTTCAAATGAAAGTCAAACCTTCCAGAAGGGGACTCACCGGTGACCTTTCACACCCATGGCTCAGTCTGGCCATTGCCTGCTGAGGAGATGAATGCCACAGAATCATAGAATAGTTTTGGCTGGAAGAGACCTTCAAGATCATCCCATCCAACCTTATTCTCAGCCCTAGCAAAAACCACCAAACCCTGTCCCTCAGCACAACATCTACCCAGCTCTGAAACCCCTCCAGGGCTGGGGACTCCCCCAGCTCCCCGGGCACCCATTCCAGTGCCTGACAACCCTTTCTGGGAAGAGATGCTTCCTGAGATCCAGCCTGACCCTCCCCTGGGTCAGCTCCAGGCCATCTCCTCTTGTTCTGTCCCTTGTCCCCAGGGAGAACAGCCCAGCTACACCTTCCCTGCCCGAAGCTGGAGAGGGCAAGAAGGTCTCCCCTCAGCCCTCTTTTCTCCAGGCTGAACAGCCCCAGATCCCTCAGCCTCTCCTCATGAGAGACAGGCTCCAAACCCTTGCCTAGCTTGGTAGCCACCTCTGAACCCTCTCCAGCAGCTCAGTGTCATTCTTGTAGAGAGGGGCCTGAAACTGGACACAATATTCAAGGTGTGGACATAACCCCCAGGCTGCTTGTGCCCAACTTTGCCCAACTGATGTGACTTTGCACACCGACATCCTCAGAGGTCCAACTGTCACTCGTTTTCTGAAAGCTGAAGCATCCTGACACAGTTTAACGTTGCCAACCCCCCTCCGACTGCTTTAACTCACTTGTGACACGTGGAGTTGAAAATCTTCTTCATTTCCTGGCCTAACCTGTTGCGTGAAGTGGCTGCTGGGGGCTTTTTAACAGCTGCCACATTCCCCCCGAGGGCGGCTGTTAGAGGGCAGGGCAGGAAAACCTCACCTCCCAGTATCTTCCAGCTTACTCACGTTGACTAATTGGCCATCCTAAGATGCCTTGCAATTCTGAGCAACTGCTGCAGAAGTGCAAAGAGCACAGGAAAGGAACAAACGTGGAGAAGAAGGTCGGAAATCCTCCGCTCACACGCAGGCGGCTTTTGTTCCCTAGTACGGTGCGAACGCCAGGACGTGGGAACGCAGGTTTCCGTGGAACTTGTTGACATCCTCTGTGCAAGATGTTTTTTCTTGAAGAGGTTTTTTTTTTTTCTGTCCAGACATGAATTCTGTTTGGTTACGTGTTACCTCTTCATACAGGAGATCTTTAGGTAAATGTAAAAGGGATTTTGCAGAAAGGCTTTTTCTACCTTCACCATCCCTCCCCACCCCATACATTCTGCTGAAAGAAGACCTGAAATGAGGTTCAGCTTCTGAGTATTCAGTTCCTACAATGGTGAATCCTCTTAAACACCTGCAGTAATCTCCTATTAATCTCCCACCAGAGCTAACATTCTGGGGTAAAAAAATAAAATAATAATCTCTTAATCCTTTCAAGCGAGGGGAAGTTTTGGGATACAACACTGAAAACAGAGTCTGAGCTAAGGTCTTCATCAAATCAGCAATTATCTGCCCAGGAGGAAGGGGCTCCCTCCAAGTTATCACCAAGTTTCCTCCCTGTCAGACCTGCCCATAAATACCAAGGGTATCCCCAGATGGAAAAAAATCCAGCTCCCAAGTACAGGTGACAGAACATTTCAGCCGTAATTCCAGAAGCTGTTGTGCCTTCGCTGGTTCCAGTTAAGTGACCTCATGCATTGACTTGAGTTAGAGCCTTCCTGCAGCAAACCCCAGAAAGTCTAACTCTTAGAAGCTTGCTCACATCGTCCCTGAGGTCTGAGTTTGGTCTAAATCATATCAGAGTTCATATCTCTTGGGTATTTTTACCTATACAGTATATAAATCTCATAAGGCAAACAGCTAATGGGAAGCAGAACGCAGGGGAGTTCAGAGGGCAGACAGAGGTCATCTCTTTCCAAGAAGCTACGGTGGCTTTTTGATTTCTGCTGCCAAACGTCTTCTCCACCAAGGAAAGTTAAGCACGCTTGTTGCACCAGGTTTTACTCTCAATTTTGCTTTCTGCATTTCATAATAAAAGGAAAGGCACTTTAGATATATTAGTACTTCTCTTCTCCCTGCCACCTAAGAGAGAAAATATTGTATTGGTTTTTTTTTTTCATCTACACCTGTACACTGCCTGAAACCCAAGGTCTGGATTTCAAACTATCATGAAAGGCTGTGATGGAGCACGTGGACCCACTACACAGACACTGCACATTGGTCAGAATCTGGTTTCCAGTTAAGCTTCATCAGACATCGTTAACCACGTCAGACAACGTTCTGAGGTTCAAGTCTAACTGGGACCTTTAGGAACTGCTTCTAACTCTGCGCATCCGAGGTAGGAAGGAAGAAGTCTCTCTGAGTCTCTTCTCATCTAATAAACTGGAGAAAAAAAAAGGAAACCAAGAATTTCTTCTACCCTTTTTCTCTGGGATGTACTGAATAGACTCAAACCATTCTTTGCAGGAACACGCACACAGATTGACTCAGCCCTTTCTCCTTTTAAAGCAGGTTTAAGCTCTAAACAATTCCTACACGGCCCCTTTCTTCAGCTACCCCAGCTCCCGTACAAAGGAAAGATCGCTATCAGCATCCTTGGTTTCCAGCAGGAGAAACACAGACACATCAAAGCTCTTGCCCAGTATCATTCCCCAAGAGTGTGGTGGAGCAGGAAAACCAGTGCTGTGGAAATCAGAGAGGCTCCAGGGAGCGGGGTGGGAGCACAGACAGGGTTATCAATAATTCCCTTCCTGTTTGCACAGTTGCTGGTGAGCAGAGGGCACCTGGAGCAGTCTCCAGGTGACGTTCACCTCCACCAAGCACTTCCATGCGACATACTCCACGGTGCTTCACTAAAAATGCTCAAGCCCTAAAATGCTGACTGCCTAAAAGCTCAAGGCATTTCCACACGACCAAAAAAAATTCAATCACTTCAATGCCAGTCTTCTTCACTATTGCTTTGGTTACCCTCTGGCTTCTCCTAGGGGATGGTGCCAACAAGACCTGCACCACTACAAACAAAGGGATGC
This sequence comes from Todiramphus chloris collaris, assembly GCA_025345505.1. Lineage (NCBI taxonomy): Eukaryota > Metazoa > Chordata > Aves > Coraciiformes > Alcedinidae > Todiramphus > Todiramphus chloris. The sequence continues at coordinate 16,461,978 of JANVCC010000046.1, forward strand.
AAGAGAGCCTGGAAGGACGGGGCACATCAAGTCTGTGACCTCTCAGATTCTCTCCCTTCGTTAAACGAGAGCCACTTTTTGCCTCATTGCCTCTGTGCACCAGACTAACAGCTTCCAAGAATTTTCCACAACAATATCCAACCCCCCCTCCCCGTTCCAGCACAGTACTCGGGATGATTTTTCCAGCGCGCACACATTCCCCCAGCTGACTTCTTTCATTTCCAAGTTATTGTACCCTTAGAATGACAACATCAGATTTATTACATTGTGGATGGATCTTAAATAACCCAGAGAGGTGCTGACATTCCCTGCTCTGGATGGGGCCTGTGCAAACCCCTCTCTCCTGCTGGAAGGACAAGCTGGGATCAGATTGATGTGGAGTTTTTCAGCAGGGGATGATTAAAAATAAAAATCTGGGGGAGGGGAGGTATTCTGAAGAAAAACTTCTCTATTCTCAGCAGAAAAGGCAAACCCTTTTGAGGCAGCGTTATAAAAGAGAAGACAGAGGTTGTAGGGGGAAAAGGCTTAGTAGGCTGTAAATACAACAGTAGGCTTCGTACATAGCTCATGGGACCCAGCAGAACTATCAGGTTTATTCCAGTCTGCCACTAAATCACCTGACTAAGGCATTTCCCTCGGCTTCCTCATCTGTTAAACAGCTAACAACCCCACTTCGGGTGCCCCAGAGATGCTCCGAGATGCAGAGGAGACTTTTCCTATTAATGCGAACGCTGGATTCGTGCAAGGCTGAGAGTCAGTTTGCTGCTTTCTATAAATCACAATACCCTATATAAGACATAACCATACAAGATCAGCCTCAAAGCCAGGCTGCTTCACAATTCTACTTTTCCTCTAAAGTACTCCGGGGGGGATGGGAAGAAAAATAAACCCAACCTGCCAAACAGCGATACAGGTACAGTCACGACCAAGCAGCTCCTCCAACCCAAGTAGTAACTCGGAAAGGAAGCAGTTTATTGTCTGTGGCAGGGGAGGTGTTGCTGTGATGACAGGTCGCAGGTATTCACCACTAAGTTCACAATTCACAACTTAACTTTCAACCTACACAGCCCCATGAGGCAGAGCAAAGGGAAAAGCCCAGGGAGTTTTCTGTCCGGCTTCACCGCGGATCTGGAGCACGCAGCTGAGAGCTGCCACAGCATCTGTGGCCCGAGGAGAACTCCATCTTCCTTTTCCTTTTTCATAGCGATAGAAAACGTTTTCAAAACCAATTACCCAGCAAAGAAACTGGTTTACAACAAATTAGGAGATAAGCTTAAAATTTGTCTGCGCTCCCGTGGGTTTTTCAGAGCCTGAATGGAGATGACAGGCGAGCTCTGGCACGCCAGTGGGAGCAGGCAGAGGACTTAGAAGATCACCAGTTAGACACAGAGGGAATTCTCTTTATTGCCAGCATCTGACTAGGAAGGAAAAAATAAATAAACCCTGTAAAACCCCCCAAAAAATTGCAATCTGTTGTGGTTAGACTCAAAAGACACGCGCATCTTCGCTCTGTGCTTTATACAAAGCTTCGCTTTGTTGGAAACTCCTGAGTCCTGGAGCAGGAGAAGAGCACAAGGCTTGCTCTGTCACAAGGTAGAAGACAGAAGGACCTTGTTCCAGACACAGGAAGAGAGGATTAAGCTTCTCTGGTTATATCCCCCCCATGGGGTCTTTTGTTTAGGACATTTTCCTCCAGGTTGCCTTTTGCCACATCTAGGAACTGGGGAATGAGCTGGGCATTTTGAGTGCGTATTTTGGAGAAGATATTCCTCACGTGTAAGGCCCATTTCTGCAGAACACCTTCTCTCTGACCAGAGGCTTTTCCTGTCTCATACTGATACTGGTTTCACACCCCAGATGAGCCAGGCCAAATAGGGAGAGGAAGATGAGTTCCCTAGAAGAAGGGGCACCAGTGAATGAAGGGTCGGAAAGTCAGAGCAGAACAGGTCCCTGGGGGTGCTGGGAGAGCTGAGGCTCCAGAGAGGACAGTTGACCTTAATTCTGCCATGAGTAATGGATCTGCACAGCTTCCAGCTACAGCATGTGATCCATTTAACTTCTTAGCACAGGAAAAAGCCTGACTGGACTGTATCACACAAATGCAGGGCTTGGAAGGGACCTCAACAGCTATGCAGACAACTGAGCTCGTGCTCCACCTCTTGCATGGCACCAATCCCTACCAAAATTGTACTTATCCTTCTCCACATCGTCATCGCTAAGTGAAAGTTCTTTCTCTCCTTCCAGCTTTCCACATTCCCTGCCTGGTTCTGAGCAGCTTCAACTTCATCTGACGTTCCTGACATCACCCCTGTTGGGACCTGCAGCTCCATCCCCTTGGGGAGCTCTGGCACGGGGAGTCTGAGCAGCATCCAAGCTTGGGACAGGCAGAGCCTTTTGCAAAGAACAGCTGAAGCAAAACTGGCTGATTTCGTCATGTAAAAAAGAATCTGGTTTGGTGTTTTATTTTTATTTTAATTCCAAACTGCTTCCTTCCAAAAATAAAAAGGCAAATAAATGGTCAGTTCAGCTTCTCCGCTGCCTTTCGCGAAGCCCTGACTAAGGGTTGGCAAGCTCACAGCCAGACTCTGAAATGGATGAAATTTCCCCTCCCTGCTCTTTTAAAAAGCATAACATCTTGGCTCACCCTAACACCTCTTTAATCTCTTTTCAACATTCCTACCTTCTCCTGACCAAGCAGGACGCAATTGCTGCTGCACAGTCTGTGTTGGTTTTTAAGACTAACCAGTCCTCGTGCATTTTATTATTCACCATCATCTCTCTGATCCTGACAGAGTCACCTTGGAATGCCCATCAATCTCACCACATAAACTAGCCTGAAATAACTTTTGTTTCTTAGTACTAATTTGTTTTACAGCCTATCAGCTTATCCTGCCACGTATAAAGTCTGGATAGTTATCTGTTAAAAAAAAAACCCAACAAACCTGACAACAGAAGACCCAAGGTCCGAGCTGTGGCTCCTACCACTGGAAGCAAGGGCTGAGAGAGGGGTAAGGAGGCAGCTCTTGCCATCATTTCTACATTTAGGGTGCTCCAAAATAATAACAGTAATAGTAACAATAATGATAATAGCAATAATGATGATAATTTGAACTATCATGTCCCATACTCCATCAGAAAGAGATCGATTCCATGGGAAATCATGAAAAACCAGAGCTATTTATGAAACTGTAACTCTGCCTCCCTGCAGCTCCACACAATTACTGGTTTCTCCGTCACAGCGACCGTTTAGGAGCCCAACTTGCTGGGACTGGCACAGGGAATGCCAATCGCTTTCTCCCGATGCTTTCATTTGGAGGCTCTGCTTTGAACCTGCAGTGCAAGCATCACAGTGTTATATTCCACTTTAGCCCCCTCTCGACCCCAAGCAACTCTTTATCAGCTTCACTGGAGGATCTTCTGCTCCATACTGGTCAAGGAAATCCAAATCATGTTCTCAGTCTGTCACCCAATAAATCATATGGAGTGGATTATTAAGGCAGAAACCAGAAATCAAGCAGTTTCTTGGTCATCTCTCTATGTCTACTGCAAAATGAACCCCAGGGGTAAAGAGGTTCCCCTTCAAGTGTCTTAAAGCAACCAAACCTACCTGGGAGTCTCGTTTGGTAAGATGAAATCGGAGGGCTCAAATCAAGCATTCCAGCTACCAAAGAATCAGGGTAAAAAAACCCCACAACTTCTACCAAAAGAGGGCTTGCTGGATTTTACTCATTAGACTGAATCAAACTGCAGCCTCCTGGAAATGGGAGGGAAAGAGTTATTCACACTCTACATTTTTCTCCAGTTTTTGCGGTTTGCCAGTCACATTTTTCTGCCTAACACTTCACTCCTCTGCTCTTCTGCTCGGGGACAGAGCCTTGCAAACAATAAAATGGTTTAAATCGTTACAGGGAGTTTAATTTGGAATAAAACCATAAAATTTCAATGGGAATTCACACTGGGGACCATCCCCCTGCTTAGCAAGGCAGCACTGGTGTGGGTGCTTCTAAAGCATCTTCTGCTTGAGTTTTGCAGAGGAGCCTGCAGGAAGGCACAGAACATTCATGAGGATTGTATTAATAACTAGGTTTGTCTTAACAGTGGAGCAAGAAAGGGAACAGGAGGGAGAGAGTGTAACTGGATCCCAGCTGAGGAAGGAAAAACACGGTTCTGCTCAGCATGTAGAGAGGAAAGAAAGCCAGAAAACCTTGTCAGAGTTGACCACACTTGCTTTCCACAGCTGAGGTTTCCAGCCACCCTTTTTACTACAAAAGAATCAAAACAAATAGAAGGAAAGTAGAGGATTTGGGCGAGTTCTGTGGGTGTGGGAGCAGGACACATATGACACAGGCTGGTATCCCAGCAAGACTGTGAATCACACGGTAATCAAGTGAGAAGCTCCTGCCCAAACAATACACACAGTGTTGGACTCCAGGTCTTGTAGGCTCACAGATTGAGAGCTAGAGAAAGCCCACGGTGCTGACAAAAGGGAAGCCCCTACGAGACACACAGAGGAGAGCTGAGAAAAAAAAAAAAAAAGAAAAAAAAAAATCACAGAAATCCTGGGCTCTTGTAACAGTCACAGTTTATCTCCAAGAAAAGAACTGCCTCAAATGTACAGAGAAAACTCCGGTTCCTACTTCACGATCTCTCTGCTGAAAACTTGCCCCTGAACTTTGCAATGAAGGAAATAAAAAAGCTTTCAAGATCTTCTCAGATAGGTTTGAAGGGCACTGAGCTGTCAGTCACTGCATTAAGCAAAACCCCAAACACCCTAACTAAAAGTAGCTATTTTTCACCCAAAAAAACTAAAAAGAAGTCCCTGGAGAAGACAGGACTGAGCATTTACCTCGGTATTGTCTGTGGAAAAGTCACCTTCAGAGCAGGACTTCAGCTCCCTGCAAGAGCAGCTTTTTCTGTCAGCCCAACAGACTCAGCTCTTTGCTCTTCTTTGGAAGCTTGAGCCATTTCCACCCTGTTCAGCGTGGTTCATCCCTTCAGCTGAAACCTGGACGAGCCACACTCATGCAGCCTGCGGCACTCGGAGCTTCCATGGTGGGCATTCAGAGAACCGAGAACCGAGCCACATCACTTGTGCCATTTGGCATCTCCAGGGCAGCTTCAGCCCAAAGGATTTGCTGTTTTCAGCCCTTATCCTGCCCAATCCTTTCAGCAGCAGCAAAAGGTGTTCTCCCTCCCAGATTCTCTATAGCTTTCAATCACTAAAGGCTGAAATCAGCTTGTGATCAGTATATGAAACATCGTTCAAAGCCAGGAGACCCTTCTTTCTTTTAGAAGGCTAAAATCCAATTTTACGACTTTTTAACATTCTGAAATGTAACAGTAACAGAAAAAAAAGCAGCACAAACCCCAAGCCAAGCAGAAGATGCCGAGCTGACGTGGAATCTCTGACTGAGAGCTGGACAATTGGTGCCGTGTAGACAAAGGAAGACAAAGGCCTGGATGTCACCGCAAAACAATCCCACAAACTTGGAGAAAAGAAGCGACGCTGAACCGAACGCAAGGAATACGTAAGCTCCAACAGTAAATGCCAGAGCAGAAGATTAAAATAAACCCCAGCTGAAGCACATCTAGTGAAAACCGCAAGCGTAATCAAAAGCAGACAGAAAAACCCAGCGTAGCTGGGTCACTAGCTACGAGTTTTCACTGATAATGTTTCCAGTAAGTCCCAGAAAATAAATCTCATTGTGGAACCTATAAGCACAGCCCTGCTGAATTACAAGAGCGTTTACACGCGCGAGGCTGAGAAGCGGGGTTTGGGAAACAGCCTAGTTATGGTTCCTACAAAGCAGCTATGCTGGCTTTCAGTGCTCTCTGAAACAACATCTGTAGGCACCGAGGGGAGGCAGAGAGGAAATATGCTCCTTAAAAACACGCTCCACTTCTTTTGACAGGCGAACCCCCATACACACTCGAGCACTGTTAGCTGGCAGGCCAGCGTGATCAGCAGCCCCCCTGGGGTCCTCGTCTCTCAACGTTCCAAAGTCCCCGGGGGAGAGCCACGGGAAAGGCCCCGGCCAGAAGGAACAAAAAGCAACCAACCCCCCCCTGAATTGCCGTGGCCTTTGCCTCCGAGAAGTTGTGGCCCAAGCTGGGGTTGGATTTGTGGTACTGACCACGCTTCATCAGCGCGGCAAGGGATGCGCCCCTGCCAGGGGCACCGGCGGGGAAAAGGCAGCTCCAGTTTCCGCAGACAAAGCTGAGCTGAGCTCTTCTGCCAGACTAAGAAGCTGTAATTCCACCTCTCTGTACCCACCGCCCCTCTTCTCCTCTCCTTAGACCATCTCCAGCCACCTTTCTTATTTATTTCTTCTTCCAGGGTTGTCAGAGCTCACCTCACACCGAACGCTTTCTTTGGCCAGAAAATGCTGTGCCTTGATAAACAGAAGCAGTGCCCAGAGGTGGGCTTTGGACTTGGTGGAAAGCTGATGATGGGCTGGCTGCTCCTGCAGGTGCTGGGAGGAGAAGCCTAAGCCAGGTAACTAAGGAATAAAGCCCTGTTTCTCCTCTTCCTCACCCCGGGATGCTGCAACATCACTGACTAACACAACTTAGGGACCAACACCAGTACGAGCAGAAGGAGACCAGGACTCAGAGCCTGTTCTGGAGGATGAAAGGCTTTGTGAAAGAGCCCAGGCAATAGCTGAGCTATGCAGGGCACACCATTATCTGCTTATTAAAGCTCTAGCAGCCTCCACATCTTTTAGCTTACAGAAACCACAGTAATAATGGGCGATGCAGGTTGGGAATTGTCACCGGCCAGGCAAAAGAAGGATGAGTTAAGCTTGTGCTTTGCTTTCCTCTCAAAACTGGGAGAATCCTCCTTTTTCCACAGTTACACAGGGAAACAGAAGCACACAGGCTTAGGCATTACCAGTGCCACATTCCTAGCCCAGGTACTATCAGGTTCCTACATCAGACCTGCTTTTGATGGCCTATATCCATTTCTGCCTCGCTTACGCATCACAACTCGGGAAAACTTTGGCAAAACCAAGCGAGCTTCCCAGTAAACCATGTGCTCATCTTGAAGAGACCGAGAGTCTGGGTTGTATTCGTAGGAGGAAATGGTGAGAGGCTTGCAAAGCCAGCCTTGCGTAACCTCACCGACATCAAAGGCTTGCCAGGGTTTGAAATCAGATCAACATTTGACTACGCAGCATTGGCACTAGAAATCATCAAAAACTCAGCCTCAGAAGCAATTCCTGATTCGGGCTCAAATTTTTATTGAGAATTTTTCTTTCCTATGCCTGCGTCTGTAGTTTTGGATAAAGCAGAGCAGTTTAAGGTTATTCATATTTAGTAAATCAATTTAGAGGTCTTCTAAAGCGACTGCTTAAAATGTCTGAGCCCATGCAGAGAACACCAGAATGTTAAGCATCTGACGTGCTCAGTGAAGCATTTTTTTTATAGAGAATTAAGAATAGATAAGAAGGGTATGAGGAAAGAGGATAATCACCAGAGGTGGGGGGAAAACCCAACCCATTCCTCACGAGGTGTTTTTTTGAGAGGCAAATAACTGACCCGACGGAACACACAAATACCTGCTCGCTGCGTTACATTTGGCACCATGAATAAAACATACACCTCCCTTCTGTTCCGAAAAGGAAACTCTCACTTGAGCTTTCGTGGCTACCGTGCAGCTGGAGAGTCCCGGGATTAAATGACATCCTTAGGTTACAACGGGAAAACAGGCACAGCTTTGTAATTTGGAAGTGGAACGGCTTTGCATTTTAGCTGCTGTCCCAATTCAGGAGAAGCACGGAGGGCATCGAGGAGACGTTCGCCGTCCACGAAGGGAGAAGTCCTAGCAAAGAGAGGCCACATTTGGGAGACCTGAAGGGAAGCTGTAGCAAGGCAGGAGCTGGTCTGTTCTTCCTGGTGACAAGGGACAGAACAAGGGGAGATGGCCTGGAGCTGACCCAGGGGAGGTTCAGGCTGGATCTCAGGAAGCATCTCTTCCCAGAAAGGGTTGTCAGGCACTGGAACGGGTGCCCGGGGAGCTGGGGGAGTCCCCAGCCCTGGAGGGGTTTAAGAGCCGGGCAGATGCTGTGCTGAGGGACAGGGTTTGGTGGTTTTTGCTAGGGCTGAGAATAAGGTTGGACTGGATGATCCTGACGGTCTCTTCCAGCCAAAACTATTCTATGATCCTATCAATGATTCTATGATTCTTGCTGACTCTAAGAACCCCCCGGCCAGGCTGGGGTGTGCACTGAAAAGAAACTCACAGCACGTGCGTGAATCACAGAATCAGAGAACTGGAGAATGGCAGAGGTTGGGAGGGACCTCTGGAGAGCATCGAGTCCAACCCCCCTGCCAGAGCAGGGTCACCCAGGGCAGCCCACACGGGAACAGATCCAGGGGGGGCTGGAAAGTCTCTAGAGAAGGTAAAGACATATTATTGTGAAGCAGAAGTGACCAATACCCATAGGATTAAAAGCAGAGTTTAGTTGGGGTCACTTTCTGCACAAACTGGAGCTGATAGAAATGCCTCTGTTCTTAGTCACTCAGGGAAGAGAAATTTACTCAGACGGAACAGATCTGTGACCAGCAACAAGGATTAATTACCACACCATTAATTAATGAAAAAGTCGAGATGAAATGATAAACCAACGGAAAGATTCAAAAAACGAACCAAAACCAACCCAAGGGCCTGAAGTGTGACACAGATCCTTAGTAAACAGATCCGTTTCTTACCTTGACCACCCAGAGAGCATTACTCTGTTTCCCTCTCTGCCATATAAAATTATAATGAATTATAGAGTAGAGCTTTGGACACCTGAGATCGCTTTGCTCTCGGCGATACTCTTACAAGGCCAGGCTCTGAGAGAGGAGAGATCTTTGCAGATACCTGATACCATCTCAGCATCTGTTTCCTTGGCACAGCATCTGCTGAACGGGGGCAACCACCTCACGCTGCAGGAAAAAAAAAACCCCAACGACAAACTCAACCAACAGGAAGGGGTGGATTTCATTTCAAAACATGCACTTGATAGTTGATCACATCCATTTTATGGCTAACTACAGAGGCACGAGGAGCTCAGTGTCTCGTGACAAACCATTTGACTGGGGTCTGCATTTAGCGTGAGCTCTGTTTTTGGGCTGCCAAGTCCTGGAGCGCGTGGGACGAACGCAAGCGGACAGCTCGGCACGTCACGGGCACGAGGCCCTTTCTGCAGACAACACGGTGACTTCCACCTCAGGGAGTCCCAGAAAGGAATCATAAAAGGGTTGTGAGATTCAATCAGCCCAAATTGATAATGAACTCCAGGTTTGTTTTGAGCTGAGCTCACTCTTAAACGGTGTCCCTCGCGCTCAGTGACTCAGGGGATTGGTTTGGACGCAGGAATGTTTTGCATTGCTACGTTCTGGATTTCATTATTCCCCTCTGGGCAAGTGGATGCCTTTGAGAGCTTGAAACTTCGTTTGTAGAAATCCTGTTATAGCTGGAAAAGCAGGAATCAAACCAACCAGGACAGATAACGCCTTGATGCCTCTGAGTCAGGATTGAAATTCCTGTCCCATTCCAGCATTTACCAAGTCTGGAAGGGGCTTGGGGGGGGGAAAAAGGAAGACAAGAAGCTTTCCTTAAAGTCCCAGCAGCACACAACCACATGTGTGGGATGAGAAACAGCCCTGGACTCTGCTTTTTCAGGCACTTTTCTGCATGAAGCAGCTCATTGTATAATACTTTGCCATTCCTGTGCCTGGTTTACTCTTTCTCACCTCCCTACCAGCTGCTGGCTGTAACTGCTGCTATCTCATCAGTTAAGGAGAGGTGAGTCTTTTTCCTTTTGACAGGAGACTTGTTGCTGCAAGTCTTGATATATTTCATGTTCTTTTTACTCGGTTCGTTTACTAACACACGATAATTAGCTTCCAGAAACAACCGGCGGAGCTTAAAGGACTTGCTCACTGCGATTTGTAACCAAAGTTTCAAGTCTGAGGGAATAGAAAGAAAAGAAAAATCAGAGAAGAGCGTGCGTTCAAGAAGAGACTTGAAGCAAAGCCTCAGCCCCAGGTGATAACAAAGGAAGGAGAAGGGTGAAAATCTGCACTACAAGTGGACCTCCGAGGTGACTGCAATTACATGGAAGATGTGCTCCTGCTCCTCACAGCCCTTCTTCCTCTTGGCTCGCTCCCAGCAACAGCCCGAGAGGTTTTATGGGCAACTCAAAGAGGAGACCAAAAATTAATGGAGGTACTGACCGTGCACATACCATACATTCATTTGATTTACAAGCTGTCTGTTAGTGCTTTCCTTTCTACAGCTAACTGCCTTCCCAAGAAACACTTGGGAGACAGCAATTAAATCACAACATCCTTAAGGACGTAAATAGATGTTTGTCATATTTAAAATAGGGGAAAAAAAGGTACTTATTTGAAGAGGGGTGGAGACAGAAAGAATATTCTCAAGTGTTCAAAGGCAGAGGTGGGAAAATGAAGTGATGAGATGGCCCCCAGGCCGTGGTTTGTACAGTAAAAGGCCGAAGCACTAAAGCAAACCCACAGCAAACCCATAGCTGACTGGGACCACCATCAAGGCAGGGTCAACGGAGAGGTTTCATACAGTCCAAGTGAGAACAGCCCCTGTCTGGGTAGAGCTGGGAAGTGCTGCTGGTGGATGCAGGCGAGTTTGACTTTGCAGACAAAATTTAAGATGATACTGGGGTTCAAAGAACAAATTAAGAAGCAAGAGAACTCGGTCTCCATCGCCTCAGACAGTTTCATCTCCCACTCAATCACTACTTGCTGAACTTTCAAAACTGCTGCCATGGAGCACCTCGCACTCAGAACAGTAAACGGCCGTTGTGAAGCAAGAAATTCAAGATCTAGCTTCGTCTGGCTCTTCGTGTTTTCATTTGTGAAGCAGAGGCAATAAACATCTCGTCACATCAAAGCGATGAAGCGCTTTGAGATCCTCATCAAGAAAACACCGGGTAAACGACAGTTAGGATCTCCTGTGGGATCACCAGAGGAGCAGCTCGAGCTGCTCTCTTGGATTCACAGCTCCTTTACAGATCCTTCGTTCTAGTTTTTGTGCTACAACTGAAGTAGCTGATGACTAACTTACTGAATGCAGAAATGCTACTCTACTCCTTGGAGTAGTTCTTCCTGCATCTCTTTCCCCACCCCCAGACATGTGTTAGTAGTTAGAAGCAGCTTGTCGAAGCTCAAGGTTTGGGGGGGGGTGGGAGGGGAGAGGGGAAAAAAAACCTAGCCATGTTCAGAACACAACAGAACACCTGAAAACAAGCCCCTTGTCTCCATCTACACGCACTTGTTGCCTCTTGAAAGGGTTTTAGTTAATGGCAAGGAACATCTAACCAAATGAAGCAGTAAATAAGTGAAATGGCTCCTTTTATATAGAACTGTGATTGAGTAAAAATAACGGTTCAATAATGAGAGAATTCAGATTTGTGTAATTTACACTCACCATGCATCAGCACAGATCAGGAGGAGTTCTCTCTTAGCTTTAATGATCATACAATCACAGGATGGTTTGGGTTGGCAGAGCCCTTGCATCTCATGGAGTCCAAGCGTTGCCCCAGCACTGCCCAGGCACCACTGCCCCCTGTCCCTCAGCACCACAGCTCCACGGGGGGCTTGGAAACCCCTCCAGGGATCACGGGGACTCCACCCCTGCCCTGGGCAGCCTGGCACAGCCCTGGACAACCCTTGCAGGGAAGGAATTCTTCCTAACATCCTACCTAAACTTCCCTTGGTGCAACTTGAGGCCAATAACAGTCGTTGGCCATTTTTATAATGATGACAACAGCAGCACAGTAACTACTGTAGTTCATCCTGCCTTTGCTGATGGGGTGGGAGCCTCATGAGAAAGCTAAGCCCTGTACCTGAAGTGGTGTGGTCCTCCCCAGCAGAAGTTCTGAAGAGGAGCAGGGGACAACACCCAGGACTAGGAAATGGGAAGGAAGAATGGCAAACCTGCTGCTAGGAATCCCTGCACGACAAGAAAAATGTTACCCTGCCTTCTGATTTCCCTTATGCCAGAGAGCAGAAGGTAAAGAGGTAGAAGAAAAAGCCACTGACCTCGCTGGGCCGAGGCCAAGAAGGTACAGCAACCAGGAGCTAAATGAGAAGAAAGCTTGGCTGGTGGTGAACATGGGAATACCACCTGCAAAGTGCCAATTCCAGTCGTCATCACCGCGACGACAAAAAAAAAACCAACCCCAAACCCACCCCAGTGCTCACGAACACCAAACCCCAGGCAGCCAGGTACTGTTAGAGGTGTCACTTCAGAGCCCTAAGATGATGGGAACCACAGGAACAGCCACCAAACGGGTGCCTACTGTCCGACGGGTCCGTATCTCAGTCACTTCCCCAGAAGCACGTCTGGTCCACAACCGCCCAGGGACTCTGGCAGCCTGCCCAAAGAGCACTTATTCAGCCAATTCAATTAACATTATCATTAAGTCACAGTACATCTAAGGAGTGGGACAGCCCAGTTAGTACTTGTTATCGCGGTGTCTCTCTTTGGAGCAGTGTTGGTGATGGGATGCAGAGAGCGGGTTCTGATGTGCCGGCGGCAGGGAGCGGAAAAGGAAAGCTAAAGCAGCCTGGACAAATCAGCTACTCTGTTCTGACCCCCCCAGAACTGGGTCTGGGAATAGAATCGTCACCTTGGTTTTAATCTGCAGAGGGTCTACACCAGCCTTTCCCTTGGTAAGCAGGAAGCCTGATGGGAAGCATTCAACAAGCCCCAAAATAATCAGTTAATTAAGCAGAACAGGATTCTAGAAGTTTTTATATGGCATGGGTTTGTTTTTTCTTTTTCGGGTGCATTTTAAAAGAGCGGAGCGCTCAACTCCAGATCCCATCTTCTTTCACAGTTAGTTAATGGTTTGGCAGCACATACCCTGACAAAAATCCTGCCTGTTCACATATCACAGTTACCTAGCATAGGAACACCAGGAGATTCTCTTAGTTGCAGCAACGGTGACAATGTCACTGCTTTCATTCCACCAGGATTGTTTTCTAAAACCCAGCTGATCTCGAAGCTATCACCCCAAAACAGAAGCACCTTCAAAAAAGATGGCAGGAAAAGGTTGAAGTTCCAACCCTGCACCTCTCTGGATTTTAGCTCCCTTTGCAGACCCCTCCACCTGAGACGCCCGAAAGCTCCACGCGCTGTTGTAAATACGATGCGCTGCTAAACGTAAATCACAGCCCCGGGTGTTCAGAGTTGTTCTGCTCTGGCTGAAACTTGGTACAGCAGAAAGCTGGAGGAAACAATGGAATGCTGACAGGGGAAGGGAATGGAACTGGAGTTCCACTCCTGGAATGTCACTCTACTACAGGTTGGGAAAAATCCTGCTGGGTTTTAAAATATAAATAATCATCGAATCATAGAACAGCTTGAGTTGGAAGGGACCTTAAAGATCATAGTATCATCATAGTATCATTCGAGTTGGAAAAGACCCTTGGGATCAGCAAGTCCAACCATTAAGCCTATTCTACAAAGTTCATCCCTAAACCACGTCCCTCAAAACCACATCTAAACGACCCTTAAACACACCCGGGGCTGGTGACTCAACCCCCTCCCTGGGCAGCCTCTTCCAGTGAACATTTTTTCCCTACTGTCCAGTTAAAACCTCCCCTGTTGCAGCTTGAATCCGTTCCCTCTTGTTCCATCCCTCGTTACCTGTGAGAAGAGAACAGAACCAACCTCTCTACAATGTCCTTTCAGGTAGAGAGTGATGAGGTCTCCTCTTAGCCTCTTCTTCCTCAAACTACACAGTCCCAGCTCCTTCAATTGCTCTCCATGAGATTTATTCTCCAGGCCCTTCACCAGCTTAGCTGCCCTCCTCTGCACTCGGCTCCAGCCCCTCAATATCTGTCTTGGGATTGAGGTGCCCAAAACTGGACACAATACTGAAGGCATGGCCTTGATCACCTCGTTCCAACCCCCCTGCCACGGGCAGGGACACCTCTCACTAGCCCAGGTTGCTCAGAGTCTCATCCAGCCTGGTCTTAACACTTCCAGGGATGAGGCATCCACAGGTTCTCTGAGGAACCCATTCCAGTGTCTCACCACCCTCATGGTAAAGAGCTTCTTCCTAATATCCAATCTCAATCTACCCTGCTCTTGATGAAAACCATTGTCCTATCACCATATAATAATACAGCTAAAATATATAACTAAAATCCAGCACGGGCAATGAAGCTTGGCAGAAGCATTCTTTATAAGACCTCATGTATGTTTATGACCATAGAGTTAAAAAGAATACAGGATTTTGTCTTTAAAGTCCCAGCTTCAGACTCTCTTCAGAAATCTAAATGCTCCTGCCTAAACGACTATCGTAGGCACTTCCCATGCGCTGTAATTAAGGCTTTGCAGCTATAATTTCTCACACGTGGTTTCGTATGCGCTGGTTTGTTTACAAAGGACATTTGACCCCGTTCTCTGATCAAACCCAATGCCTGGCAAGTCAAAAAAACCATCATCGAGGTTGACTTCTTCTCTAAGTAGAGCTCAGGGTTTGCCTGACCTAAACAAACTGCCCAGTCAGAGCGTTTTGATTTCAGGTCTCTGTCTTATTTAACAGGCAGAAATACTGATCCTTGCTGGTATTTTTGCTGATGCCATTTTCTAGGGAAAACGCTCAGCAGCCTTGCAGGGACGCTTGCGATAATGCTAAACAAGTTTGCCCAATCCCTGGAAGCACGGTAATCGGAACAGCACCCCACTAAACGAGGGTTAACACACCCTGCTGAGACTACCGGGATCAAGCTGCCTGCAGGGAACTCCGGGGCACCACAGCTATCCTTCCTCAACTGCTTGCCTCAGATCTGCTGTGCGCTGCAAGCACATCAACATCTGGAATCCGAGAGAAACAGAAATAGTTAAGAAAGGGAAAAAGATGTTCGTAATTAACTGGGAAGTTGAACTAATTTTCCTCGAGTTTTCCTCCTGAAGTTTTCTCTGCAGTTTCTGAACCTTCCAGTAGTTGTTCTTACAATTACAGACCAAGCTTGGGATGGTGTTTGTGCGTTTGCGGATGGACAAGGTGCGCGCGACTGCAGCCTGCGCGTGCTGGGAGGATGAGGATGAGTCCTCTGACTTCTGAGCCTGGCTGGATCCAGACTGCTCTACAGATTTCCTACAAGATAGGGAAGGCTTTTTGGTGTTTCTACAGCACGCAGCCCCGATTTGAGCTCCGGGGCACTGCTGCTCTGTCGATAACGGTAGCCAAGCCTCTCAGATTACAGTCGTTTAAACACGCAAGACTCACAAGGTTTCATCTTTATCTCAGTTCAGGACTTCTTGCTTATCCAGGAGACTTTGGTGTTTCAAACAGCAGGGCTTTCAGCACTTCCCTGCAAGTCTGCTTGACAGAGCAACGGACCCACTGCCAAGAAATTCTTCTCCCTTGGTATTCAACTTCAAGTTCCTTTTCGCTTCCTCTTTTCTCTGCCAATTACCTCTCTGGAGCACGCTAAGCAAATCCTTCAGCATTTCCATCTTTAAAATAATACGGCATAATTAACTCCAGGGGACCAGCTTTCACCAAACTACACATATTTATCTCTTTTAATCTTGCGTTATTAATTTAACCCTCCAGCCAGTCCCCGAGTTGTTTGGGTTGCTCTCCTCTGAGCTCACGCCAATTTGTTAGCTATTTGCTGGCGACTGGAATAAAGCTGAGAGCCATGTGGTAGGCGTGGCCTTTTTGGAGCCGCAGAAGAAAAAAAATCTCTGTAGTTCAAGTCCATTCCGAACCACGAAGAACGACGGCACGTTAAAACACCCCGTAAATGGAAACCAGTTCCCACAGCATCTCTCTGAGGAGGTGAAGTCAGCGTCTGACCCGTCGTACAGACTGGAAGTAGAAAGTGTTACCTGTGGCCATGAGGGCAAGGCCTGCAATTCAGTGTTTTCTCCATATTCTTGAGTTTAGACCATTTCTGTTGCTCTATAAAACAAAGGTGCTCCAGAGAGGAAATTACTGTCCTTTAATCCTGGCCCTAGCACTCGGCTCTTATGTCATCTATCATATTGGCTCTGCTACCGAGGAGTCCTGCTTCCCAGGACTCGGATGCTGTTCCCATCCTCGACTTCCCTCCCTCGTTCGCATCCGTACATCTGAACTTGTAGGCTGAGTCTACAAGCCTCTGGAGCCCCACGGACTTGAAGCATCTGCCAAAACAGAGCAGATCAAAGCCTAAGACCGAGGACGCGTGACATCTGAAAAGCCCCAGCACGAGTGAACAAACACTTCTCGGAATCTAGAAGTCAGAGGTGTGGATTTGTAAAGAGAAAGGAACACGAAGCAGCTCGGCACAAGATCCTTCTGTTTGGGTAAAAACTCGGTAACGTTCTGAAGTGTTGGCACCACTCAACTCGTGCTTCATATGTTTCAGCAGCTCTGTGTTGTTGTTGGTCCTGACAGCCTAAGCGATGCCAAGTCCTTCGGGAGTGCTGCGATGGAACTGGCGCATGCCTGGCTGGAGAAGGAGCAGCTGTAGAGCGAGCCCATATACTAAAGAGAACATGTTTCAGCTTCATTTTTATTTTTGGTGTGTTTTAAAGCCATTTCTACACTTTCCACACTCAGTTTGCTTCCTTTGCACCCTGAGAACAGCTTTTTTTGCGCCCCTTTCCCACGCCACTATTCCTGTCATCTCTTCCCAAAAAGTTCAAGAGAACTTTCTGAAAGTATCACAGTCCTTCTAGATTAGTGACAATTGCAGAGGATTCTGGTTTAATACCTTTGATTCGCTAAGAAGATGATCGTATCTACATGCTTGATAACTAAATAGGATTTGAATAACATGGAGCAGTCCACGGAGCGTAAGTGCTCTTCATCTGGCTCTTGCATGAGTTTCCAAAGAGCTATGACAATGTCAACACCGATGCTGAACTAGACACAATTAAAATCAAACATTGGTCTCACTCAAGAGTTGAAAAAAAAAAAAAAAACCAGAAAACAAACCAAACCTGAAAATGAAAAAAATTCTGGGATATTATTCTAGCAGTCAGGAAGTTTCAGGATTCTGCACTTTTAGACTATGCTCCATGGGTTCTAAAACTTCTCACTATCATAGGAGCTAAACCCAGCTCCTTTTGTAGTGAAAATTAAAGTTGCCATGTTAACTTTCTCATTATGGCAGCAATCACTTAAACCCAATCCAAACACAACTGTCAGACCACTATGTCACAAGAACAACAGCATGACATCATTTGGTTTTCTGGCTTTGGAGCAGGTTGTAGAAGGTGTCCCATCTGTTTCTTCCCTCCTCAAGTCCCACATACTCTTCACAACTCTTCACCATTTCTACATCCCCTGTCTGTACTAATTTGTGCATTCACACAAGACAAATAATCCCAAAGCTTCCAAAGTCAGCACTTCTCCAGTCACACCCCCCTTCCAAAAGTTATCTGGTACCCTCAGAAGGTGGAGAGATATCAAGCTATGGTGTCCAGCTAGTTCTGCAGTGACTATGGACGAAGCCTGTACACCTTCCATCGACTCTAAGTATGAAAAGCTAGAAGAAAAAATATAAATACCAAGAATCAGAGGAAGTGCTTGAGAGATCCTAGAAGAAATTACCTTCTAGGAGGGCGGAATCTCCTGATGACATGGCCCTTCCAATCAAGGCAAAAATAAGACACTTGTAGAGCTGTGTAAATTAGGACAGAAGTGATAAATACTTCCAATTCTGTTTCTTAAAAGGTAATTGTCACGTATGCATCCGGACAGGGAGGAACGTCATCTGAAAGGAGATTTCATTTATCCTGGAACCTAACCTTTCTCTGGGGAACCTCTTTCACAGAGCTGAACACAATACCTCTATTCACTGAGAGCTGCTTCCGTGAGCTGCTTTGCTTTCGGGGGGTCCACTCCCTGCTCAGCCCTTTCCTCCAGTTCCCCCTCCTCTTCCCTGTACTATCACACGGTCACTCTGTGAGCCGTGTTGCTTTCTCCCATTCTGTTATCCTTGCAATATAGATTGGATGTGCTTGGCGTACAGAACAGATGGATGTTTAGATTAAAACCGTGTTGGAAGCTGGAGGAAAAACATACAAAGCCACGGCCGAGCATGACAGAAGAAAGCTCTCCCCAGTTTTGGAAGCTGCAGTATGTCCCTACTGGGAATAACCAGTACTGTGTTTATTACCTTAACCAGGAACAGGGGAAATAGCTGAGGTTTCACTGGTCTTTCTGCTCCATACTGTAGAGAGAAGCCAGTGCTCATTCCCTCCAGCTACGGAGGGTGGGCATTTCACACATCCCCTCATTTCTACTTAATGGTTCTTCCAGCCTTTTAAGTAACTCTCTCCACTCTGGCAAGCACGTGATTTATGGAAGCACGGCAGAAACGAATGGATTACACAGCTAATGAATGAATCAAACCAACCCAAGAGGCTGGATCATACGATCAGCTGAATGGGATGGAGGATTTTTAAATGCCCCTTCTACTACTTAGGTCTTTGCGCTTGGTTATGGTTCAAAGACCCAGAACCCAGACAGATACTGCATTGTTCAAAAAAACCCCCACAAAACGTGGAATTTCCCAGTGTGGATCTGCCTTCCCTGACATCTTTCAACAGCCTTGTCTCCATCTGAATTAGCTTTGATTGACGCGTTTACAAAACTTTGGACAGGACAACTTCAGGACTGGTATGTAGTGATGACACCTTGCATTTCTAACGGGATACTTCTCTTGGAAAACATCCAGGGCTGCGACATTTTATCTGCTTTAATTTTGCCTTTTTACTAGTACTAGCAGTACTACTAGTAGTAGCTTTAATATTGCCTTTTTAGTAGTACTAGCAGCCTCATGGTCTGAGATGGCTGTGTACAGAATGTACCCTAAGCGTGGTCTGGAATTGGTGGGATACCTGAAAACTCCAGAAAAAAAAAGGCAGACTTTGCCCCAAACTTGCATTCCAACAGCTATCTTTGAGAAAAGCTTTGTCTCTTTCAGGATCATTCCCTGTTAGGATCACAAATGTAAAAAAAAGTAAAATAAATCTCCCTTCAGACCCAAAGAGTAGCCTTATATTACAGACAGGGAATAAAAGGTATTTCTGGGCTAAGACAATGCAGAAAGTTACTGGAAACCTGACTAACTTGGCTAAGATCTGCTGTGGCCCTGACAATTAATGCAATAACTTCCTGGGACTCAGTTTACGAAAGACGAGGCTCCAACGCGAGCAGTTAATTTTACTAATTGTGCTGTTATTTGGGGATGCATCCCTTAGCTCTTCTGATCTGGCGTCTTAGGTGGAAGAAAACTTCTGACACGTGCATTTCCTCAGTACTTTGTTTTTTCCAGTAAGCCTTTCAGGGTTTTTTTTCTCCTACAGCTCTACACTTACATCATTTAGAGACACGTAATGCCACTAATCGGGTTGGATTTGCAAAATCTTATCGCGCATGTTTTGACTTTGTGTGATCAAAACCACAGATGGTCTCGATTCAGGTCTAACTTTCTTCAAATACAAATGGTGGTGTTCTCCCAGAGTGGTCGTTTAAATACAGCTTAATTTCTAACCTATTTCTAGACAATTTCTATGGTGGAGAATGGAAACAAGCCTGAAAACAATCCAACTTCATTGTATCACATCACAACAACGCAGTACAGACAACAAGGTAGCGTTCTCAACACCAGCATTTACTTATCGAGCTACGCATACAACTTTGGGCTCACTAGCAAATTGGGTTTAAAACATGAAAAAAAAATGCTTTGTTTCTTTCCTTAAAGTTTCTTCAGCTTTTATATTAAACGCAGGCAAATTTAAAATGACAATTCATATTGGCATTAAAATCTAAATAGAAAACAAAAAATGGGTCTTTTCCAACCTGAGTGATTCTGTTTTGAACTTCCAATTTTTAATCCTGCTTATCAGGTCTCTACTCTGAATTTGATGAATACCCATTTTTAGCTAAAATTAAGTTGCACTTTTGGGGAATGAACTATTTGATAAATACTGCCTACTGTTCCTCCATTTCCTCCCTTCTGCCAAAGAAAGGTCACCAGAGGGAATGAAGATTTAGCTGAGAATTAAAATAATTCTAATCTATCAGGCTCTTTCTCCATAGAGAGGAGAACAAATATTGCAGAGACAGAAGTTGGTTTATGCGCATAATTTGAGAATATATTTTGTAGAGCAAGTGAAATTCCCAAGCAGGATGTTGTAGCACTTACTCAGCATCAGCTTACAGGATTTCTTCCACCCACTCGTGCAGTTCCTCCACTTACTCCAACTGGAGAACTCCTGCAGACCTCAAATCACTAAACTGGTGGCTTTTTTTCCTTAGTGTTACTAAGGGAGAGAACTCTCTTCGAGTGGTGCTGATCAGAAGAGAGAGGTCACCAAACAATTCCATACGTGCTACACGATCTGCTTAATTAGACTTTTCCCATTCCGAGCTGAAGATCATCTCGGCGAGTGTGCTTACTGACCAAGCCCAGCCTTTTCACTGCAGAGACACTAATTTTTTTTTACTTAACAGGTCTTGTGAGATTCAGCAGTTTGATATCCATCATATTTACCAGGAGCTTCCAGCACTGAAATGACAAAAACTACTTCTGTTCTTGGAGACTGATCTGATTGAACCCCGCTCGGCACTTTATGCCGTGTGGAAAACTAAGTGGCAAATACTATTTCTCCCTTTCTCTCCCCACAAAGCCTGACACTTCATTTCAACCGAGCCTTTTATTGGCCCTCACATCTGGATTATATAAATTTTAAGCACAGTTTTCAATATCTGTGTTGCTTAAGGTTACAGTATTTGACAAATCCTATTCGCCAGGCTGTCAAATTAAATTAACACGGGCAATGGAGGGGGAACAAAAGAATAAAGAGGTGAAGGTTTAGTCCCTTGCGTTCAGAAAGTGAGATAAAATTAACCCCTCTGAAGGGGAAGCACCAGCCCTGACAGACAAGCCTGCTGGCGTGGTAACAGGCAGCAGGACCAGAAGTTCTCTTGGCTGGCATCCCAGAGATTAACTGGCCTTTACCAGGCCATCAGGTTCTTATAAACAGAAGCCACACTTAACTGCTGAGAGCTTCCTGTCTGAAGCACTAATACTCTTTGTTGTACCAGCAACTGAAGTTTTAACCACAAATCGACAGCAAACACCCGAGGTAGGCTCCCATCTAACGCTTCACTCAAGGATTCTCACTTCCATCCAGTCAGAAACTTCCAAAAGATGCTGTGAACTCACCAGTGGGCCAGAAAGATTAACTGGTCCCACGTTTGTTTAGCTGATGGGGAGAATTCAGACTCGAGGGATGCTCTTCATATCCCTCCTTTGAAGATTCTTCCTATGTAGTCGCCCACACAGAAGCTTTTTTATCTTATTCTCCAGGGTGGCTTTTGTGCTGTCACCACACTCCAGCAGCCAGATGCTGGGGAAGAGGCTTACCATCAACACACAGAGATGCACACAAAGCCCAGAGAAACGGGAACAACAGAAGTCAAAGTCAGGAGGTTTATCTGCATGAACCAGCTGTAATTCCTAGCAGATGCCTAAAACCAGTGGAGTGCTGGTTACACTTACAGGTGAGGCAAACTCACAACAGTCCTGCGTGAGACCAGCTCTTGCAGGAGAAAACATCTTGGATCACAGTCTGCATTTCTTCACTCGGAGGGTGGTGAGGCACTGGCACAGGGTACCCAGGGAAGCTGTGGATGCTCCAGCACTGGATGTGTTCAAGCCCAGGCTGGATGGGGCTGTGAGCAACCTGCTCTAGTGGAAGGTGTCCCTGCCCATGGCAGGGGGGTTGGAATGAGATGATCATTAAGGTCCCTTCCAATGCAAACCATTCTATGATTCTATGATCAAGATGGCATTTGAAGGTCTCTGCAGAGGCCCACAAGGAGAATTCTTTCTTCAGAATGACCCGGGGGACTCTGCAATCACTACTGCATCTCTCAAACGAACTCAGGAAATGAATGCAAATCCAGAATCTTCACTAGTGAGGCAGCCAGACCCCAGAGGTGAGCCCAAGTGGTCTCATCTTCACTCCCCTCCTCCCACAATTGCACTCTTGCCCACACTGCCTTCCTGCATCCCTCTCAGGTATTGATGGATGACTCCACACATTCTCTTTCCCTGGGTGAAACACTGGAATTCTTGTTGAAAACCAGGACTACCACTCAGGTACGCTCCACGACCCCCACGCAAACAAAACCAAAGAGGCCATGACTGTCGGCGAAGGAGTTGCCAAGACATCCCTCTAACAGTGAACCTTAGCAGGAAAGCACGTTAACAAAAGGACTGTATGCATACATTGGTCCATTTTTTTTGGTAAAAATCACCTCTGGGTGGCAAAGCAAAAGGACTGAGAGGCAGTAAAAAGAGCTGAGCAAATGTGGCAGCAGGACACAGTAAAGCAAGGCATAGCTGTCGGGAGAGAAAGGATCACAAGGGAAGTCTGGGATCTTTTTTGTCTGTATACATATATGTACATCTATATTTGGCACTGGACTGACAGTCTTGCTAAGCATTCTTATATGCAGTCATCGTGATGTCAAACTGGTGCCAAGGCTCCCCAGAAGCCCTGAGAAGAGCTGGCACATCTCCCAGAGATCAAAAGCCACTCTCAGCTGAGATCAGTTACAGCTACAGCCACTCCTTGGCTATTTCTCTAGGTTAACAACACTGCCGTGAACTGAAAGATGAATTATGTTTTATGACCTCTCAGCTCATCAAGTTTCTGCTTTCACAAATAAGCTCCCACACTCCCACTCGGCCCAGACCTGTATATGAAATGATAATCTGTAGATTACACGTTTATCTGTATATTACACCGAGTTGTCTGAAGCCTCCAGCAAACCAATGCTCATTCAATCCCTTTAGATACCCATTTCCTCAATAAAAAGCCAACAAGGTTCAGCGAGGATGCTACTGGGCGTCCAGCTCAAACCTGAGCAGTGCCAGCTACGGCTGAAATGACAGAAGCACATCACTGCTGTCCCCGTACACCTACGGGGACAGGACAGCCCCCAGAACTTGTTTTATAATGGGCACGTTTCACATAAACACTTACCAAGGGGTTTTTTATTCGCAAAGGGCTGTGCTAGGGAAGGGACAACAAAATAAAGCCACAATAATCCAACACACCAGTATTTGCAAGGATCCGGAAAAGGAGCTAGGAAAAGGTAGAAGAGAAGGCAGTGGAGGAAGGGAGCCTGGAAGGAAGGAGAAGAGCAAGTCTTCACACGGGTTTGGGGAAGGTGGCCGAGGATGGTTCAGATGAAGGTCACTCAGTTTGTGTAATGCAGAGGGTTTGGAATTGTGCTGAGAGGGAAACCACTGAAAACTCCCAACTGGAAAAGTGGATTAAAAACGGAGGGGAAAGAGGGGAGAAGTACAGCTCTGTTTGGAGGAGAGGAAGCTTAGAAACCCGACAAACGTGATGTAAAGGGTCAGTGGCTGGCCTCTGTGCCAAGGACAGCCTTTTGGGCAGCGGTCAGAGTCATCTCTGCCTCCTTAGACTCCAAGCTGGAATTAATGCAGGCAGCATTTTCAGACCAACATATCAGATCACATTTTTCTTTCCCAAAGGCAATATAAAGTTAAAAACTGACTTCAAAAAGAGGCAAGATCCCGATTATTTCCTTATCAGGAGTTTCTTATCTTTGCAAGAGGGAGCGGCTCTCCACCAGCGATGAGGCATTTGGAGCTCAGCAGCTTCGAGCCCCTGCCTTGCACACATACTGTGCTTCAAGATGCTACAGCTTAAGTTCCTGGCTGGCAAGTTCTGCTTTATGCACCCCAGACCTGCCTAAACGTTCTCCCTTTGTGCCTCTTCTAATCACTGAGAACCTTCTGCATCAAGAAGCATCACTCCAAACCTTACAGAGTCCTGGAGACGGGGTAGACACAAGCAAGGACACCAAGCAGCAAGTCGTTCAGCGTTCAGTTCTCTTAAAGGATTGCTTCTGTCCACGAAGCTCAGCCAAGAGCAGAAACAGTTCACTCAGGAGTAGAACAAAGCCAAGCCCCCAGAGAAAACCAGCTGATGGATGGCTATCTGAAATCGTTGAGGATGTAAAAACTTCACGGTGGGGGAGGCAGATCACTCAAGCCAGATACCATCAGAAGTTACTCCTACGCTCCGGCACGATGGATAACGTTACACAAGGGTTCTTCAGAACGTTAATAAAGCTCAAGGTAACGAGCATTTCTCTGCC
Organism: Todiramphus chloris collaris; assembly: GCA_025345505.1. Taxonomy (NCBI): domain Eukaryota; kingdom Metazoa; phylum Chordata; class Aves; order Coraciiformes; family Alcedinidae; genus Todiramphus; species Todiramphus chloris. Next base: position 16,486,166 of record JANVCC010000046.1, read on the forward strand.
CAGAGCAGCAGTTCTTTGGGGGCATTACATTCACTTGGTAAAAAGAGAATCTCCACCTCCATTAGAGCAAGAGCAATAGAAAATAAGAAAACTGACACATGGCAACACTCATACTTGTTTAGAAGGAGAGGTTTACAAATGAGATCGTTTAATGGGCTATTTATTCTGGGGCAATTTATTTTTCCATTAAAATCAGCTTCATCACAGATCGCTTGGACAGAAAAAGCAGCATTTCCCAAAGCAGTGGGAAAGAGCAGAAGAAGAGAAAGAATTATGATTATTCACCAAGGGACTAAACAACACAACTATGGAACGATAAGTTTTGGGATTTAGGATTGATAACAACCTCAACCCCTGGTCCTGAAAATTATTACATCCAAATTTGGAAAATGAAGGGAAAAAACCCCCACCCAACCAAACAAAAAACAAACCACATACAAGAAACTCAACACCCAAACCCAAGAACAACCTGCACTGCCTACCCCTGAGCAGTGACACAAAGCAGGGCCACGTGTCGTAGCAGCTACTCCTCCTGGCACAGGCTCTTCCACGCTGTTCTCAGTCCTGCTGTCACGAGATCAGCCAAGGGAGGAGGCAAGATTCTTTCTCATGTGGCTACCAAGACCAAACACTGCACATATGGCCAAGCAGAGTAAATAAAAACCTGCTCCCATCGCCCTCGCTTTGGAATCAAAGGGTTTTTTTCCAAATCTGCTTTTTGTGCTTTGCTCCAGAAAAAAAAACCAACCAGGAAAACACACATCCTGCAGGAAAAAAAAACCCCAAACCAACACAATCCTAAACCATATTTGAGAGAGATTGAACCAAGAGAAGGAAGGTCAACAATGCAAGGAAACAATAGCAAGATATCCCTGCTTTTGAAATGATCCTTCTACCAGCTCTTTACGCCGCACCGCGCAGATGTCACGAGAGCAAAGTACAGCACCGTCAGGCACTGCACGTTTCTCCCAGCCATTTATTATTTAGACATCGTTTCTCTTTTATGGCTTCCCTGGAAAGGTCAAGACAAATTTTCTCTCATCACCTCCAAGGCCCAGGTTGGTAATGAAACACCTACCCAACAAAATAATTGCTGCATTATATGCTGGAATGCTCCAGTTGCAAAGGGGAACACGAAATAGCTCTATCCTTCAGGGAGGGGGGTTTCCACTGAGAACACAGAGAGCTTGCACACTGCTCTCATTTTAGTTTTCTTTAATTTTTTTTCCCTTTCCTGTTTTGCAGGGGTTATATAACTCGGGGTTACGCTGAAAGAATGCAAAACAACTTTTAATGCTTTCTGCCCTTTCCATCGCTCAGACCCGAGCACTGAAAATGAAGGAATGTAGTTTTTGTAAGGAAAAAGGTTTGTGGAACAGAGCGGGTAGGGAAAATTCAGAGTTTCATGCAGTAATTATTAAGGTTTTCTGAGTGCGCCAGTAAAATTCAGTCCCGGTAAGCAATCCTCCCAACGTTCTGGTGTGTGCAAAGGACCAAAAAGAATTATCCATCCGAATTTCCCAAAGCACAGACTCCGCTCTTGCTAAGACTGTTGGGATTCTGAGTTCTCTCCGCTTATGATTTTCACTAAAAAGCTTGGAGTTTGCCCTTTGGGTTTCTTCCTTTGCCCTTCATCTTTCTTCCTTGTGTACAACTAATGACTTACACTGATACTAAAACTCTTTATACCCACCAAGCTCGGGTCGCACCTTCTGATTTCCAGAGGCCGCTCGGCTCGCAATTTTGACATCTCTAACTCTTTTTAGCACGGTGTATGTGCCCAGGGCTGTTAAAACAGGGAACCCTGGCAGAGGAAATCTGCAGCCTGGTTTGAATAGCCAGAGGAAGGAATTTACTGGTGAACTGTTCAGTGCAAACTGGTGGAGTGCCACCGGCAACCTCAGCCCCCGGGTCTACGGTCAACGGGGAAACGCTTCACCAAGACAGATGCAAGAACCAGCCACAAAGGAAAGTAACCTGATAAAGCCCTTTTTATTAGCTACTGTAATAAAGAACATTGATCTGCAAAGCATCGGCTCTCCAAGGCACAAAGCAGAGTGGATTTCTCCAACAGTTGCCCTAAAATTGTTCCGAGCTCCGCCAAGGGTGGCTTTGCTCCTCCCAGTGCTAAGAATTCCTCTGAGGAGCTGCCTCAGACTGGCTCTGTTCACTGCTCCACAACAGATCTAGTAGGGCTATTGCTCTCCTGAATATGGAAAATTAATTTCTTTATTGGCCTGTCCACTGCCAAGGGGCAGCAGAGGGATCCAGAGAATATTTACGCCGGTCCCCAATTGATAACTTGTTTATTACTACCTGAAATGGTTTTTTGCAGTATGTTTCCATCCTAAATCCTTGGTCCAACAAACCACAGCTCTCACTGACCTACGTTTTCATTCGGTGGTGCACGTCCCATCAGGTGACCTGTAGGGACAACTTCCATGAATAAAACCACAGGATAATATTATGCTCTTTAAATGCCTTGACTTCAGACAGAGTTACTCCTGACCTGCGTCAAAACGAGTGGAAACAAAGGGGAGCAGAATGAGATGAGACCTTGCAAAAAGCTCCTGGAAAAAACACAAACCCAAACTAAAATAAAAGTGTGTCCAGTCACTACTTCAAGTATTACGAATCAGAAAGATTAGATTAGTCCATGGGAGTCGAGAGGAGATAAACACTCTTTTTCACCCTGGAAACTGTAGTTTCCTTCTGGTTGAGTCAGTCACCAGCTTGAAACATGAAGCATCCATCCAGAGTGATAAGCCAGGCTTCTTCCTCCTGGTCCGAGACTAATAAAGGTGTTTAAAGTCTTGTTCCACACCCTCTGATAAGAGGTTACGCTGCTGGGAAGTTCCACATTTATCCCCTTTTTCTCTGGGAAATACCCATGAGGTAAGAGATGCTGAGAACTGCAGGCACCGCATCGGCCAGGGGCGAGCTGGTGAGCCCAAGGACGGGGCTTTTCCTGTTCAAGTGCCACCCCCACTCCAGTGTTTTCACACGGGATGCTCTAACCATACAGGGTATGACAAAGCCAAGAACAAGGGGTCAGGATCTCACCCTGTACGTGCCAAGTGATGGTTTAAAAAGACCCTAAGAATCCCATGTACTTAAATGAGATGGAAAACAGAATGGTAGGAAGGGACCTCTGGAGAGCATCGAGTCCAACCCCCCTGCCCCAGCAGGGGCACCCAGGGCAGCCCACACAGGAACAGAGCCAGGGGGGCTGGAAAGGCTCCAGAGAAGGAGACTCTACAGCCTCTCTGGGCAGCCTGGGCCAGGCTCTGGCACTCTCACAGCAAAGTTTCTCCTCCTGTTGAGGTGGAACTTGCTGTGTTTCCCCTTGCTACCATCACCTCTCGTCTTGTCCCAGGGCACCACTGACAAGAGCCTGGCCCCTTCTCCTTGACCCCCACCCTTCAGATCTCTGTAACCATTCATCAGATCCCTCTCAGGCTTCTCTTCTCCAGGCTAAACAGCCCCAGGGCTCTCAGCCTTTCCTCAGCAGAGATGTTCCAGTCCCTTCAGCATCCTTGTAGTCTCCCTTGGACTCTCTCTACTATTTCCCTGTCCCTCTTGAACCGGGAAGACCAGCACTGGACACAACACTCCAGATGTGGCCTCCCTAGGGCAGGGTAGAGGGGGAGCAGACCCTTCCCAGACCTGCTGCCCCCACTCTTCTTGATGCCCCCCAGGAGACCATTGGCCTTCCTGGCCACAAGGTCCCACTGCTGTTTCATGGAGAACTTACTGTCCACCAGGACTCAAGATCCTTCTCCATGGAGCTGTAGTACAGCCCATGCTAATATGGGGTGATAACTTTGTTGGACATCAGCAGGTCCTCTTTGAACGCTCAGAAAACCCCCTAATAAGTCACTGTGAAATGAATCACACCCTTGGTTTGAGAGTTCAAAGCCACTTGGGAAATAAAAGAATAAATCAGACTGAAATCAGCTATAGCCACGATCAGAACAAAATCAACTTCCATCAAGGATTTAACGTCTGGATTTCAATTAAGCTTCGGGTTAAATGGTACCGTTCTTAACTCATAAACCATCAAGGGGTTAAAAAAGAAAAGAAAAGAAAAAGAGATCAGCCTTTGATGTCAGTTTGAAAGTTGCTGAGCTATTAATCAGTAGTTATCAGTTTGCCTTAGATGACTAAAGCTCATTAATATAAACGAGAAGCCTGAAAAGATGACATTAGTGTGCTATCAGTTCCATAATTTACAGGGCTGAAATAGCTAAAATAGTTAACCTATCACACACCCCAGAGAAGGGCAATTTGGCATCATTAGTTTTATTCTGCCGTTTGCCAACCGTAATTGGGAACGAGAGGGGCTTGTAAATGGGACTGGCAGCAGCTTTCGCCCACAACCTCTTGGATTTTATTCCCCTCACCCAAGTCCTGGCATTTCATGAATGAAATAGCACCAAAAGCATCCCAATGTTTCAATAACACTGAATATTGGCGATCTGCTGGTGTCACCCATCCCTGGTCCCCTCCTGCTCATCTCCGGAGGCCACAGAGCTCTGTGTTTGAGCCTCTCCTCCACAGATCCTCACCCACGGCGAGTAGAAGACAAGGGGGCTCTGGAGTGATCAGCAAAGATACAGAAGCTCATGGCGGGGATGACAGAAGCTATTTAGCCCGTGGAAAGTTTCACATTCCTTTTGCTTTCAGTGGATAAATGCTTCCTAAAAGCGCAGCGCCGTGGCAATTATTCCCAAAGCTCGGGGTTTTGTTTGCTGTTGCCTTTCTACAAAGAGGATACGTTTTTTCCTCTCGTCATCTTCATTATAGATAATATACCAGTTCTCAGATAAAGAGCTATTTATGGTTGGCCAGTTCCAAAGCAGCGCACGACTTCGCCGCTCGCCAGATCCATTTGCTGCTGCTCGCTGGCCAAATTGCTCATTCTTACAAGGGACTTTTTACACTTTTTGGCACACGAGGAACATTGTGAAATGGAAACGGGTTCTCCCTTGCTAGTTAAAAATAAAGACATTTTTTAATCTACTCTTCAGTGTTCATTGTCTCAATTCAAAACGGAATAGCCCAGAAATAATCCTGGAAATCAAGGAAAACAAGCAGTAGAATAAATTCTCATTTCTGGTTCGATATGTGCTCAGTTTGTGTATATGGCTGATAGCAAAACAGCCTTTCCACAGCCCCACTGCCACTAGATCTGTGCCTTTGTAGTAAGAGTTTAGTATTTAGCTAGTTCACAAATAAAAAACCTAATAGCAAGTGATCCATAAACATTAAATATGACCAACGGAGATGTTCAGATCCAGCCTACCCCTCATTTCAGGCTTGCAAACTTCTAGCTGGTGCAGAGAGAGCGATTCTTAAGTAAATTCACAGGTGGATATGCCTATTCTAGTTCACCTTTGCTCCTGGTGACTTTAATTCACCTCAAAGTAGAAGCAGAGCTAAAAGAAAGGTGGTGTTCCAATTGCAATGGAGGCTGGATCAGGATTACCAGGGGTTATTGCCACCCGAGATCCACATCCAGCCTAAAACTGAATTAGCCTCCAACTGTAGCGAGATCCCCCGGAGCCAAAAGGCTCCACTAATTCCAAGGAATCGTTCCCTGTTTGAAGAACAATTTATACCTGTGCTTTCCAAAGGGAGGTCACTGGCTACACAGAAGGAAAGCATTCATCTTTCCCATTCTGTTCCTCCACAGATAATCCCTTTAGCCTCTGGGTTGACATACTTTATAGAAATTCAAAATAACCATCCACAAGACTTATTTCATGCTGCAGCCTTTTATGAAGCTCTTCAAAGAGCATTCTTATTCCAGAGAGATAAGAGAGCCCTTTTGTCACATTGACATATAGAGTTTATTATCCTTTAATGGAAACTTCATCATCTATGGCAGTTTTGAACCTACCTTCTGCTATGAAGACACAACAGACGTGGTACTTTTCACTGCAGAAAGTTGCAATTCAAACAGTTGTTTCCACTGTTCTTGACTTATTATGGTGTTATATAAGACACTTGCTCTTTTCTTGCAAGCAACTTTCATCACAAGAACAATCAGAGTCCTCATTCAAAAAGCTTTTAAAGACAAAGGAAAAACAAGGTCCTGAATCTGAGTATCATTAGCTCCACACACCGAGGAATAACGATGTGCAAGCCAATAAAGAACAAGGTCTAAAATTGAAGCTTCTCTAAGGGATGGTTCAAAGCATGGAACTGATAGAAAAAAATCCCTCTCCAAGTTAACATCAACCTTTGGGAATATCACTTTTAAGCCCCAGGTCAACGTTACGTATCCGTTAAGAAACGTTGCCAAAAAGTAAGACTAAAATTTAAAAGAAAATGACTTTTCACTTTGGATCAGCTTCTGAGACGTGTTTTCCTTCCTCCCCAGGATGAGCCAGGAGAGCCTCGCTGCGTTCGCGTGCTCGGGAGCCCTTGGAAAGCAGGCACTTGTTTGTCAGTACCAATTCAGAGCAGATCTTGGGCAGCCAATGAGATGAACCAGATTACTGCTTCTTTTCTCTCTCTGGGCATTCCAAACTTTTAAGGGACAGTGCTTTTTCCTTTCTTTCTTTAAAATATATATACTCATCAGCGATATATTTCACTCTGATTTCTTTTCAGTCCATCAGGTTACAATTCTTCCCTTCAACAGGAAGGGGCAACCATTAATCTCTCCTTGGGATGCGAGGAATCGGACAGGAGGAGAGGCAATGGATTGAAGAGCAAGCACAGGAAGTTCCACCTCAACATGAGGAAGAACTTCTTCACTGTAAGGGTTGTAAAGCGTTGGAATTGACTCTCCAGAGAGGCTGTGGAGTCTCCTTCTCTAGAGACTTTCCAACCCCCCCTGGCTCTGTTCCTGTGTGGGCTGCCCTGGGTGCCCCTGCTGGGTCAGGGGGGTTGGACTCGATGCTCTCCAGAGGTCCCTTCCAACCCCTACCATTGTGTGATCTCTGCGACCAGCATCCTGGACGTGGAGCAAACATTTCCACACTGCCTCCAGCTTCTTAGCCCGTGGGTTCCAGTGACTGCTGCTCTCAGATTCCTGTGCTCAGAACAGTTTTTCTACAGCAGGTTGTGGCACTCCCGCGACCGCGTCCAGGAATAGATTGGCTGAGGCTTTTTAAGATTGCTTTTATAGGGGCACGGATTACACATCGGGTGAAAAAAAGTTATTATTTGCTCAGTGCTCACACAATCCACTCGTGGCTCGCAATAAAATCTTAAGGAGAGACAAATTCTTTCCCAGGAATTCCCCAATACCAAAGCTTTGTTAGCCACAACTCCTTGGATTTACATAATCCCAGGGTTTGGAACACACCAAACCTAAACTGAAAAAGCATACGGTACCAGGGTGATGTTTGTCAAAGCATCTCAAGGGCATACCTCTGGAACCTCCTGACACTGTGGAAACACACCGGTCCTAAGGGGCTCTTTCAAACCCTTTCAGGGCATCTGCACTCTGGACAGGTCATCTGACACACACCAAAACATTCTGGAGCAGAAACACACCTTATTGTTCTATTCAAGATAAAACCACATTCCATTAATAGTAGGAATAGAATATTCCATCTAGCGATGGGAACTGCACTAGGAGGAAAAGAATAAAAGCAATAATACTCCCACAACAGTGGAGATCACGGAGAAGGGGCCAGGCTCTTCTCAGTGGTGCCCTGGGACAGGATGAGAGGTGATGGTAGCAAGGGGAAACACAGCAAGTTCCACCTCAACAGGAGGAGCAACTTCTTCCCTGTGAGAGTGCCAGAGCCTGGCCCAGGCTGCCCAGAGTTGGAACTAGATGATCTTTAATGTCCCTCCCACCCTGACAATTCTACGATTCTATTGTCGAGAGTCAAGAGATGCTCATGGGATACTCCTCAAATACTCCTACTCCGGTACTGTCGATACAAATCTGCTTGGAGTCTAAACCCATTTTGAAAACATACCTGATGCTAGGAGATGACAGCATCTATTTTAACTGCAATTAGTATTTGAAAGGTGCTCATTATTGCTAAACGATTCCTCTTTGATAGGGCTCTACCTGCAACACATACTGGTATTCAACGCTCCCCGTAGCGAACGCTTCTCTCAGCTGCTAATTAACGTGATAACACAACTGCTCTGCTCCCATACACTGTAATTAAATTTAGGCTCTATAAAGAATAAGCTCTACCATCTGTATCTGTGGAGAGGGAATTGCTGGATTTGGACAGCGATGGAGATTAGTTTTGGGGTTTTTTTTCCCCTCTTTAGCCAAAAGGGGAACCCTCTAACGGGATTGCTTTTGGAGAACTTGAACCCAACGTGCTTTTGCTGATGGTGTGTTATTCCCTGTCATGGGGAGTCTGTCAAGCTTTGCTTGCAATAGTTTGTTTGTGCCACTGCCTCCTCCCCCCCCACCCCCAAACAGTGCTGAATAATTGATGCATTTTTACAAATTTCATAATTAAAAGACCCACTGGAGTTACTATAGTAACAGGGGCCTTTAGAAATCAAGTGAATAAAACAAAATATGGGGTTGATTGGTTGGCTTTGATCTTCTTTCTTTGTTCAATGGTATTAAGAATATTCTGAAAGACAGTATTTTTTTTTCCCCTCAGCTGCAGAGTTCAGTTATATTTCATATATATCATCAGCAAGCCACAGCATAAACGTAGACAACTTTCTGATCATTACTTTCTTTCTGGGGACAGGCCTAATAAACACAGAGCAGCTCCACTCACCAAGTTCTGAGAAAATCTTACTGACTTTTTACTACTTGGCAACGAATCCTCACATGGCAAAAGCTCTCAACGACGACGCGCGTTTTAGTAAAGGCTCCTCCAAAGATAAAACCCAATTCAAGGCACAAGAACAAAACTCATCCCTTGTGAATTCCAAAGCAAGGTTCAGCTGCATGGCACAGTTAACTCGGGTTATTGCAAGTGGTCTGGTTGGTTTTGGTCCCACTACCACTCAAGTCCTCAAGTTTCTGTTTGAAAAAGGACTCTGAAGAGATGGTAACTTCTCACTCAACAGCTCTGTCCCTCCTCACGCTGTGTACAGAGCCAGGTCATCAGTTCTTAGGGCACAGATCAAGGCTTTCTTGCTTTTCTGTTCTCTTAGTTCAGGAATCAATGCAAAGGAGAACTTATTTATGCTAATCATTATAGACCCGATTTCAGTCACTCAACTTATATCCAGTGAAAAGAATCACACCAGAAATTTTCACTAGAAAAAAACCATCCAACAATCCCACCAGATACGCACGACAAGTCACAAAGAAAAAGACCACAACAACCTGGATCACAGGCTCATGAGAAGGACGAGGTGGTATTTACCAAGCTCCATCACAAGAAGGGTGAGGTTGCATTTACCAAGTTCTATCCTAGTGCACCCAAGCACAAGTGTTTCTTGCTTTGAGTTCCCAACACAGCACGATGCCATTGCCACCCACATTGGAAAGGCATATTTGGCACTGCAGAACCTTTACTTGGGAAAGGATGAACCCAGTTCTGTTCTCGGAGCCAACGTACAGAGCCAAGTCTGGACTCTGTTGCAAGCAGCCACCTACAACATGGTTTCAACCTGCAGTGATGAAAATGAAACTTCTTTACCCCCATAAGAGATAATCACCACCTTTCATTAAGTTCTTCATGGAATTTATTTGCATCTGCTGGAGAAACATGCACAATGGTCCTGTTTCCTTGAAGATGAAGCTATGAATCTGAATGTCAAAATACTGAACCCTATCCAAAGATACGACTGGTTGGACACGTCTCTGGTGTGACCACCACTATATGGTGGCATAGCCCCATTTGGTCCTCCTCATCATCAAACCCAACCTACAAACCAGGACCACTCCAGGGACTTCCCACAGTCTTATTTTCCCAACTACGCAGCCGTGAGTCTATTGGAAACTCTTCCTCAGAAGAAAATCTCAGTGCCCGAGCAACCAGGCAGATTGGGAAGGAGGTGGAGAGGTGCACACTTGAGTCCTGTCCTTCCTTGTGGTAGGAACATCAGGAAGGTGTTTAACCAGACCTGTAGGGCACACCAGAGAGTAAATCCACCCCACAGCTTGCGCGTAACCAGTGAGAGCAACAATTTAATGTGATACGGAATCATTTTTCTCCGGAGGAAGAGAGATCTTAGAACAAATTAAGCAACAAGGAAATTCAAGCCCTCACAAATAAATAACATTTCCAGAGGTTTAGCACAACTCATGTAGAATCTGCTCTTTAAAATGTCTGGTTTAAGACTGATACAAGTTTACGAAACCAAGGAAATCTATGGTCCCAGGCATTTACAGAACGAGCCTAAATTTTCATACAGAACTTGATTTTTACCTTAAATAATCAAGTTTACTGATTTTTATTGGTCTGAAGGGCCACTGCTAAAAACTGGTGTCTTTGTAGAGAAGAGATACGACTCCAGATGCTCATTTCAGATACACCCCCTGCAACCAAGAGGAACAGCAGATCCATTTTATGAAGTCAGAGCCTGATTTGAAAGTAGTAAATCACAACTTTTCGTTTCATACTTAAAGTTATACTAGTAAACTTCCTCAGGCCTTTGGGAATTGATATTTGGAATTAAAAAAAAAACCCAAAAAAAAGAGAAATATGATTCAGAACTGATTAAATAAGAATTATTTTAGTTTGGGGAAAAAACAGGTTCTGTCATTAACGTAACATTAAATTGTGTTCCGCTTCTAAAAGGAGCCATAAACCTAACAAAGGGTTGGTTTAATGCAGTGAATTTTTATTCTTTTTTTCTTGGTAAAGCATATATAAAGACAGTAACGAGCTCTTGATGCAGCCCCACACGGGCAGTAGGCATAAAAAGAGGAAAATGCAGCAGCAGATGCATTCCCCCTTCACCTTCAGCATCTCCCAGAGGGCAGCACACCAATGAAAACTCTCTTCTTCTGGGAAGGACCAAATGGAAACAGATTTGAGATTTCACTTTCCACAGGGAAGGGAGTTTTGCAATTAATTGGTGTGTGATGCACGGAGAATTTGCTCAATCTGAGAAGGCGGCCTCCGTTCGCGACTCCCTCGGCCCCGGGAGCATCTCTCTCCAGCAGAATTCCCTGCGAGACCTCAACTCACAACGATTCCTCAAAATAAATGCTGAGCACCCTATGGCCTAAACCTAGCACAGCTTTTGGGCCTGAAGTCTCAAGCAGACCACTAAGAACTACTCGGTATCAGAAGGAAATTCAGGAAGATGACATCCCGTTTCTTGTTTTGGGGGAGGGTCTAAGGAGATGCTGAAGATGCTTCGCTGCATCCTGTCCCCTCCTTGCAGGAAAAACTTCTCCACTGTGCTACAACCTCGTAGCAGCTGCTGTGCTGGCCAGGGAGCAGAGTACAGCACGTTCAGGACTCATCTATTTCGACTCCCAGTGAGCTGGCAGAAACCCTCAACTAGCAGCAGTTCAGGAGGTAGCACCACAGCATCGACCGAGGATGTTCTTTCCAGTTTTGCCACTTTGGTGTTTATGTCACTTGACCCTGTTTTCTGCCTACCTTACAAATTTTCCTTGCATTATTTTAAATTGGCCAGCTTTTTCTGCCCTAAGAAGGCAGGACAAGGCTTATTTGTGAAACACTGACAAAAAGGTACTTTATAAAAATCATGAGCTATTTATTATAATAACAATGAGCTTTAGAGCTCCAGGCTGGAGTCCCTGTAATATTTTGTAAGCAGGGCGTGAAGTGGAAGCAGCACACCGAAACTCTGGTGTGTCATCTTCTTCACAAGAGCTTCTCCACCTCTTATTACCCTGCCTACGATGTTTAGCGATCTGCACAAACACGGCGAACTCAACCAGCTTGGCGGTAGAGCTGAAAGAGAGGGGGGGGAACAAAAAAAACCCCAAACCAAAACAGAAAAGAGAAGAGGCTTTCCTCATGGGTATGGCATGCCCCAGTTCTACTCAGCTGTGTAATCCTTAAAAATGATGACAAGCTTTCTGACGTACGCGGCGCGAGTCATCAGGAATGCGATACAAACCGAATCCAAAACCAGATGACGATGCGCTTCAGAAAGAGAGAGAGACCTTCCCAGAAGTCGCAATAAGGAAACCACCTTAGCTTATCACAAAGCAGAAGTCAGATCCCTGCCGGGCTGAGCAGCCCTTCGTCAGCAGACGGGTAGGTGTGGAGGCTGGTGCTGGGTGGCGAGCTGCACAGACAGGTTTCTGTACCCAGTACGCGCCGTGCTTGGCTCTGCTACGGCGTGGAAACGTTAACTCACGAGCGGGTGAGCAGCAGTCCTCGCAGCATTTCATCACGGTCCACTCCATTTATTTCTGACTGAATGCTGCAGCCCAGCAGAACGTAAATCCTTCAAGTTAACTGGCTACTCCTATTTTCACTGCTCTCCTTCACGACTGCCCCAGCCTGGGAGGCTAAGGGAGAAAACAGTAGACGAGCTGTTAAAAGAACTTGTGGAAAGCGTTCCAAACCCCAGGGTTGTTTTGGGTTTTTTTTCCTGCAGTAAGGTCTTGTGGTTTTTGTGACTTTCATTGAGGGCTCGATGCTCATGGTGTAAAGTCACCGTTAAAGAATCTCACCGTTGACTGGTGCCGAGTGGAACTCACTCGCCACAGTCGCGAGCTCTAAACTCACAGCCGGACAGCGGAGGATGCAGGGGAAGCACAAAAGCCCCAAACTTCAAACCACCAAACCATCTAGAATTCAATCCTGGCTCTAACATTGACTTGAAAGGTGCCCTTGGACATTTCAACTGCATTTTCTGTGCCACATCAGTACCAGGGGTATGGTGCTCCTCTGCTCGCAGCAATACTCGAAGTCGAGCACTGCTAGGAAAAAACCAGTGATTCCAATACAGCTAAAGCCATCCCATAATGTGTCCTTTTCTTTTTTTTCTTCTTGCCCAAAGGGATCTGTTCTTCTTTCCCCTTTCCCAACAGAACAGCCCCAGCAGTGGATGCAGGTCCCGTGGTTTCAAGCCTTGCCACGTTGCTTCCCCCATCCCATTCACACAGGAACAAGGGGGCCAAATCCAGAGAGATCTGCAAACATTTTGCTTGCACCCGGCGATTAAGCGTCACCAGCTGACCATCTGAACGACACAAAAGCAAGAACAACACCTGATCCTTTCTCTGGAAAGCAGGGGACACCCCCAGCCCCCCTCTCCCAGTCCTGGGCTCTCCCCTGCATGATGCTACCACAGCAGCACAACGCTACACTGGAACAGTAAATCCTTTCAGTTCTGAGTTCCTTGCCTGGTTGCTGATAATAATTCTCATTTTCAGTCATCCTTCCCCTTTTTTTCAGGCAAGGAGTATGAAGAAGGGGAAGAATTTTGAGCAGGTTTTTTGCAATCTCTATCTCCTCCTGCGTTTCCAACACCAGCTCTTCCACAACATGCAAGAGCAAACTTCGTTTTTAAAGGGACTTATGTACCCGTATTTGATTCACAAAAGAAAATTCCGTTTGCTCTAAGTGTATGGGAGGGGATTTTGTGTCTTTAGGAAGCATAGGTTTAAGTTTAGCTGCTGTTAGTAGACTGTTACTGGTACCAGTTAAACAGGTTTCCATAATGCATTGTATCATGCTTCCCTATGGAAACTGTTTAAAGCAGAGTTTTTTTTACCCAAAACTACAGAGATGAAACCCCTCATTTTCAGCGTACAGACCTAAATTCATAAGATGTTATGATTAAGAACAGTCGAGCTGCAAAGAAAAAAAAACCACCCAAAAATTTACAACAGAATGAAGAAGTGCCAAAGCAGATGAAAGAAAGACCCATTTAACCAGGAATCTGAACAGCTCCTCAGACAATTAACAGGAGATCCCACTGACAATGCATCTCAACTTCATCCTAACACTGCATTCCTACTAGGAGGGCATTTTCACACTTACCAGCATCCCTAAAGAATGGGAGGGGGGTGGATATTCTAGCCAGCAATGTTCTCAGAGACCTTTAAACCCAGTACAGATGCACATTTAGGAAGCAGTGCTCCATGCCAGTTGCCCAGGACAGCCCCATCCTGACCCCGGATCACTCCAGCTATTGACTTGTATTTGCAAGCAAGAGGTTTTAACCTCTCAGATTAATTTATTCCGAGGTGCACGCAGTCCATCGTAGGACGCGAGCTTTTCCTTCCTTTGCCATCCAAAACTCAAGCCCTGCTGGCTCGGCTTCATCACTTCAGTGGTCCTGTCTTGGGAAGGGCTTTTTGATGTTTCTGCTCAGAAGAAGCAGCCCCAGACACCCACAACGAGGCAGGGCTCTGACCCTACAGTAGTTGTAAGTACGTAGCGTGCTGGATAAAGCCTGACGAGTTCCCTCTGAATTTTCATGTGAAGGGAGGGAAAGGAATTAGCAGCAAGATCGAGTTCTGCAGCGAGAACGGTTTAATTAACAGGTTTCGGCATCATGCAAAGGTGGTTCCTCTGTAATCCCTTTCCAAAGCCCAGGAAAAGCTCACTCTTTCTCTGTGGCTTTACAAGCTGTGTACTTGTACAAACCAGCACCTGAGACTTGGGTCACAAAGATCCCACCAGCCAAATCCCAGGACACGGATGACCAGTCACACACGGGGAGTCTGCGTGGAGGTTGCATTGCTTTATAAAAGGTTTTTTTTTTTTTTTACCAGCACGCCTTTCAGAGGACTTGAAAACTCACTCGTGGCTTCCTGAATAACGTGGCTGGCCCAAACTCCCACCAATAAAACTTTTATACTGGGACCAAAACACCACCTAGTATTTTAACATCACCTATTGTGCAGGGAAGCTGGTTTAGAGAGCTTTATATGCTATATATTTGTCCCACTTCCTCAGGTCTCTGGTGATTCCATAACTGCCGGGAGAAAACGGTCCCCAGCTGCACAGTTCGAGACACAAACCTGAACAGCTCTCCTTTTAGGGAGTGTGTTGTGAAGCATAAAGATGAGCAGCTTGCTGGAAACTCTTTTCCACAGATGTGCTCTGTCCAGCCTGAGAAAACACTGGCCCCTTTCTTGACCTGTGCTGTATCTAGAGCTTCTCTTGTGGCAAACGTACAGCCCGAACCTGATTATTTAACCTTATTAATTAAAATTAGCAGAGGTGCATCCAGCAGCACGTGGAAGAGCTGACAATCCCGGCCCTCAGCCCTCCAGCTTCTGAATCCTTGGGTACAAGAACTGGAAAAGCTGAGGGGAATGAATTCCTTACTCAAAAGATACCGTTTGACTCGAGAACACTGCTGACTGCCTGGAGAAAGTGCTGAAAAACCGCCGCGTTCCTGTAACGTGAGCGCGTGTTTAAGAGTCCCTGCTGGATAATCTGCATGTAAATGAGGCAACCTTAGTTGCAAGTATCTCTGGAAACTTAAAACTGGCTACACATTCTGAAAGTTAAGTAAAAACAGAACCATGGGAGAGAACCCCTAATCACCACATAGCGAGGGGACTGATTAAAACCATCAGGGCAGGGATCCTGTGTTTCATTAAATAAATACACCAACTTCAGCTTTATTGTTATTTTAGCTGATGAAGGAAAAATAAAGCCTACCTCCGTGTGCATGAAAGTACCTAAATTCAAAGGCTCACTGGCAACAGAGTTAGAATAGGGCAGGATTTTTTTTCTCTTTTCCTAATGTTTGTATTTAAGTAGCTCACGACGGTTACTTGGGTTAATATGAAATCCTGAAGCACAGTTAACCCCTGGCGTTTTACCCTTCTATGTAAAGCCATTTCTTTGGGTTTCACGTGGCAGGGGTGCAACACTGGAATACTATTTTTTGTCATTTTTTGGAACTAAAAAAGCAGAGAAGAACTAGAGAGCAGTTGGCTGTCATAGACAACAGCATCTCATTTATTCTCTAGCTTATGCTGCTGCTGCTTTCTGGCTACTGCATTGAGTATTCAAACCTGGCTGCCAAGAGCTTGAGCAAACAACCTTAGTGAGGTCATTTCTGGGTAGCAATTTCACACAGGGTTTACTTCAGTGAGAGAAAGACAGACGTGAATTTGTATGTAGGGAGTAAGTTTCCTCTGGCTACCAGCAAACTCAGCTTAGCTGCACTGCTTGAGACAGGAGAACATCATTTGCTGGGCTGTACTGGTATTTGCAGTCTCTGTCTCATTGGTAAAGAAAGTTTATTATTCAGGGTTCTCTCTGCTGACATTCCCAGAGTTTGGAAGAATGTCAAAAAGAAATCTCCGCTCTTTTTCCAGCCAGCCTCAGAGGGGACCCCCCATCAGAACGGATGCTCCTGGCAAAGGGGATCCAGCCTCTTCGAGGGACATTTCAGCATCATCTCAACATTTCCACGTCAGAAAAAGCAACAAATCTGATCAGTTGTTTTTACTAAAGCCTTTAAGAGCTCCAGTTTATTAAGAGCTTTGTTCCAGAGCTGATCCAAGTTAATGCAGAACTTGGAGTGTCCTGGCCTCCACCCCACTCTCTCTTCAAACATTTCTAACTTAGTGAATATAAGTGGAAGTTAGTGAAAATAAGTGAAAGACAGAAAAAAAGCAGCGTGGGTACACTGACACTTGCACAGTCATGAGCATTGCTATTTTAATTGGTATAAAATTCTTTTTGACTACTTGTTTAGATATTATTAGCCCTCTAATTTTTGTAGGTGACCTTCTGCTTTTAAGGATTATGGGAGACAAAGATTTCACCCTGGACCTGTTTTGCTGGGCAGCTGGTGTAAGAAAGAAGAGGCTGCTGGTGTTTAGAGCCATGTTTTGCAAAGAAATACTGAATGGGGCTTTGGCTCGTGACTGCTCCACATCAGAATGCAGGTGAGAAACTAAAATATTGGCTTCTCAGTTCTCCAAGTACCTATCAGCAGCGTTCGTGCGCGTGCAACTTTAAGAAGGGCGGTCAGCGATAAAGGATGACAGCAAACAAAGTCTAGCATAACCAACATCTCACCTAACCTTAAAATCTTAAGGCAGGTTGTGCAAAGCCATCGCTTACCTGATCTAGTCCAAGTAGGGGTGAGAGATTGCACTCGAGGACCTCCAGGAGCTCCCCCTAACCAGCATTTCAGTCATTCCGCTGAGACCGAGTAGCTACGCGGCGCACTCGAGATTCCCTGCTCCCGAAAGTCTTCATTTATATTCCTCCTCCCACTCTTCCTTGGGTTTCATTCAGAAGCTCACAGTCCTTTCACAATGAATGAATCAAAGATACTTCAAAAACCCAAACCGCTCAAGTGGTCAACTGCGAGCCCGTGCAACTTCCCTGCTGTCAGCAAGGATGCTGCTCCCTTACACCCAGGTATCCATGGAGAAAAAAAGCCTACAAGATACAACCATATGAAACACTTCATTCCTTTAACCACTGCTTTTGTCTGAGGAAAAAGAGAGGGGGGGAAAGGCAGGGGGGGAAGCAGGTAGTTCACTGCCCATAAAAATAAACTTAATATTCATTCAAGACCTGAATGTTTTAAGCAGAACCAAATACTTCAGCAATGCTTAATGCCTTGTTACCAAAGAGCGGCCGATTACTCGCTTTAGGAAGTTGAGGCCAAAGAATAACATCTCCCAAAGCGACTGGTTGGGGGGGGAAAAAAAAAAAGAAATATTTAAAAAGACTCAAATCTGTGAACAGCTGCACGATTGCTGTGCCACGGCTGGGGGAAAGCAGCGCGAGAAGGGAGGATTCTGATCCATGGCATCACTGCGGCTCAAGATGAGCTCTACCACAGACTCGTGCTATCAGAGGGGTAAAAGAAGCTCGGAGTCCAGTCTGCAATCTGCAGGACAGACAGCAGGATATGGCCCGTTAGCACAGCTACCCAAGTGCCATTATTCAGACACAGAGTTATGACCACGTCGCTATCGAGCTCAGCTCCTCGCTGCGCTAAGCCGTCCGGATTTTAGAAGATGCAGTTCAGCCCCCGAGAGACCTCATTCCAATTCACCTCAGATGCTTCCACCGTTAGGTCCAATTAAGGCTGCCAGTTTTATGACCTACTATATATTAAAAAACACCACAAACCTGCCTGTACCCTCTCAAGGAAGTGAAAAAGCTGGTTGAGGACCTTCCTTGAAAGCTGAAAGCAGCTTGATCCGGCGGTTACGACGATGTTTTGGGTTGCAGGAACAACAGCCCTATGCTCCTATGCAGTCCCAGAGCAGGTTTCTGCCCAAATCATTCAATCTTTTTTGAAAAGTCAACTAATAACCCCTTCCTTCCTTCCATCTCAGAAGTAACCCAGATTTTAATGGTCGATCCATTTACTCAGAAATCTCTGCAATGAGTTAACACGATAATAAGGTAGTTAAGATCTACTGATACCATCAGGACTACAGGGGGAGATACATAGATATATATGAAAGACACTTGGCCAAGGAACTTCAGAGTCTAAATAAGAGTCTAAATCCCAGACCTTGTCAAACAAGCATTGGGAGTTTTGAAGGGACTGGAGATGGAAAAGTTGATTTATTTCTCTTTTTCCCCCCCCTTCCTGAAATCCTTGAAGGAAAGTGAGGGTTTTTGTGTTGGGCAAGGATTAAACAAAGAGAAGAAGCTTCTATCAGAATTTACACATAGCAACTATGGGACAAGATGAGATTACACAGCAGTTCTTTATTTGTGAAAGTATTTATGCAGCTTTCTTTGTAGCCCTAAAAAAAGCAAGCCAATACTTCACCAGGAATCCCCTTTTGGTCTTGCTGCCTTTTATAACACAACTTGACGCTCCTAACCTATAGGTCTGAATACACAACGTTATTTCTTAGCATCCCCGAAATGAACAATAGATGCAAGAAGTGTTTAAATAATAAATTAAGGCCAAGCTAAGTGATTAATGGGGTCTTCAATGTGCTGTGCTGATTTTGTTCCAAAATCAGCAGCTGCTTTATATGAACTGCTTCATTTCTCTTCAACAGCAAATCACCAAAGTAGAACTCGCTCCCCCGCGGGTGTTTTAAAGCCCGCTCTGTTCATCACATAACCTGTTGTCCCCCAACAACAGAGAAGTGTCCTCAGATGAACCAGTCCTATAGAACGAATACTATACATTTTTACAGATACTCACCGAGTAAGCTCCTCAGTAACAGCTAAGGAAACAGCAAGGTTAGGAAAGGAACAGATCCCTAGTCCATACTCAGACCCAAAAGTCAGGTCAGAATTTGTCTACCGATGCCCGATTACGACAAATCAAACACAACTTCTCTGTCGTCTCCTAAGAGTCAGATGAAGCCAGCCCATAAATGTCTCAGGGGTATTTTTAAGCAAGAAATGTTGTACATTCCCCCCCACAACTGGTTCAGGGGACCTGATGATGCAAAATCTACCTCTACATCACAGACTGGAAATACAAGCGACAGTAGCTTCTCACGACTGTGGAGTATCAGGAGCTATAACCCACAACAGATTGTTCACATCAGCCTTGCTCCATCACCCCAGCGCTTCTTTGTTATGTACTCTCAGCAGAGAAATACTTGGCAGGGTTTGCATGTAAATCAGCAGCAGCTTTTTGGATCCCCTCTTTTAATGGGGAATCAGCTCAAACTTTTCAGAACGATGATGTTCTCGATAGAAGGCTTTTTAGAAACACAATGCACCGCTGAAAACTCAGGCAGATGGCTTGGCTGAGGCAGTTCCCAGCTTGAAAATGGTCCCAGTAGGATCTGATTTAAAAGTAAAAATAAAAATAAAAATCAGCATGTCTTTCTGAGATTATATTCCAAGCAAAAAAAGTAGCAGTTACTGGAAGGTAACAGGGGCATGAAGTAGACTGCCTCGTTCACCGGTCCCAGCCCCAGGGTTAAACGCTACCTAAGTTATTTGATTTCTAAATGGGATTAATTGGTAGCTCCAGCCTCATTCTTGGCAGATACTTCAGCAATATTTGGCACTGTGACATGCAGACCTCACCTTGCTCTTGTTCACAGTTCCATTCTTCCATCCAGCTGAAAAGGAACTACATACACAACTGAGGCAAGCAGGAAGAGCTTCTTATGGCCAAATAAAAGCTACAGTTGGAAAATGCCCGGAGAACAAACCACCCTCTCGTACGGCTCCCTTCAGTCACAATTAAAAACCACAGAGGGGCTTGGGAGAAAAAGTTTTAGTCTGGGTCTTTTGTTGGTATTTTTTAGTTAGGGGGCATTTTCTACGCTAAAATTCAACGGGAAACTCTTCTTTCAGACCAAGGTGGCCAGGGAAACGAGGGTTGGATCAGGCCCCTCGGATATAAATGGATCATTTTGAAGTTATACGCGTTACTTTACATGGAAAAAATGCAAGCTTTTAAAAAGTGAGCATATAAAATACAGAAAAAAATTAAAAAATAATAATAATTTTTAAAAAAAGAAGATATTTAAAGTGTGCACACAGGCACACACACCAGCCAGCTTTCCTTCTGTGCAGCAGAACAGATACCCTGTTCTCTGCCTCCCTTTTAACTGCAAACCTTATACTTGCTATGTATATTTTGGCCCCTTTCCCACCCTACCATGATTTCCTGTCTGAGTCTGCAGCCCATGGCAACAGCAGAAAATTGGAGCGCGGGCCTTGCAGATGGTGGTGGGCCAAATGCCCTCTGCCAATTTAGCATCTTCTTCCATAACATGTGCATTATCTAAGTCTTGGCCGTGTGGCAAGAGTTACCTTCGTGCTAAATAAATGACCTTCATCTGAATGTCTAAGTTGGGCTTGCTTTAGGGAACATTAAAAAACAACCCCATAATCATGCAGCTTTACCTATACATCATCATCCTTTAAAAGAAAAATGATATTCTGAGCTGCTGTCAAGGTAAGGAAAAGAATCACAGAGTTTTATCACTCGGTTCCAGCAGGGCACAGGTCACCAGGACTGGGTAAAAACAACAGCAAAACAAACCAGATCCCTCTCCAGATTTTATTGATGGGCAGCACGTGCCACCTCCCACAACACAACCCATGACGAAAGCTGCAGGTCTACGGCTCTGCAACAAAACTATGAAACCCAAGATGATATACACAGGAGAGGGGGAAAAAAAATAAAATAAAATGCCTGGAAATAATTCCAGGGTTGCTTTCCATCGGGAAATGTAGCGCTGAATGTGAATCTTCCTGGAGTGGCTCTAATAAGAGACTCTGCATCTGGTGTTGCCCTGAGAGAATAAGGCTGGGAGGGGGGGGGAAATGACACACATTTTTCAAGGAATAATATTAAGAAGAACACAGGAGTCACCCTCACTGCAGTTACAAAACATACCTCAGAGTATAGATGCTTTAAATCCCCCCCCTGCCCTCCCAGCACACGCAACAGGACGCCCAGGTTGTCCGTGGAATGAACGGTCAGCATCAAAGCTTCTCCCACCTCGAGGTGTAAAGCTCTGAAGTTTATTACAAAGCACTAAACCAAAACTACCTCGGACCGACCCGTGGCCTCGATCCAAGTGGTTTCAGCAGAAGAGCTGTTTATTAAAAACAACTAATAAAGAGGATATGCCTTGGTTGCTGTTACAGTTTTCCATCTTCTCAAAAGTTAAACTATCACTTCAGGGCAAATATCCAAAGACACCTTATAAATTTTATATAACTTAAAAGTACCAGAAACCATATTAAGACCATAATAAAACTGTATCAGTTCAACTCCGGAGCAATTTTTATGATCTTTAGACTAAACAAAGCTGTCAGTGCAAGCTGAGCACCAAACAAGGCACGGGGTGAGGACGACATTCAAACCAAGGAGCAGAAATTGTGTGCACTTCACCAGAAAACACATCCACCCCCACAGAGGAAACTCAGTTCACGGGGTATTATCTCTTCTACTGTTACAACACACGTACATCCCCAGGTTTTAGTCAGACCTGTGGTGTTATCTCAGGAAATTGCACAAAACCCCAAAAAAGAAAGAAAAAGGAAACCTCTCAACCGCTTGTGATGCTGAAACAGAAGAGCCCTTCTGAGGACAAATTCAGGTTAAAAGAAGCTGCAGGATCATCACTAGATCATCCAAGTGGAACCAAAGATGAGCAAACTGTCTCAAAGCAACTCGAAGGCAAGAGTTTTTGCTTTTGTCTACCAGTCTGTGCTGCAGGACGTAGAGTTGGGTGGCCGTGTAAATAAACCAAGAGGACAAGAAACTGATTCCTACCAAACATCAAAAATCCCAAACAGTTTGAAGAAGATGAGGCAAAACTGGCCTAATTCCCAACTTGAGCCGTTTGCCAATGTTCAACTCTTCCCTTCGGCTGCAAAAGTAAACGTCCTTTGTCCACAAGCAATAAAATGTAAATATTACAAGAAAAATCTCTTCACTGTCATCGTGGAATTAATCGGGGAAAAAAAACAGCTCTACAGGATCAAGAAAATAATAGATAATTATGCCTCTGTGTGTTTATCTCTTTAATGTATAAGTCCCAGCGTAAACACACAGTCATGTTTTCTTCTTTATTCTCCAGGTCCCAGGCAACAGATTGCAGGTTGGGCTCAAAATGAAAGCAACAGAAGCCTCCAACGTGGACTGTAATGTTATAAACACTAAAGAACGGGGACAAGCAGATTATGTCTGTCCATAGTGTTCTTTTCCTCTCATCCCCAAAAGATCATAAACAAGCTTTTCCTTTGATCTTGCCCCACTGCAAACGCATCAGTTGTGATAAATCCCCAAGCATGGACTGAAAAGCTGCTAGGAAATGTTTATTTGGCTTCCGTTCTCAGTCTCTGTCCCGTGATTATACCACAAATACCCGTCATCATCTCAAGAGTTTTGGTGTCGCTGCACAAAAACTATGGCAATTGCCTAAGAGTGTTTTTTCCAGAATTTTCCTCTTTCTTGCTTATGTCAAGACTTTCTCATTTTTTGGACAGGGAGAGACAAATGCAGGCTCCTGATCGACTGCTGTGCCAAGACTCCCAAAAGGCATTGCTTTGGTCACTTGAAAACTCCTCTAGCTTTCCCCTAAGCAAATTTTTTTTAAATCTAAAATAATTAAAAAATTAATAACAACCAGGGCTTAGACTTCAATTTCACTTCCACAAACCTATCAAGTAGCTGACTTGCTACTTGGACGTAAGATAAGCAAACAGAGATGCGCAACCCCGGCATAAGGCGGCATAGTTAGCATAGAAAGCCTCAAGTGAAACACATGAGCAACGTAAGCTGACCCAAGATGAGTAAGAAGATGCTTTGCCTTCTCCTATCCCTGTCTCTCCAGAGCCTAAAAGCACTTTCCACAGATGACTGAATGAAACCTTGCAGCAGCATCCTCCAGCAGCTGGTATTTTGCCCAGTTCAGAGGTGAAGCAGGTTCAGTAGCCTGGTGATCATCAAACGAGTTAAGAAACGGTCTACGTATAATAATGACACAACCAGAACGAGATGGACAAGTGCTCAGGCTTGGAACTAACCTATGGGTTGTCTGGGTCAAACCCATACGAAGAACATCAGCCAGTTCTTGCTTGGTCAGTAAGAAGAGGGTGAATACATCCACAGCAATCCCTGGCACCCAATTCTCCCAGGGTACAATCCCCACTCTCAGCTCTGCCAAACGTCTATTCCAAACTGGTGTTTCACGTGATGACCACGGTAAAGACCCATCCAACCTGCTGCTTCCTAGGAGACCACCACAAACCACGACAGCTCGGCTACAGTTAATGAAAACACATCATTAAGTAACAGGTTTTGAGCAGATGAGGAGGAAGTTTACAATTTTAAGCAGCTTTCATCTGCAAGTGACACACAAGCAAGTAAAGATTCCACAGCTCGGAATTCCCTTTAACTTGAACTGAAAGGACTGATCCTGAGCTTCCACCCCTGACGACGGCAGCAGTTACACCATCCCCGTCCCTCAGAAGTTACTTTCACACTATTAATTCTATCCCACACATTCCACACTCAACAAAAGCTGCAGCCACCACCCCAGCGGGCTGCAGGCAGACACTTTAATTACAGGGTGACAACCAAGCCTCAGCCGTGCCCTGCCCAGCACCCGTCTCTCCTCGCCCCAGTTGCCAAGCAGACCAAGTCACACCCGCCGGAGCCAAACGTTTCCTAAGGACCAGAATGAGCTCAGAGTTCCAGCTGGGTTTGTGACCTCAGTCAGAAGGCAAGTCTGGATGCGTTTGGGTCAAAGGAAGCCAACTTTCCACGTCTGTGCATCCTTTCCTCTTGCTGCTATCGCTTCTTGTGATAAGACCGAGAAGACGACCCCATTTACAAGGCTCTCCTCACTCCTAAATGCACAGCTTGCAATCCTTCAATGCACTCAACAAGGTCCACCAGTTTGGTTTGTTTGGGTTTTTTTTTAATTGTAGGTTTTCTCTAAGGGAAGGAACCCGAGTTCTGCTGAAACATTTTGGTCCCAATTCATAAATTCAGAAAGCACGAAGCCACCACTGCACTGGTTTGACCATTGCCTCAGGCTCACTTAGATCTACCCCAACGCAGTTCGGCGCTTACTTTCAAAATACCATACAAACCCATCCCATTCAAACCAGAAAAGAGGCAGGAATGATGGGTTTTCTTTTGCTGATCAGCCCGAATTCTCAGCGTTCAAGGCGAGCGTTCTTCTGCAGCCCGCTGGTGCCAGTGGGGCAGGTCCATTTGGGCAGCCCGTGGTTTTAGCTGGTGGCAGGGCTGAGCGTGTGTGCACAAGCACTAACAGTCAGGCTTAAAGAATGCGTCCCTGTGGGTTTGGGGATATAAATCCAAGCTCGAGTGCGTAGGAGGCGAAGCACACGAGGTAGGGAGGTGAACGAAGCCGTAGCTCCAGTAGGATCCCAGCTACAACCAGCTCCTCTAACGTGGAAATGGGCACGTAGCTCTATCGTGTCCCACCCCGGCAAGAGATGCTGACCCAGACTAGGACGGCACACAAGACAGAAGCACATGCTTGATTTTTCCTTTTTAAATGATTTGCAAACCAGTTATTGATTAGTTATTGATACCAAATCCAAAGCCCACGCTTGATGCTCGGTAGGGTCTCCCACGTGTGTTTAGTATCAGAGAGGAGAAAACTCACCCCTGGTCTAATGTTTTTGAGTCCAAATCATTCACCCCCTCAACCCCTTTCTCAGACAAATGTCTCGCGACGCAAGTCGAGCTTATTTCAGTCTGTTTCTACTACTCATCAGCCAAGCAAACCAACAGGATCAGTTGGGGATTAGTTTGTCCACAGAGTTCTTTTTTCTTGGTTTGTTTTTTTGTTGCAAAAAACATCCGTCAACACTTCTATCTGCACAACACCAGGATGTGCTGCCGCATTAAACAGCACAGCAGGTGCTGTCGTGGGAGCGTTCCGTGATAACTGGATAGGGAAGTACAAGCAAAGTGCTGCAGGTAACGGGGCAATAAGATCAAAATGTGTTTGCAGTGCTGACAGCTCAGATTCCAACGAGCCATGCACCGGTCAAACAAAGGGACATCAAGTCAAAGACTCCCAGTTCCAAGGTAAAGTCACATTTCTCCTCGCCTCCCAACATTTTAAATGAATAGACTCTAATATTCCAAACCAGCAAGTCTCACAGAATCATTTAGGTTGGAAAAGACCCTTGGGATCTTTGTGTCCAACCATTAGCCCTGCTCTACAAGTTCACCCCTAGACCATGTCCCCCAACACCACATCCAAGCGATGTTTAAACACATCCAGGGATGGGGACTCAACCCCCTCCCTGGGCAGCCCATTCCAAGATCTCACCACTCTTTCCATGAAGGATTTTTTCCTAGTGTCGAGTCTAAACCTACCTTGTTTCAGCTTTGGGCCATTCCCTCTGGTTCCGTCCCTAATTACCTGAGAGAAGAGCCCAGCACCAGCCTCTCTGCAATGTCCTTTCAGGGAGCTGTAGAGAGTGATGAGGTCTCCCCTCAGCCTCCTCTTCCTCAAACCACAGACCCAGCTCCCTCAAACAGTCCTCATATGATCTATTCTCCAGTCCCTTCACCAGCTTCGTTGCCAAAGTCCCCGGGAAGCTACCAGATACATTCTCTACTTCAGCTGGATCAAACCAACGCGCATCGTGTATTTCCACGCAATTAAGAACAGAAAATAAACCACGTATTCCAACTGACACAACTCTTTCCATTTTGCCTTCCACATCGTTCAGCAGCTGCTTATCACTGCTGCTGCTTTGGTTTCATTTTCTTTTCAGCTCGCACTGCGTTATTTTTATAACATCCCATCAAGATTCGGTGTAAAAAGCCTTTGCCCTCGGTGGCATTAACACACCCAGAGAGCTTCACCCAACATCCCATGGCCACAAGCTCACAGGACATTCCTCCTTCCAAGGGCAGAGAGACTGAGTCCCAGGCAGGAGGGCAGAACTCAGCAGAAAACATCCCATAAAAGCAGCAAACGGTTGATGAACGAACAGCCTCACCGAAAGGGCGAATAAACAAGCCAGCCACAGATTATTATTTATTTTTAAATAATTATTTCAGCTCCCCTGAAGCATTTAGAGAGTTTGAAACTTTACTGAGTGCTGATGAAAACACCTTTGTTATAACACAAACATATTCAGCTTCCAGCCTCCAAAGAGCCTTAAGAGCAGCAGCTGGACTACGGTCTTTGACAGGAGATGAGTCGCCAAAGAAATCCAGGTTTAAACCTCAGTCTTGGGAGAATTTACTAAGATTTATGGATTTACTTAGCGTTTCTTAGGCTCCGAAGAACCACGTTAGCCTGATCTAATAACGAAGCTGGTATTCAATAGATCAGGATGCCAGAAAGGCCCATTATGATAATCCAATGCACTCTTCTGCAGAGCGCACTGCCCCGGATTTCAGCCGGAGATTGCGATGCTTGACTGGAGTTAGAACTTAACCTCAAAGTGCTTTTTATCTCCAACATCAAACCCGGTGCCATAAAACAAACTCATTTGTTTATACGCCGAGCTCGCCGTTTACAAGCGCTCCATTAAAATGCTCTTACTATAAAAGAGACCAAAAAAAATGACAGTAAAGTGGGTTTTCCTGCTCCTTATACTGGAATAAACCTGGTGATTTTACCACTTATCTCCGATTTAAATTAATGTAAAAGACAAGATCATTGGGAAGCGCTGTGGTGAATTATGTGAATACTACTCATTTACAATCCCTGCGGGGAGAAGAAGAAAGAAGATATTTGGAGCTTTTTTTGCATCCATATAAAGCTCCTCCTGGCCTTACAATTGCAAGAAAAGCCATTTAGGAGATTCACTGACTTGTGTCAGGTAAAATCCTGGTGACAGACTGTCACAGGCGAGCGCAGGGTACCTTCATGGGTGGTTTGCACTCCGTTTTCAGACGCTCAAAAAATGCATTCAATTATTGACAGAATTGATCTGAAAGGCAGGGACAACAAAAGAGGTAACAGAAGCCAAGCCTTCTGCGGCCGGCGACTGCTTGGTATGCCGCTGCACAAGCGTTATCACAACTGACCAGTTGGTGCGTTGAATATTTATAAGCCTTGCCCCTGCACAGTCACTCCTGTCTCCACTGAACACCAGCTTCCATTCATTCAGTGCCATTTTTCCAAGAAGTAGATTTCAGGAAAAAAAGAAAAGCAGCTCTGGGAGGGCCTGACTCTTCCTCTGTTTTACACACGGAACCTGTGAGGCAGAAGAACGGCTAAAGCACGTGTTTCATTTTACAGAACTGCAATATTGTGACTCCAGCTTCCCTAAATAAGGAGCGAGAGAGGGAATTGAAGTCCTCTTTTTGAATCCAGTGACAAACACCCCCCCTGGTACACAAAGAATTGCAACAAGGAGGACAAGACATCCTCGTATCTTTATTGTCTTCCACCTAAGAGCTTGTCATTTAAAAAGCAGATGTCTTGTTTGACTTTTCAAGTCGCAGCTACACCTTGTACCAGTGCCAAGAGCACATTCCAACGGGCTCTTCGCATTTATTTCACATACCTTTAGTAAGGCTGCCAGAAGGTGGGCTGAGTGCACGAGGAGGGGTTTTGTAAGCATCCCTGACGGCAGCCAGCCTCTTACCCTGTAGCTTGAACCAGGCTGACCCAACGGGGACAGTCACTGCACCCATCTCCTAGTGATGCGAGTCGTGACGTTATCGCTTTGGCATAGGATAACCGCCGGCAATCGATCCACCCAGGGAGCTGACAGTGAGTCAGCTCCCTGACAAAGTCTTTTCAGTACTAAACATTTACCCAAGGTGTATTTTTTCCAACCTGCTCCTTTACTTGCCTCTTGTTATCTTTTGAAGAGGACCAAGCCACTTGGATTCAGAGTTAAATCAGACCGGTTTCACGCGTGGAATATCTGCCCGTGACAGCGCTGAAGCCATGGAACTGTGTGTGGTACACAGAATAGCTTTCCAAATTGAATGTTTCTCCACATTTTCTGCTGAAAAATATGGTACTTCTCAGGGTGACAATGCAAGATAAACAGAGCAGCTTCTTAACTGAACCGTCATGACCGAAGTGTTTCAAATTGCTCCTCGGTCTCGGAGGAGGATGCCAACATTCCTCTATCTGCTTATTTCCTCCAAAAAAAAAAAAAAATCAGCTTTCTAAACAAATTACAGAGGCAAGAACCTCAACACCATCTCATTCTCATTACTGAGACAGCATCCTACAGACTTGCCTTGGCATACCGAGCACAAGCTCCTGTTTGTCACACGAGCTTAGTTCCAAGTGTCTGCTAAACTGGGATGCCCAAGTAACGTGGTTCTCAGTTCTGCTCAGAAAATCAATTTTACTACTGCAAAAGAATCACGATGTTTTTCCTCTCTGGGCTGTACGTGGGAACAGTATCTTTAAGATGAAACTGCCAGATACTCCCTAAAATACAAATTTTTGCTTAAAAACAATAATGGTATTTTCTGAAGAGTGACTTCTAAAGCACATTTCACCTTAGGGTTACAGACAAGCACGTTTACACGCTGGTTAGAGCAGAAATACTCAAACCAGCAGCTGGTAGAAAGTCATGAGAGGTTTGTCAGGACATTGGCACTCGGCTTTCCACAGCCTCCACACCTTTTATGAGCTGGTACATCTTAAGAACGAAGCAGGATCGTTCTTGCCTGGTAAAACCATCGCGTTTGCTTTACTCACACACAAACCACAACCAAGACGGAATCCAGATGGGGAAAAAAAACCCCACAACAACAAAACCAACAGAAAAACCACCACAAATTCATAGAAACCAATGATTTTCGCTGTGAAGCTCACTGGTGGGAAGATCAGAAATCATAAAAGCTGGATCTTACCGTTAGCGTTTTTCCCACAGATGAGATGCTCGTAAGGTTGCAACACTCCCCAAAGTTCAGCATCGTTGTTGATAACCATCTCCAGGATTTCAGCCGAGATCTCCCCTCCTCCACCATCCGGGCTCTGACTTGCCAAAACCCGAGCCTTGATCTCTTCGACCAGGTTTTCCATGCAAGCCGTTAAAGAGATGGCCGCGTACTCGTGGATCCTCACCGAGATCCTCGTGTCCACCATCCACCTGAAGAACCTCCCCACCGAGAAGGTGAGGCCACACCGAGCCGATTTACCTTTCCTCAGCCCGTCTCCAGCGCTCATGCTGTAGAGAGAGAGGGCCTTGACCGTCGCCAAGACGCAGCTTTCGGAGAGCGACCAGCTCTGGATGAGCTTGATCGCGCTCTGCACCTCGAAGCGGGTGCACTTGGAGTGCATCACGCTGAGGCGCTGAGCCTCCCTGGAGACCCTGATCAAGGCACGTCGCAGCAACTGCGAGAGCCGCCTGACAGCTTCCTGAGAAAAGCTTCTGCCGGTGCCATCTCCCTTCCCTTTTCGGAGTATCTTCCCAATGTCTTCATCAGTCCACGGGTATTCCTCTAGATCCGGCAGCTTAGGGCACTTGGAAAAGATATCGGCAACCTCGGGGTCTTCGGGCAGCACAGTGTTGACGGTATCCCAGCTGTTGTTCCTACTGTTCATGGAGCCCGAGTAGTACCACCAGTTGCCTCTGTGCTGAGAAGAGGTGAAGGCTTGGGAGTTGGACTTGGAAGAAGAGAGGCTGAGGGACCTGCAGGAATCCCCTGCCCCATAACCAGAGTCCAAAGTTAAATCCTCCAGGGTCTTCAGCGTCGAGCTGTATATCCCAGCCATAGGAAAGACGGGTCAAACCCACCGCGGGCGGCACGAAAGGTGAGGCTGGGACGGATCCTTCCTTGCGCCTACCGAGCCAGAGCCGCCCGCCCCACCGGCGGTGCGGGAGGATCGGCAGCGCAGCGGGCAGGAGCCCTCCCCGCACGCCGGCTCCGCCGAGAGGCAGCTACCTCCATCCCGCGGGGAGGCTGCGCTCAGCCATCTTCCGCCTCAGCACGGACGGTGGGAGGCACAGCCACCGGGCGAGCCCGGGAGGGTCGGGAGGGTCGCGGGGCCCGCGGAGGGCGCAAGGCGGCGGCGGCGGCAGCAGCAACGGCGGCGAGACACTTGGCGGCGGCTCCGGCTCAACTTCTCGGCCGCGGCTCTGCCGGGAGGCCCCGCCCACGCCGCATGCAAATCACCTGCGAGAGGGAGGGGGAAGCGCCAATCAGCGGCGCCGAGAGGGACAGTTTTCGCCAATCAGAGAACAGCTGGGCGGTTACTATGCAAATGAGGCGGGGCGAGGGCAGCCCCGCGGAGCGACGCCGGCTTTGCGGGACCGGGCGACGACCAGCGCTCGGCTGTAGCCACCGGCCCCGCTTGCCCGGGATGGGGGCTGCCCGGGGTGGGGACCGTGCCGGGCAGGGCAGCGTGAGGCTCCGCGCACGCCTGACTCCGCGGAAGTTTCCGCCTGAAGGGAGGATCGTGCGGGAAGCCGCGATGCCGCTGCGCCGGCTCCTTGAAAGGAGCTTTTGTGCGGCAGTTTACACGGCCCTGACCTCGAACCGTGAGCTGGGTACGAAACCGAGCGGGCCGGTTTGTCTCCGCCCGTCCCTCCACCCGAGCCCCGTCCTGGCCGGGCGGGCGGCGCGGGGTGTGCGAGCCGAGGGTGCCCCCGCCCGGCTGCACCGCGCCCGCGGCCCCGGGAGAACGCCCCGTGCCCCGCAGCCCCGGGAGAACGCCCCGTGCCCCGCAGCAGGTTCTCGGGTTCTCGCGGTTTAACTTTTCCGTGCAGATTTCACGTCCCCAAAGTCCCCCCCAGGCTGCTGCTATCCCCGGCCACGCCCGGGCGTGTTTCCACGGGCCAGCAGCCGTAGGCGACAAGGGTCCGACAGAGACCGAAGGCAGCCAAGGAACCACGTTGTTAACGCTCAGCTTCAGGAAACTGCAGTGACTGCAAATTTCTGTCGTTTAGCATTTCTCAAGCATTGATTTTTTTTTTTTTCTTCCCCCCCTCATGACGAACGTGACCTTTTACTTCTGCACTCTGAGATGTGCAGGACCTCTGTGCACAGCTTCTCTCCAAAATTACATTTGAGATTTAAAACCTGCGGAAGGTCTCGGGGAGACCTTCTCGCTGTCAACAAATCCCTGAAAGGATGCTGGAGCCAGGAGGGTCGGGCTCTGCTCCCAAGGAACAAGCGCCAGGACAAGAGGAACCGGCCTCGAGTTGCCCCCGGGCAGGTTGAGCTTGGAGCTGAGGGACAATTTCTTGCAGCCCCTGGAGGGTTGTCCAGGGCTGTGCCAGGCTGCCCAGGGCAGGGGGGAGTCCCCGTGATCCCTGGAGGGGTTTCCAAGCCCCCCGTGGAGCTGTGGTGCTGAGGGACAGGGGGCAGTGGTGCCCGGGCAGTGCTGGGGCAACGCTTGGACTCCATGGTTTTAAAGGTCTCTTCCAAACAAAACGATTCTATGAAGGAAACTTCAGTCGGGAATTTGAACACTAATTAACCTAAAGCGTCCGCTGCCAGGACTCACACGAAGCAGCAGTTCTCTCTGCCTTCCATAGATGGCATCCTGTGCTCAGCACAGCCTGGTCGGTATTTCTTGTGCTCACACAGAAGCAATGTTTGTTTTTTTTTTTGTTCATTCTTCAGCTAAATAGATTCCAATCAAAACTAGCAAGCGTCGTGTCCTGTTGTCTTTTGGTGGCATGAGGCCCCAAGGTTCTGCTTGAAGTTGCCTAAAATTCTAACGGTAGGCTGACCACCCTGTCACCCACTTCACAAGGCACCAAGGAACATGCCAAACGCTTTGACTTCTTTAATTTTTGGTTAAAAAAGTACCTAGAAAAGTGCACTTAAGACTCTAAAGGTAAATATTGCACAGACACACGCATGAGGCAGTGACTCTTTTCCATCTGGGATGCTTTCCCTTAATGACTACTTGCAATCAAGGAAGCAAAAGGGTTGTATTTGCATAGTCTGTCCTAAAGCTCCGCGCTTTCCTACGAGGGCTGGAGCCAACAAATCCTTTCAGCAGATGTTTCTGTTGACCAACTATTTTCATGGCTGGCAATTCACACTTCCAGGGATTTGGGGTTCCCCCCCTCCCCCCGTCTCTTATCTGGGATATGAGAGATTTCCTACTTGAAAAGCATAACACCTTACGGAATCTCTGTTCGTGTTTTTGTGCTGTGGTGTACACGGATGCTTAGTGTCAATGAAAAATAGATCAGAACAACTATTAAATATGAATGAAATACTCAGGAAAAAAAATCCTATCTTTTACTTATACACTTCTACTCGCAGGATCAAGCAACTTCTGTTCATACTAAAAGACAAAGCATTTAACAGGGTGTGCTAACTTCCCACTGGTTGACCCTCAAAAGTGACTTTTTTCTTTTCTTCACATTACATCTTTTTATCTCTCTTAGATCTAAGCCCAACTGTAACTCAGCTCTTTGCTTTTTTCATAGCTTCTCCCCATGAAAGCACGAACATGAAGCAGCAGTTTTCTAATAAACCCAGACATCACACTTTCAAAGTTATTCCAGCTTCTTTGAAAACCAAACACTTCAGCACTTTGTGCTCCACTCTCAGCTCAGAAATAGGTATCACGACACAAATTTAACACTTCACCCAGTTATTTTTCAGATCAAAGCTAACTCTGCTATTTTGCCATATTTTTCAGCCTTCAGCACCATTTTTAAGTACTTCAAGCCCAGCAAAGACAACAGAGCTGGCAGTGCACATGGTAAATAGGTACCTGAATATAAGATGAGGTGTTATTCAAACTGGACAGATTTAAGTCTCATGCATTCCATGCATTCAGTCACACTTCTTTTTAAAGTATTACCCTTCCACTCTTACACCTGGATTTAATCCTAGATATTATCTACCATGGCCTACTGCAAGCAAAAAAAATTACCACTGAGCATCTCTACATAGTTGTCCAATGGGAACTTGATATTATTTGGGAAAAATGCAGCTGGGTGAGAGCTTGGTGCGATTTCTACAAACCATTTCTCCTTTTTCCCTTCACCACACTTCTCCGACACTCCCACTCAGTTTGTTATTCCTACTGCTGCAAGTAATTCAACAACACAAATATCATCCAGCTTCGCAGTGGCTGCTTCCTTCCCTCCCTCCTGCAGCATTTCTTCCGTGTTAGGAGTGTTGCTACTTTCCACTTGTAGAATTTCACATGCAGTATTTCCTTATATATTAACACCTGGCCTGATAACTCCTCCTTTCCCTTTGCTGCAAAGGCATCACCAGCTTTTTCCAAAGGCAAACCAACCGTGGAACAGAAGCCCCCGAGGATGGAAAGGATATTCCTTACTGAAGATTTAAACCTTAAGCTCCAAGATATCCGACTCAATAAAACCAAAAGTGGTGTGGGAGGAAGAGGAGCAGACAATGAAAGGTTCTCTACTAATTCTACACCAGAATTAATTAGAATTCAAAAGCATCAGCATTCTCCAATACACATAAAACAACTAGTTAAATACCAGCAAGCTCACTTAAAAATAATAGTTAACCACTTGCTTTCTTTTTCGAAGGAAATGTAAAGCCCCCATAAACTTAATCTGTACCAAAGCCTCCAAATCAATACTTTTAAAGCACCTAGGAGCTGATTAATAGGTTACTTGTTCAAACAACAAGGTTCAGTGTGTTCCTAGAAAACAACATTCACATAGACACTACTGAGGGATATAAACATCCTTCACCACCAGGTCCCACATGAGCTTATTTTACTCACTCGAAGTAAAGAAGACTCAAGCGTTTCCACCAGGAAATAGAAGAAAAATATAAATAACACAATAATCCTCAGCAGAGCTCTCCCCGAATCTGTTGGCAGGGTGCAACCCACAGGGCACCTGGCAGAGGGGCCCTTTCCAAGCCTTATTCACTGCAGCTGGAGGTGGGGGTGTGAATAAGCCCAAAAGTTCAGCACCTGCTTTGCTGGTTATTGCTGGAAAGGTCCCTCTCATGATGCAGTATATTGAGCAAGCACTCATTCTGGTTTCCGCTATAAAGAGATGGTGTTTTTGTTACTTAACTGCATTTTATCAGCAACATTCAGAAGTATCTTTGTTAATAAACCATGGCTCTGGTACCAGTTGCTGCCCCAGACCTGAAAATCAGTCTGAGCCCATACACCAGCAGATGGGAGGAAAAGAGGAGCTGAAGCAGGACTAGAGCAGGTGAATCATATATCAGGTCTAAATGGGATGCAAAAAAAAAAAGAGATGTTTACTGCAGTGAATAGAAAACATCTGGGATATTTTCAAAGCAACATCAGTAGAGAGATTACATATATCTGGTGCGTTTTCTACCATCCAGCAAAGGCCTGCAATCTATTGTCTAACTGGAGCTGAGGGTCCAGTTCAGGATGTTACTAAATACTGCTGACCTCACTGATTGCCCAGGAATAATGAGGTGCCAGCCGAAGAGAGACTTCTCCCCAGCATGTAATAAATGAACTCCTTCCCTCATTCATTTTGGCCAGAATGAGCTTCTCAAAGGTGACAACACTCCCCTTTCAGAATGTGCTAATTGGTGATTTTGCATCATAGGTAAAGTTGCTTGATGGCACTAATTAAAATTTAAAAAGAGAAGACAGAAGCTCGTGAATGTCCAATTTCAGGTCAAGCCTTTGTTCTTCAAAACCCTCAGAAATAATAGGATCCCTTGTGGAAACTTTTCAGGGGGGTAGATCTCACTGAAATCTTCTCCAGAGAGTACAATGAAGAAATCTTCAGATTTAACAGAGACCAAAATTACATTTTTTGCTCTTGACAATACCACAGAAACTCTCCTGCTTAACAAATCCTGGCTACTTTGTTTTTCTCCTACTGTCCCAGTTAGTCTAATAAACAACATTACCTGTCCTTACAGAACAAGCCTCACTGATGCCCTCAGAGTGCCAATTAAAGCAGAATTTCTATTTTAAGAAGACTCTTATTTGTAGTGACAGACTAAGGTGCTACTTCTGAAAATTATTACTCTCAAGAAGAAGCATTGAGAATCTGTTAAAATAATCCTTTCTGCTCTCAAAATCTGCCTTTGGTAGTAGATGTCATGAGAGAGGTGAGGAACTTTGAGTGAAATCTCTGTGGCTGTCTCCATCAGATTCCTGAAATGAACCAAAAAGTGGTTTGCTGATGCTGTAGAGACAGCTTAACTGGCCAGTTTTGTCTCTACTGCACTTCTGTAGAAGCCATTCAAGGCAACCAGCTACAAACCAGTCAGCCTCACCTTTATCCTTGGGAAAAGGAGAGAACAAATTATCCCAGAAACCGTTTGCAAAGATATTAAGGTCTGGAAAAAAAAAACAAAAGGTGATTTAGAGTAGTCACCGTTGATTTATGAAAGGGAAATGGTGCCTGACCAACCTGACAGCCTCCAATGATGCAACCACTGGCATGATGGATGAGGGAAGAGCACTTGATATTGTTTATTTTCACTTCAGTAAAGCTTTTGACACTTGCTCCTGTAACTTCCCCCGTTGGCAAATTGATGAATTGTGGCCTCGAGAAGTGGTTAGGGAGGCCACCTGAAGCTACTGGGCTTGAAAGCTTGTGGTCAGCATCACCTGAGCTGGAGGCCAGTCAGCAAGTTTGCAGGTGACAAACCAAGGGGAGGAGTGATTGATAGAGCAGGTACCACGCAGAAGGTCCTCAGCAGCCTGAAGAAATGGTCAAACAGGTATCTCACGAGGTTCAACAAAGGTAAGCATTTGAGTCCTGTATCTAAGGAGGAATAACCCAGTGCCTCACTATGTGCTGGGGGCTGAGCAGTTGGAAAACAGCTTTGCATGAGAAAACCTGGAGGTTCTGGTGGACGACAAGTTGAACTAGCAGTATGTCCTTGCAGCAAAAAAAAAGGCCAACAGCATCCTGGAGTGTGTTAGGAAAAGCATTGCCAGCAGGTGGAGGGAGAGGATCCTTCTCTCTACTCCACGCTGATGAGACACATCTAGAGGGTTGAGACCAGTTCTGGGCTCTCTAGTACAAGAGAGACATGGGCATACAGGAGCTAGTCCAGCAAAAGGACACAAAGGTGATTAAGGGACTGGAATTCCTGTCATTTAATGAGAGTCTGAGAGACCTGGGACCCTGAGGGCAGTATAAAACAGGATCAGGTTGCCCAGGGAACTCGGGGAGTCTCCATCGTTGGAGATATTCAAGACCTGAGTGGATGGAGCCCTGGACAACCTGCTTTAGCTGACTCTGCTTTGCGGGTTGGATTAGATGTTCTCCCAGAGAACCTTCCAACCTTAACAACTCTGTGATTCTATGAATCCTGCTCTTTGCACCGTGAAGGACACCTAGATGAACCCAACTTTCACTTTTCCAAGTCAGGTCCTCTGCCTACATTTGGAATCCCTCTCCTCACTAGCATTTCTAACACTGCTATGGAATCCTCTTATCTGTAAAAGTTAATTTAGTTTTTAATCTCTCTTAATTCAGCACATATTCTCTAAGTGAAGATGCACTTAAATCACTTTCTAAGAATGAAAGTAGCATTGAAGATGCTTCCTGCATGTGTAGCTGTTTCACATACACTGCATTTATCCCGTGCTTGGTTTGAAAAGAATTTGAGGTAGGACAAGCAAGTTAATCTTGTAAATAACCAATGCCACCTAACTTAAGACATAATCCTCAATGAACATTGAAAATTTCTGCCCAGAAATTTGGGGCATATAAAGACAAAAGATATGACAATAATTTCACTTTTAAATACCTCAGACAACTGAGCAAGTGTTATAATATCTGGGAAGATTATTATGTGTTACGTTATCTGGGAAGATTGTGGAACTACCAAAATGATGGATCTACATTTGATCCTTTTGTCCTGTGAGTAACGGAATAAAATTATTGTGATGACAAAGGATGGAGAAAACTGTTGGAATAAGAAAGCCTAGCATCTGAAAAATGCATTCAATTCTTTCTTATGCAGGGCTGAAACAACTAGAACATCCCTAGAGTCATTACCAAAGTAGCTGCAAATAGCTATGTTGTTCTTCAGCATTTAATAGCTATGGATTTATAACATCCAGCTATAAAGTTACAGCAGGATAAACTTCCATCCTCACCTAGATACCTAGCTCTGATATAACTCCAGGTCTGACAAGTCTATAGGTGACTAGCTACTGGTGTGAAATAATTCTTTGGAGGCTCTTACAGTCATCTCAGCCAACTGCTCCTGGGGTCACATGTCATGTTTCTACCGCCGTATCACGTGTGAAATCTCATGTGTGGAAACATCCTATAGCTCCATGGGCCAGAATGCTCACACACTTGGATGAACTTCACGTCAAAATTCCACTTATTACTGCAGCCATTCACTGGCTGTCGTATTAACCTGTCTCATGAGGCACTTGATAGAGCAATTCCGTGTCGTAACGGACGTGTGTCATGCTTCCTGGCATGTGTGTACTGAACAACGTCCATGGCCTCAACTCTCTCTGATGAGCTGCCAGTACAGGATCGACTATAACATTATCACCAAGTCAAGCACTCTGATCACAGAGGCTGTGGAAAGAACAGCCACGGGTGGGCATGATGTTAAATATTGTATTTTGCATTAATACCACCAAAAAAAAAACAACGTTGTGTTTTTTTGTACTCCTTGAGAGCCAGGAAACTGTCAGGAAAGCAAATGAAGTTTCATCCTCTGACACTGCTATAAAGTGGATGCCCCAGAGCGTATCAGTCCATTCTGAGAATAGTTGTTATATATATAATATTATATATAATATACATACAGTTATATAGATAGTTGTTATAGTTATTCTATATAGGGTTTATATATAATACATATAGTTATATATGTAGTTGTTATAGATATAGTTATTCTACATAGTTATGTATAGAATATATATAGTTATATATTTAGTTGTTATATATATTAGTTATTCCATAGAGTTTTTATATATAATATATAGAGTTACACATAGTTATTCCATAGAGTTTTTGTCTATAATATATATGGTTATATACAGTTATTCTATATAGTTTTTATGTATAATATATAGTTATATATGTAGTTGTTATATATACAGTTATTCAATATAGGTTTTATGTGTAATATATAGTTATATATGTAGTTGTTATGCATATAGTTATTCTATATAGTTTTTATATATAATATATAGTTGTATATATAGTTGTTATATATAGTTTTTATATATAGTTTTCATAGATAATAGATATATATAGTTATTTATATATTTTTTAATATATAATATATAGTTGTTATATATAATGGCAAACAACAACAAAAAAAGAAGTGAAAATAAATGATGGGGGCGATGCAAGGGCAAACACCAAGCCTTAAGAATGTCTTCTGCCTTGTCTGAGGTCATCCAGAACCGCAGGACAACAGCTGCAG
This sequence comes from Todiramphus chloris collaris, assembly GCA_025345505.1. Classification (NCBI taxonomy): domain Eukaryota; kingdom Metazoa; phylum Chordata; class Aves; order Coraciiformes; family Alcedinidae; genus Todiramphus; species Todiramphus chloris. The sequence continues at coordinate 16,524,734 of JANVCC010000046.1, forward strand.
TATTTTGGGTGGTACTGACCTACAACAGCTGCTCAGCTGGTGCAGGATCTCATTCCACACGGTTCCTACCAGCTCTCACAAGGGCTACTGCTCCATCCTGGTCTGTACAGGCTGCGTGCACAAATTCTGCTGCCCCCTGGCTGGGATTACTCAGACCTTTATTTCCCCAAGGACTGTTGGAGTTTGTAGGGTTCTGCAGCTTTGCCGTATCACAGGAACCCACCGACTGCCTCTTGAGGAAAGACCACAAGAACCCTCTACTTCAAACTGCTCCGGGATGTCCATCAGCCGTGTAGTAATTCCTTCTGCTGCCAAAGAAAGAAAGAATGCTCAGGGGAAAGATGAACAAATACAAATACCAGCTTCCCCACTGCTGTGGGAACAGTGGCTGCCTGCCACACCTCTCGGAGCGGGGGCGCGCGTGGATGCCAAGCAGGCGCTGAACGTCTGGCACGGTTTCCAACAGATATGGCACAGTCACCACGAGGTGTTTCGCCTCACAGAGTGATCAACAAACGTGCAACAGCTTGTGACATGTAACTGCTTGGAATAGAGGCTTGGAATCAGGGAATCGCAGACTGGTTTGGGTGGGAAAGGACCTTCCAAGGCCATCCCATCCAACCCCCCTGCAGGGAGCAGGGCCATCTGCAGCTAGAGCAGGGTGCTCAGAGCCCCGGGCAACCTCCCCTGGGATGGTGCCAGGGATGGGGCAGCCACCACCTCTCTGGGCAGCCTGGCACAGGCTCTCCCCACCCTCAGCACCAACAATTTCTCCTGCTCTCCAGCCTGAATCTCCCTCTTGGAGTTCCAACCATCCCCCCTTCTCCTCTGCAGCCTTCCCCTCTGCAGGCTGAACCCCCCCAGCTCTCCCAGCCTGGCTCCCAGCAGAGGGGTTCCAGCCCTCCCAGCATCGCTGGGGCTCCTCTGGCCCCGCTCCACCAGGTCCCTGTCTCTGCTGTGCTGAGCACTCCCGAGCTGCCCCAGCACTGCAGGGGGGTCTCTCTCTCTCCCCAGAACCCTGGGAGCAGAGGGGCAGGATCCCCCCCTCCCCTGCTGCCCACGCTGCTGGGGTGCAGCCCAGGGTGCCGGTGGCTGGAAGAGGCAGTGCCCCTTTCTGTTCACAACAGATTGGCAAGACAGGCTCCTGTCTGAGAAAATGCAACTGCAAGAAAAAGGCAAAAGCGAGTCAGACAGGGATGGAAAACAGCCTGAGGATAAGAATCAAGCTGATGGGTATGATGAGGAGTGCAGTGAGGTCACAGAACTTTGCTGCTGTGTTTTTCTAACCCGGTCTCAATTCACCTTTTCTACCACAGTGTCCTGCCAGGCCTGCTGTGCTCACTGTTGGCTGACTCTTGTTCATTGTCCTGTTTCTGTCTGTGTTTTGAGACTGCCCTACACCAAAAGGTCAGTAGCACCTACCTTGTCTTACACCCTATACTCCAGAATGCCTGAAGGATTCTCCCATCCTTGTCGCTGTTTATACCGGGAGCGAAGAGATGCAGCAACACAAAATCAGTAAAGAGAGAGCCAGGAGAGGAAGAAGAAGAAGACCCTTTATTAATTTCTAACCCCGTTTTCTATCCCCTAGCCCCACAGGGTGATTGCTCAGTGATCACCCATCTCCTAGGGGGATTGGCTAAAGTCCTACAACACCTACTTCAAAATCTTTTTCCAATGTACCATAAACAGAACTTGGCAAAACACCAGGAGTTGGTCCAGCTTACAAAAACCATCCTACTGTTTCTCATAACGCTGGTGAGAAAGGCAGGATTCTCACTGAATATTGTGAGACCCTGAGAACATCCCTCTGCTAGCAGCTTTGCAGCATCCACACATCCTTGCTTGGGTGCCACGTGTGGCCTCGGGAGGTTACGTCTTCTGCAACTAGGAACATAGGAAAGGAGTTGGAAAGGAAATGCATATGAAAACATCAATAGGAAAAGGCAGGAGGCGTGATGACTATCCCTTCGCCGAGATGAGGTCACAGAGTTTCTATCAACTGCATTCCAGCAGGTTGTTGATGTTGCTTCCATAGGAAGTATGGGAAGAATAGAGTGTGGTACCCAGGGAGCACTGCTGTTTCTGTTCTGCACAGAAAAGCTTCCAAGGAGGCATATACACATGTTGTGCGAGGGGACATTTACATTGGATAGGAGGAAAAATTTCATCCCCACAGATGGAACCAGCTCAAGAACCACCGAGTCAACGTGTAGTCTCAATAAATAAACACCACCCACCTTCTCATATGCTTAATCCCAGTTATGACAGGGTTTCTTGTTATCATATAATCCATGAATATGTTCCCAACACGGAGACCACTGGCAGAGGCCAATTTGTTGTTGCCACTCACGATGAAACATAGGCTGGAAGCAATGTGTAGGTAATTACCAACTCCCTTTTTTTCCACCTACGTCACTGGGAAGGCATACCTGTGACACATCACCTGGCATGGAAGCATCACAGCACTATCCATAGGACATCTCAGTACCTGGTCCTGAAAAAAAAATATAGGAATAGTCTGTATGATTCAGCATAAGTGGGACTGGTGCCAGGGTTATGAAGTATGGGATCCATCAGTGCTCAATAAAGGGATGAATCAGAGATGTATCAGAGGTTGACAAAATAAGTAAATGAAATGAAGAGCGATGGGGTGGATGTCACAGGAAAAGAACTGGATCACAACAAAAAAAAAACCCTCCTCGTTCAAATGCCTCAAAATACAGGGGGATAAACCAAGGTCTGTTGCCCATCCCTAGGAAAAATTCTTGGTAGTTAACTTTCAAGTGAGTAGGATACACTGGTTACAATCCCTATGATTGTTAAGCAGGAAAAAGAGCAAACCCATCAATCCAGAAGAAGATGGTGAAAAGCCTCTGGAATCTCTCCTGCAGGCAGAACATTAAGTTTTCTCAAGGTTCCATATCTTGAAAGCTATTTGCAGATTTCAGGAAAATGTCTGAGTGATAATACCAAAGAAGAGAGGTGTTATCACACTGTAAAAAAAAAATAAATAAAGAAGCACACCCACCCCCTACTAACAACAAAAAAAAAAGGAAAAAACCAATTGTTAACCTCCTCAGCCAACTAATATGATAACCAGGAAAAATAGCTGTTGTCAGAATTGAGAGTAGTGGGTGGTCAAAACGTGGCTTAATTTATATGGTGGGGATCATGTAAGACTCTTATAGCTGTAAAAAAATATCACATTTTTAGACTAGAAGCATTGAAAAAAAAAAAACTGAAGGCAGCATATAAATGTCTATTCCTCTTAAAATGATTTAGAAGTCTACGTTACAGATCAAGACCCAACAATTGTGCTGTTCAGACCCAGAACAAATGCTCCTCTTAACCCAACAAAACCAGTAGAGGCACATAAACTAAGCTGGATATAAATGCTGAGCGTTCACTGGAGATCTTCAGAAGGTTTTAACGTGTTCCTAAGTTTGATGGTAAGTTATGATCTCTCTTTCAGTTTTATCTCTCTATCGGAAGTTTCTGGGCAATGTAAATAGCTTGTAAAGTTCTTGTAAATGTCTTGTAAATAGTCAGCCAGGGTGCAGGAGGCAATTAGTAGCTAGAAAGAATGATATCAATATAATTAACCTGATAACTTAATGTCAACCTCCAGAAAACAAAACAAAAACCAACCAACCAACCCCACAACATACTAATAATTTGGTACACCAGATGTTTCACCACGTATTGGTTGTCACGGAACAGCCAAGTTCTGTGCTGATATGTCAAAATAACTATTCCCTCTTCTAGCAACTTCTGTAAAGCACATTGTAAAATCATAGCTCTCCATACACATAAAAACCCGAGGAGTTTTAGGATGTCTTGACCCCAATGTCTAGCTAAATGCTGTAGAGGCTACTGTAGTCACTGAATTATTTTGCTCTTTTTTTCAGTATATTAGATGCTTCCATAATTTCAACTTACTTATTTGAAGCGATGAATTTTCTATGAGCAGAAAACCTTAAAAAAAATGAGGTCAAATGGACAGAAGAGATTTTTGGCTTTAAGAATCACCATAGCTAAGCACACAGAAATAAATCTCTTTTTATTTTCCAGGCATCTACCTGTGAGCAAAGCAGTCAAGGGCTTATCCCGGCCTTTTATTCTATTTTAGTAGAAATCGGAAGCGGCCCATGGCAACTGTGGGAGTCTTAAACAAAACCATGGCCATCTTTGCAACCTATCACGATATATAACTAGTCAGTGTGAAAAGTGCTTTTATCAGAAGGCCTGGAACAACAGCTCAAATGCTGCCATCACACGGGACAGCTGGACCAAAGGGCATCAGCAAGCTGCTGGCCATATGGCAGGCACCGTGCTGAACCAATTATTCCAGGCTAAAAGAGCTATTTTCTATTTCCCTAATATGCTCCTGACAGTGCTGACTGTGCCCCTTGCTTCTTTGAATCTCCTAAGACCCCAGAATTTTTTGGTAGTCTTTCTTGTTGTCAAAATTGATATGTAAGCAGATGGTATACAGACTTTTTGCCAGTGTTCCATCCTTAGATGCTTTCTATTATGATGTAAAATATACTGAGAATGACAGCTACTTCAAGGGAACAAAAAAGGCTAAAATATTCACACCAAAATAAAGACAGATTTTCAAAGGTATCGAGAAGCTACAACTCTTATCAGCTCAAACAATAATAATTGGTGTGCTAGCACCCTAGGAGTAATTATTCCCTTGGTTCTATTTGCAGCCATCTCAAGGGACAAACCTCAAGTCTTACGTCTATTGCTGTCACTCCTCTTAAACAGGGCAACTAAAGAGTCAGCCACAATTCTTCTTCTATAACGAAGCAGGCTGTTTTAAACTGCATTTATTTCAACGTTCACTGAAATAATCTTTAAAAATCCGAGTTATGTTCAGCATCTATTAATCAGCTGGTTTAAGGATAATGAAAATGAATCAGTGATGAGTTAGGTTCCATTAAATATTTGAAAGGACAACAAAAATAAAAGAGGAAGAGGAAACATCTTAAGCTACATGTGGATTATAAACATGTTAAACTTAGAAAATATTATCTTAATGGGATGCTGGCAGACAACCTCTGCACTGGGGATTTGCAACCATTACCTCCAGGGGATTCCAAGGCAACCTGGCCCATCAAGCCAGCACCCTAGATTATTACAGATGTAAAATGCTCACTGATACTCCAGCATCACGTGTACCTGTCACGACGGTCACATGCATGGTAGTAGTCTTTCATATCTCTCTGCCTGCAGAGTGTCACATCTTTCATGCCTTCAAAAGAACAAGCTTTCTTTAGATACCTAAACATCCCTTCGATGCCTATCTTCAATCTCTCAGGCTTAAAAGTTTTGGCTTAGTGACTAGATCATGTGGAGAATTTCTAGCTGCTCGCCTGTTGGTTGCAACGACAGTGATGTTTTCTCTTTTCGTACCTTACAAATGCAACATACCTTCTTCTTTGTCCTTCCTTGTTTCCCAGCGTCCACATTTGCCAGGGTCACAGCAAATCCACCTCATTTGTTGCCATTCCACTGGCTGGTTTGTTTGGTTTTTTTCTTCCCCCCCCGGTAAGTTTACTATAATCACATCATTGTCTCTTCCAGTCATAACCATGATACTATACCCACAGGGAAAATCAGAAATCACTGCTGTAAAGAACAGTGTGGGATCAGGTGAGAAACTTGAACACTGTTTTAGTACCAAAACTAACTGAAAGTTGAGATATTATGATACCATGCCTGAGTTCATCATTACTGGTGTTATTAACATCACAACCTAAAAGTCAGCCATGCTCTCAAAATGCCACTCATTAGGGTTTTTCTTTCCAAATGCAGTGCCTGGATGCTAAAGCAGTGTTGGCATTGTTAGGCATGTATGCAGTCTCTTCACTTTGCATTCTGTAAGGACCTCTAACATAGGGGACCAGGGAAACCTTCCCACCTGCAGCATGGAATTCTACATTTTAATCTGAAATATTACACCGATATTTTCCAGCGCAGCATCAAACTGTTCTGGCTTCTCCTTACAGATCATGGAACCCACACACAGTGGGCAAACAAATTCTGTTTGCACATCCAAGTGGCAGCTTCAGTTTAGTTCAATTTATTGGTACGGGAATGAATTGTAGGAATAATCTCTGTGTATCAGTCTAGGGCCATACTGATGCATTCAGCCACAGACATACAGCCAAAACTTTCAAAAGCATGGATATAATTTTTACTGGCAATGAAATAATAGCCTGACTTTCCAGTCCTGCTGGGCAGCCAGCATTTTTAATTACCTTTACGTTTCTGCAAATTCAATTGGTTTGAAAAACCAGTTCATTTAGATTTCATTTATTTCTACAGAATTAAAACATATACAATGACATCTATTGGATCAAGGTATCTCTTGGATCAAGCACCTGCATTTACACATGCAAACATCCAGCAAGCCAATTAAGCACTTGACTTATTTAAAGCACATGTGACTAAGTCATGCTGGATAGTTGACCCATTTAAAAGCTTAAGAGCTTCTGATTCCAGCAGCAGGGGAAAAAATTGCCGCGTCTAGCTTTAGATCTTTTCTTTGGCACAATGAAGCATTAATGGGCAAAGCCACGTTTCAAAGTAGAGGTTTTATTATTAGGTAGATACTTCAGACAATGCTGCTAATAATACAGAGAACAAATGCCCCAAAACATTCATAAGCATGCTTACTGGTCTTCTGACTTGAAAGAAACTCCAATAAAAGCAAGCACATTAACAAAAGGAAACTGGAGTTCTGTGATGAGAAATAATTTTCACAATGTCGTTTCGAGGAATAAAAATACAAACCTGAGACATGCAGAATGCTAAGTGCATGTTTGAATAGCTTGCTGCCTGAAAAGTGCTGCATTTCTTATTCTATTGCTCTTCCAGTTATCACAAGAAGCACAGCATAACTCTTTCCAGCACTAAATATGAAACACAGCTTCTTGATGTTGCTGACCAGGAGTATTCCTTCGAAAAATCCATAAATGATTGCATTAATACAGAGGAATGAAATTCTCTTTATGGTAAAAATACCACAAAATTTATTTTACTCTAGGACTGGTGTATCCATCGACACTTAACTACCCACATACACTATTAAAGTTGGAAGACGTCTGCTCCAGAATCACTGAAGTCTTTATTGTCTGTGGAGAATGAAAGAAGCAGAGGGAAAGAAAAATGTGTTGTTTGAAGCATATGAACTGCCATTATTCTCACACGCTTTTCTATCTCTGAGGTTAGTCTTTTTCTCTAGTGGCTTCAGTTAAGACCCTGACCTAATAACTATAGCAGAGGATGGTGCAAAATTGCAAACACACAAAAAAAGAGGTTTTTCTATCTGCCTTTTCCTGCTTTTCTCCTACATGTGTTTTCTCAGATATCAACATTTTCTCTCTACTGTGCATCTCACTATCTCACTTTGGTGACTGACAGCCCAGTACACACGTGCTATTGCCCGGCTTTTACTTCCTGCCTGCTTACCTTTCCCACTAGGTTTTTTTCTCTCAATCATCCCTTGAAGTCCACCTCTTCTGAAGATGTCAAATTTCAGTGCTTTCCGTTCGATCTGATCCCTGAAAAGACAAGATTTAAAAGGCAGCATATAATGCAGGTTACTGAATTATAAACTGATTGCAGTAATAGCTTCAGCACATCATGTTTTCAGACAGAACTTACAGCATATATACACACAAAGATACATATATACAAAGTTGATTACTGCCTATCTAATACTCCAGCTCTTCTTCTCACCCTATATACTATGTCTGACATCCTCCCAGCTGGCACCCAGATGTTGGCTGGCCTTTAATGGCATGGACTTCATGTCTATCTAATTGTTCTGGGTGTGTGTGGCCACTTTGGAATCAAGGCAGACAATACGTTCTGTCTACTGCACTACAATGGACATTGGTTTCTGTTAATATTCCTCTCTTCTTCTACAATATAATGGCAATATACATGCCATACCTGCCCCTCAATCCTCTGCCACCTAAGGGAACAATTAACCAGTAGTATATGTTCCTCTTTCAGTGCTTTTTCTGTGCTTACATCAGAGGTGACAGCAAAAGGATCAGTGGAAAAGTCATTTGTAGAGGTTCCTAAGGAACTGTAAATATCCCAAGGCTGGATATTCATAACAAGGTCAATTATTATTTCAGGTCTTGAGAATACTTTCATTATATTACCTCACAGTTGCAGTACATGCAGTAGGTGAATTTGTTTCAGAACTGAAAATAAATTCAGTAATATCACTTCTATTTTTGTTACGTGAGCCTAAAACAGAGGCTTTCTGTTTTTTCTTTCTCTCCTTTTTTCCTTGTGGCAAAAAGAAAAAGTACCCAAGCCTCACCTCTAGATGCATAATTTGGATACCCTAGGAGATAGAAATTTGATTATATTTAGTAGAAGGGGGAGGGAATGAGTCTGCCAAATAATGTGGTAACACATTATAAGTGTTATAACACGTGATAAGTGTTCTCAGCACTAATCAGTTGAATCAAAACTGAGCACTCTCTGTCTTGTGTTTCTCTTTTCTGACACGGAAGAGAGGTGATTGTGGTCCCCATGCTCTGTGCTGAAGTTAAATGCTTGGGCTACGTGGTAGACGTACTCTGAGTGTAACTACTCAACAGATGTTGGAGAGAACATGGGAACGTTTGTGAACCTGATTAATCACAAGCAGGAGGTACGTACCAAGTCAGCCAGCTGAGATGGCTGATAGGTGGAGCATGAAAGCTTTAGGTGCTCATGTAACTTAATTAGCAAAGCAACAGACACTATTGACCTTCCAGACCATTCCTCATGACTAACTCGAGATCATTCCCTCGGGTGTACATCACCGAACGATGCACCAACTTTACATCCAGCACGGCTGGTGCGTGCCAGAGACCTCGCAGTCGGTGTTTAAACTCACTTTAAATACAGAAAACAAAAACTCAGATGCCAAGTATTATGACTTTTAATCTCTCCAAATCTTAATGAAGAGTGAAGCGCGGTTTGGGATTATGCCTCGGAAAGACGACGCAGCAACGGAGAACGAGTCTCCCCAGGTAAATAAAGATGATTAATTTGGAATGGTTTGAAGTTTGTTCACTGAATGTATGTAAAACAGGAGGCTTATGCAGGCAAGCAAGATGCCGCAGGAGTCAAATATCAACACAGAAGAAGGAAAACAAGGAAATAAAGGAAATATCACAGTAGAGGTATTTAAACCAGCATTCATTCCTTTCCTCACTGCAAAGACGGACGATTAAAGCAAGATGAGAGGGGAAAAAAGTGGTATTTGTTTCACACTTAGCTTTGTATATGACCTTTCTTATCAAATGCAGTTGGCAGAGTGCAAGCAGGGAAGCTAAAGTGCAAACATTTTGGGAAAACACACACCGTTGATGTTGCCACCTGCTCTCTCTTGGAATTCTTTTCTTTTCTTAGCCAGTATTTCATCTCCTCTCTATTTTCTTTTTTTAGGCACACATACAGGAGGGTATCTACATAGATATTTTTCCTCTACCATTACAGTTATAACCAGTAGGGGTTATGGGAGATGAAAGAGAAGCAGTTTTCTGCAAGTCACTCTTATTTTGAAGCAGACTTGCGACAAGCGAGTTTATCTCCACGTATTTGTTGACAGGAAGTGTTAAACTTTAAAGGAAAATCAAACAGTAACTCTCCAGGAAAAAAATGTCCACATTTCCCTCATCTTGCTGGTTAAGCAACTGAAACATCAATTACTTGATTGAAAAAAAATTAATTTTAAAGAAAGTGAGCATGCACTCCTAATATTAAGCCCACAGGACCTGTCAATCAGCCTTTTCTTATGAAAAGACCATTTTTTTAAAATAAAATAATCATCTTAAAAAATAAAAGCTGTACAGCACACCACAGAAGCCTGAATGAGTACCTGAAAAGATCATTAAGTGTTCTCAGACCTGGCTGATGGAGAGGCCTACAAACAATGTGTGGAACGGGAGTTGCCGCCTTGAAAACAACGTTTCCTGTGAGTTAAGACCTTGATGTGAAGCTTGGATACTTTTTTTTTGGCAGATACTACAGAGGGTTACTTGTTCTGTCTGAAGACTGCTTAGATCTTTGGGGATTTACTCCTGTTTAGCTTTACTGAAGATCTCCTGAGTACAGTGCGAGTCCAGTACTTGGAGGCGATCCCTGGTTGCACACAAGATGCAGCAGTAGGTGTTTCTTCTCCATCAGGTCAAGGAAGGTTCTCCTCCCCTTCTGCCCCAGTGAGACCACATCTGGAGTGTTGTGTTCAGTTCTGGGCTCCCCAGTTCAAGAGGGACTGGGAAATACTGGAAAGAGTTCAATGGGGGCTACAAAGATGTTGAAGGGACTGGAGCATCTCTGGTGAGGAAAGGCTGAGAGCCCTGGGGCTGTTTAGCCTGGAGAAGAGAAGCCTGAGAGGGGATCTGATGAATGATTGCAGATATCTGCAGGGTGGGGGTCAAGGAGAAGGGTCCAGGCTCTTTTCAGTAGTGCCCTGTGATAGGACAAGGGGCAATAGTCACAAACTGGACACATGAAGTTCCACCTCAACAGGAGGAGAAACTTCTTCCCTGTGAGAGTGCCAGAGCCTGGAGTGGGCTGCCCATGGAGGTTGTGGAGTCTCCTTCTCTGGAGCCTTTCCAGCCCCCCCTGGCTCTGTTCCTGTGTGGGCTGCCCTGGGTGCCCCTGCTGGGGCAGGGGGGTTGGACTCGATGCTCTCCAGAGGTCCCTTCCAACCCCTACTGTGCTATGGTTCCATGATTTTACTCGATGAGGTATATTTAGGATAAAAATAACAGAAAAATAGGTGATCTATCTATCTCGCTCTTCTTTACAGTGTTGGTTATCATGTAGGAAGAAAAGATTATGAGACCTGGAGACATGAAAGAAATGTCCCAAATAAGGCTGAAGCAGAGAAAAGGGAACTTGCTGTTCTTCCCACTGAGGAAAATCAGCATCATTAGCAATATTCCCTGTGGAGCTAGAAGCCTTAGCCCTCTAATACATTACAACACATTCTAGATAAAGTGATTGCCTGATTGAAATCATCATCATCATCATCTTGCAGAGAAGTGCTTTCCCCCTTTCATTTCTTTCTGACAGGCTACGGGGTAAACCAGAGCTGCTCTGCTTCATTATTGTATGGGTATTCTGGAAAGAACCACACTGGGATTCTTACCCAGAATGAATGATAAGGGAGGAAAACCAAACCAGCACAAACACACACACACAAAAACTTGCCGACTCAGCCACTTCTATAAACCAACTGCATTTGGGCAATTTCTGTTTGTTTTGAGAGGTCTCCTCTCTGCTGTGATTACCCCCAGTCACTGCCATTAGGGAAGAGCTAATAAATGGAAAGGTATATCTATATCTATATATATATAAGTTCTTTATATTTTAGTTCTTTAATACCTATTTTAGTTCTTTAATATCTATATTTGAGTTTTCTAGCATATACAGGTAGTCTTATCCTATAGAACTACAGTTGCCTAAGAGAAGAACTGTATTTACTTCATCATTCCTAAGCATAACCCAGGAAGTTTTCTTAGTAATTCAGAAGTGGTTTGGGGTTTTTTGTTTTGTTTCGGGGTTTTTTTTTTGTTTTGTTTTGTTTCGGGTTTTTTTTGTTCTTAAGGTTTCAATTTCAGGCTGCCAAAGAGACACTGTTTCCAGTGGGGCACCTGTGAATTATAACCCATGTCCATGTATCACCTCTGCCTCATTTGAGGCACAGGTAAATGTATGAGCACTGAATTACACACTCGGTCACTTAGATTTTGCAATTTAAAACATTTATTCCTCTGTCTCCCCTCCCCAAGCAATCGAATGATGAGGGAACTGCGACAATGCACTTTTCTACGCCACTGAACAACTTCAGCGGCTTCAGAGAGTTTCCACATCTCACAACCGAACGCACACACCCCCAAAAATCAGGTTACAGCCCCTCAGCAACAGCCCCATCCTCAGCAACAAGCCCCATCCTCGCCCGTCCCCCTTCACGCAGAGGCGGCCGCTTGCCGCCATCACACACGGCCCCCCCCCACCCCCCGCCCCTACCCCTCACAGCGCCTGATTGACGTTCCTCTCAGCCATTCACAGCTCTCGCTGCCCGCTGGGCGCAGAGCTATTGGCCGAGAGGGTAGCGGGGGGTGGGCGCAGTGCTGTGGTAGGAGCCGTAGGCTGCGGGAGCTCCCGCTACCTGTCGGTGTTGCCCGCGGGGTCACCTCTCCGCTGCTGCCTCCTCGCTGGTAGCGAGCAGGGCCCGCCGGGACCCGCTCTGCGCTTGGGGTTTTTCTTCCCGTAACCGCCCTTGCTGCTTTGGGAGGGGGTCGCCTCAAGCTCGCAAAATGGCTGACGGCCGGGACGACGCCTCAGACCAGCTGAAGCAGTGGCGGAGCCAGCGGGGCTCGCAGGTACCCGCCGGGGGGCTTCGCGGGGCGGGAGTTAACGCACGGCGAGGCCCTGAGGGTCAGCGCCCCTCGGGGCCGCTAGGCCCCCGTTCTCCGCCCGGCCCGGCTGGCTGGGCGGTAACGGTCCGGTCAGCTGCGAGAGGGACGGCGAAGGGACGATGGGCCCGAGCACCCCAGGATGGAGAGGGGAGCGCGGGAGCCCCGGTGCTGGCGGGGCGAGCAGAGACCTGAGGGGTGGAGGGGAGGTTCCTCCGGCCTGGCGCTGACCCGACGGAAAGCGGCTCCGGCCTCACAGAGACCGGGGGTGGGGGGGGGGAGGTTCCTCCGGCCTGGCGCTGACCCCACGGAAAGCGGCTCGCGGGGAGCAGGGCCGGGGAGCGGGGCTCGGCTTATCCCGCGGGGTAGCGGCGGAGGACGAGGCGGCCTCGCCCCGTAACGTGGGGCCCGGGAAGAGCCGAGCGCGGCGGGGCCGGCGGCTGCCAGCTGGCCGGCAGAGACAAGGGCGGTCATCGCTGTTGGCGCGGCTGCCTTCGCCCCGCCGCTCCTTTTCGGCAGGAACGGGGTTGTCTGAGCCAAGCAGGCGGGTCCTGGGGCAGAGGTCTAGTTAACTTGTTTCGTCTCCGACCAGACATTCGCTTTTCTGCTTTTCACGTATTCTCTGATGTTCTATCGCACCGGTAGAACCCACTAGAAGTGTAACTAGGGAGTCGTAGGAAAGATGAAGTACATCCAGCGATGCGTAGGGAGTTGTTTACTGGGTTAGAGTGGATTGGAGCAAGTGGTTGAAATTTTAACGACGTATAATCAACAGCATGGCACTCAGTCTTCTGAAGGTGTAGAACGTACCTCAACGTACACGGGTAAAATTATAAATACCTCAGAGTGTGATTTGCCTTCTTCATCAAATCACTGTGGCAGCTTTTACTGCATACTTTCTGACAGAAACGTGTATTTGACATTAAATACTTTATCGGCTGGATACCAAGCAGCCAGTCTTACAAGACACATCCCCCTGGTGCAGTTAAGTCATCTTGACTTTTCCCCCCACCCCTCTCCGCTCTGAAAAGGTACTCTATAAAACTACCTTCCAGTGACTAGTGGCAGCTTCAACCTAGCATATTTCATAGTGTTTTCTTCTCGTACGGATGTCGGGTTTTCTGTAACAAAGCAGTTTTTGAATACGGGCCAAGGTTAATTTGAAGTTTGGGAGGCAACTCGAAGTCTGTGTTGCATAAGGAGTCATGAGACCTTAAGATAGGGAGGACTTATTAGAATTTTAAAGTGACTTGTATAAGGTGCAAAGTACCAGTAAGGCCTGGAAGTATGTACTTTGATGTACGGTGTTTACAACAGCTTTGACTAAAATTCTCCTGGCTTTCTTTCCCTTCTTTCTGTCATGGCAGGTTAGTGCTGTAAGGAAATACAAATGCAGATTGGAAAGCTCTTATCTTTTAAGGTTTGGACTGTATGCAGCTCCCAGCCTTATGAAAATACAGGCATCAAACAACCTGAAGGCCAAAATGAGTATGAGAATTATTCTTAAAGCTACTGTGGATTTCTCACCCCCCCCCCCACCCTGCCCTTTCACCCTGATTGATTTTCTTTTCTACCCCTCATGTAACATTATCCTGAAACTTAAGTGAATGAATCCTACACTTAGACCCCAAATGTTTGTACTTTTTTATGTGAACACAGAGAGCCTTTCAGAAAGTTTCCCTGTGCAAAAGCAACTGTACAGCCACAAAGCTGCTAATTTTTTTTTTAACAGATTTAGTTTCAAAAAGGCGTGGGTTTGGCTTATTTTAGCATTACAGGGGTGGTTTTTAGACAACAGTATAGCCCGTTGGCTTGGGGAGGGCTGTGTTGCCTCTTCAAACCTTTTGCTTTGTTGTGTGTTTAGTTCACAACTAATATGCAAGAGGTTTTTCTACCCTAGAGGTAATCCTAGGGAAAGTGTTTATAAAGGCATAGGTGAATCAAAACGACTCGGCCAGCCTCCTTAAGACTAAGGAGACATTTTTCATTTTATTTTTTTTTCTGATGTCCCTTACCCAAGCTCTTGGAAGGGCTTTGTAGAGGAGAAGGTCATAGGTGTTGGGTGTATGAGTTATAGTCCTACCGCTGCGTGATTAAACCTGCTGAGCTTCCTGGAATTTGTGAAGAACTGGAGGATAAAGAGGGCTCTGATTCAACTGAACTTTTGTAATTCTCCATGAACTGAGCGAAACTTTGTCGTTGTTCGAAGACAACGTACGTCTGAGTGACTTTAACAAGTTACTTTGTGGAGTGGAGGGGTCTTAAGAGCTACCTCTCGTGTTCAAGAAGCGACCTCAATCCTTAGAATGACACTATTCAGGATGAGTAAATGACACTGAAGCTTTACCCAGGGTTTTTGTGTCACGGGCTGCTTTAGAGTGAGGATGAAGTGGCAGTCTCTGAGTGTGTGTAGACATGTGGGAAGGATGGAAGTGTCTAGAATGATAAAACAAGGAAACTGGAGAGGAAAATGCAGAAACTTAGGATGCTGTTGGCAGGACCTGTTGGTTTTTCATCACATTACATTGAGCTTGCCTGTCTTAGGACAGTCATCAATACAAAAAAAAATCCAATGAATTTATGTGTAGGAAATGTAATCCAGTGGGGTTTATCAGTGAAGCTTTTAATAACCAAAGTAATAAAGAAAAGAAAAACATTGGCAGTGCTGGGAACAGGATTAAAAAAAAACTTACAGTTCTCCCTAAGCAAACTATAAAAATTTCTTGACCAAAAAGTAGAATTTAAAATGCAAAAAGTAGACTGAAAGACTACAACAGAAGGTAGGGATCATGTGCTGTGTATGCAGTGGAAAGGATACTGAGAAGTCTCTACTCTTGTGTACTCCCCTTGACAAACTATAGGTAATGTTTTGCTTTAAGTAGGTGCTCCCTTAGCTTTATTTCAAGTCCTCTTAAGTAGGAAGTTTCCTGTAAACGCCTGAACATCGATTTCCTGTTTGTAGCCAGATATATTTTGTCTTTTTAAAATGCTTGTGCAGATTTCAGTGTAGATTAGGATTTCAAGCCTGCTCAAGGAGTTGAATTTCTGCTTCTAGCTTGATGCTAATGAAGTGGTGAGTGTATAACAAAGAACCTACATATTTGGGGAATTCAAGCCAGCTGGAGGAATGGCTGTTGCATATTAGTAACAACACCTTGGAAATGCAGTTATCCTCGCCAGTGTCTTTCATGTGGTTATTCATGTACCCCAGTTAAACAACAGTGTATATAACTCTCCCTATATATTCTGCCTCCTCCAGAACACTGGGTGTTGATGTGGATAATTGTTCTTTCCCCTGCCTTTGTGCGTTGTCTGTTGGGGGAGGAAAAAAAAAGGGCACACAAACCAACCCTGGAGGCTAGTCCAGTTCAGTGTGCTCTTGTGAGATACAAATGAGAATTTTGCCTGTTTGCAGTAATTAAAGCACTTTAAAGCAAAACTTAGATTGCCAGTATAGAAGTTGGAACCCCAGGAATAACGAAGGCTGCCTCATCAAGAGTTACTTTTTCCTTCTCTTCACCATCTCTTTTGATTTATGGAACTTTTAAAAGGAGGAGAACTGGTCAGGAGGGGATGAGTGTGTTTATTCTGGTGCACGTCCCAGGGTTCAGGTGCATGGAAGCTACTGGCAGAAGAGGGGAGGATGGTGTGGATGGTTGTCAGCTCTGTGTAGCATCTGACTGTGTGTTTAGTGTTTCTTGAAGTTGTCTTGGAGTGGGTGGTTTTTCAGCTACAGGGTCATTCCTGCTGTACAAGGTGCTGCAGCCCTAAGTGGCCCACAAGAATGGTGGACTTGGTGTTAGAGGGGAAAAGGATGAGTATGGGCCCTCTTGAGAAGTTTCTTTAAAGACCATAATGATGTTATAAGAAAAAAAAATCAGTTGTTTGCTGTCCTTTTAACAGGGTGTTTATTGACATTACTCGATCCCTGTACTGACATCACCTTCTTCCTCTCCATTCTCTCTTACTCCTTTTCTAGCTCGCTCTATTCCCATCCTCCCCTTTGAGGTGGGGGCAAACTGAACCTGAACATGTGTTTTAAGGCTGACACTTCCTGTATTTCTTGAAGCAAGAAAATAAGTCTTAACAAATGACACTTCTGAACCGTGGAAAATGTTCTTGAATTATACATGAATTGAAGCCCCTTTCTGAAATAGCCCTAGGCATGCTAGCATGATGATGTAGCTGGAGATATTTTCTGGAGCTAGTTCCAGAATCTTATGCCATTTTGCTATCTGCTTGTTAATAAATCCTGTGACAGGTAATGGTTGAACAGGGATGTACGTTGTGTGACTTAAATAGAGAGGGGTGTTCATTTCTGGTGGTGTGACATTGCCTGTCTCTCACTTTCAGAAACCAGATGTTTTGACCACTGGTGCTGGAAACCCCATAGGGGATAAGCTTAATATTCTGACAGTGGGGCCACGTGGACCTCTTCTTGTTCAAGATGTTGTTTTCACTGATGAGATGGCTCATTTTGACAGAGAGAGGATTCCTGAAAGAGTTGTGCATGCAAAAGGAGCAGGTATGTTTAAAACCATTCTTTTTCTCTCTGTAGAATTAGGCTTTATAAAGCTTTTGAGTTACCACGTAGATTGTGACATAATGTAATGCAATTTATCTATGATTTAGTATCAAATTATAATAAATAATTCTACATCAACAACAGCCTGATTTAAAAGGACTCAGTACCAAAAATTGAAGCACTGAAAAACTGTTTAAAAAAAAAAAAAAGAGCAAGAGAGAAAATGCAGTTGTAGCCCTTAGACTTTTACTGTATTTTCTGTAATCTCTGCCTCCTCTACCTGTTCCTGCACAGTACCCTGTTCCTCTGGAAGCAAAGACTTCCCTATCTGTATTTTAATGTCTACTTGTGTGTTATTTGATAGAGATTCTTGTCTTTGGCATCTGATGTAGCTGTTTGTCAAAGCAAGGTGATGATCTGATATTTAAATGGGGGGGGTGGGGAGGAAACCCCAAGTCTACTCATTTTAAAATTTGTTACTGGTCTTATTGGGGTAGAACTGGTGCTTTGATTTGTGTTACATACTGTCCTAGAAGAAAACATGAGACTGAATTTATAATGTGAATGTACATGGGGGAAAAAATTCCTCTGTGGGGGCGGGAAGAATTTTGTTGCTTCATCCACCTTGCAGGTGGACCAAAAATTTTGCAACACGTATCAGGATTGAAGAAATACTTGCCTTGCTCTGAGATAAATACGCAAATCTTGGCAGAGTAGCATCTTAAAAAGCTCCTGTTTGTGCTTTTGCACCGTAGAAATGTGATCTTTATTGTGCTGGGAGCTGTTCATGGGTTAGAAAGGGGAGAGGGAGCGAGTACCATGAAAATCATCGTGCTAAGTAAATTTAACTTTGTGAAAGGAAAGGGAGTGGTTTAGTGCAGAGACAGAACCTTCCATTAAACTGATGTATTTACGTGGTTTCTTTTGACTTCAAGTTGTATGTTGGACCACAACAGAATACCAGATACGCTGTGAGTGGAAGGAAGATAGTTAATTTTGAAACGACTTTTTTTTTCAGGAGCCTTTGGCTATTTTGAAGTCACCCATGATATAACTGAATATTGTAAAGCAAAAGTGTTTGAACACATTGGAAAAAGAACTCCGATTGCCATACGATTCTCCACTGTTGGTAAGGCTCTAACCTTTCTGGATGTGCTTCTGCATGTCTACCATAGTTAACACCCATAGCAACCCTTGCATTCTGGAGCATTTCATGTACTTAAGGTAGTTTGAAATCCTTTCTGCCAACCAATTCCTTTCCTGTGAACAGCATTTAAATTCTAAGACCTTAAGCAGCTTCTGCATCTTGGTGCTAGAGCTCAGTGTAGACCCTTTTCCCTCTGGAATGTGAGGAAAAAGGATAGCCTGAGCTATTTTTTTTTTTTCTCCTGACAGAAAGCTTGCTTTGTTTCCGAATGGATTCTAATCAACACTTGTCTAGTGTAGTTTAATACTTGAAGGTTAAATACCTGTAATCTCTGATGCTGTAGGAATGTTTTGGGGATGAATACTGTGAAGTAAGTACTAGGCAAAGGAAAAGAAACAGCTTTCCATAAATAAACTCGGATCTCTTAAAGAGCTGAGTACATAAACCAGCAAAATCTTAATACATTTTAACTAATGTCACTTATCATCAATAACTTTTCTGATAGAAAAATGATCTTTTGAAGTGTAGATGTTACTACTTCAGCTGTATTTAAAAGAAAATCCATTCTAATGAGGATTTGGTTCTGGAAGTAGTATAGGGGAGAAAAAATAGTGCAGCAAGACTCGAGGAGCTGCTGGTTTTGGCCTATTGGCTTTTCCCTCTGTCACCAAAATTTAAGAGGCCGTGGAATGTTCTGTGGGGAAGGACACACAGCCGAGTTTGATGTGCAGACTGTGCTCAAGTGCTGTGTGGCATCATTACCTTTCCTTTCTCTGCTCTCTTTGAACACATTTCTTCCTAGCTGTTCTGTTGTACACTATTTATTATTTTTAAAAGAGGGAATGAGCGTCCTGTTATTTCATCATGATGTTTAGTGTCAGTTGTTCCTGAACACTGGGAATGCATTTTCTCAGGTATTGTAATAGGCACTTTGCCTCTGGTATGAAACTACCCATTGAAAGGACTCTTTTGGATAAAGCAGGAGGGGAATTAAAAGGGTTACAACTCTTCTGTAAGTTCCCTTTTTATTTATTTAGATTGCTACCTTCTAAATGAGAGCTTTCACACTGGGATTTGATGCACAGAAACTAATGTGGCTTTTGCTGATTCAGCCTTACAATCTGGTGTTGTCTTTCAGTGATAATGCAAATTCCATTCCTAAATGATTGCAGTGGATATACTTGTTTTTTAATTCCTTTTAACTGTGGCCTGAATGCTTGGGTGGGTGTCTGTTCACCCTTTGCAAACCTGCAGTGCCTGAGGCATTCTTGAAAATATGCCCAAAATTCCTTGGTATGGAAAAGACTTAAATTAATAAACCCCATCCTTTTAGGATTTGATGGTATATTCTCAAGTTCTGTATTTTTATGCTTACAGTTTGTTTCCTATCCCAACACTTCTGTACCTTCCTGTGTTTCTTCCAGCTGGAGAATCTGGCTCAGCTGATACAGTTCGTGACCCTCGAGGCTTTGCAATGAAATTCTATACAGAAGAGGGTAACTGGGATCTTGTGGGGAATAATACCCCTATCTTCTTTATTCGGGATGCATTGTTGGTGAGTAAGCACAGAAGACTCCAAAAGTTCATTCACATCTTGTTCTTGCTTTGCTCAGAAGCAAAAGTTGCTGCTTTCACATGTTTAAACTTTGTTGTTAATTAGATGGTCTGAACAACTTTGACTTGAAAAGGTGCTGATGTAATAACTTCAGCAGACAAATTATTGCTAAAACAAATAATTTAAGAACTGAGAATTTAAGAACTAATGCTGGATTACTTCTGTGGTTTCATGCCACAGACATCACGTACATTTAGCTGGTTTTTACCCAGCAGAGTAGCCAGCAAGTATTTAACTTCCCATTTAGTCAGTTCCCTGGTGTTCAAATTAGCTGTTTGATTCTGCAGACAGGTTGGGTTTCTTTTCATTCCAATGCTATTTGGAGGGGAAATTGCTTTTCACTTTAAAACCTTTTTTTCCCCATTTTAAAAATCTTTTTGGTCTGTTAGTAGAAGTTTAACAGCACTTTGTAAGTAGAGGGGTTTTCCTTGAGTGAGGAGTTCTACACAGATATTTTACAGTATCTCTGTTTAGGAGTTGGATATTCAGTGAAGTTCAGATACACAAATGTGAAAAGATTTTTTCTTCTCCCTTTATTGGTCAAATGAAAGCATCCTTGGACTTTGGCCTGTTCATCATAATTGAAAATGTTTCACAGACCAGTAAAATTAGAGTAATGAATCTGGTTGCAGAAGCTATATGACAACAGAAGGTTTATTTTACTTTTTGCCAGAGATCTTACAACTTTGTCTCACTTTTCAGTGTGCTGTTGTATTGAAAAAACTGTCTTGTTTTTACCAGGAGTTACTTAATATATCCCATGTAATTTGGAAGTGTTACAGTAATTCTTTTTTTTTTTCTCCTTTCTCTCTTCTTCCTCTCTCTGTCCTCCCCTTCTCAACAAATTAGTTTCCATCCTTCATCCATAGCCAAAAGAGGAACCCTCAGACACACTTGAAGGATCCAGACATGGTGTGGGACTTCTGGAGTCTTCGCCCTGAATCTTTGCATCAAGTAAGGTTCTCCTTTGACTTTATGATTTTCTGAAATCATGCAAAATATATTTTAACTGCCACTTTTCCACGTTTTATCTAGCAGTCTGTGTAATCTTCTAGAAACAGTAAAGGTGAAAGGGCTATGATAATTTTTAAGGCTATTAGTACGCACATATACACTTTTCTTTGAATGACTATATGGGTGGGATCCTTCTATCTTCATAACTTTTATAAAGGCATGAAGGGGAAATTGAAGTTTTGTAACATTAAAGCGGCAGAGATAGAGGAAAAACAAACTTTATGTAAGAGAACAGGAAAGTACTGGGAAAGTAAAGCTATCACATGTAAGTTCATTTAAAACTGTATATTGTGTAGTACACTAGATGGACTCCGAAAAAAAGATTAGAATTGAGTGCATTCTGATTATTCTGAAATGTAATTGTATCTAAGACTGTTATGCAAAAAAGCTAACAGAGCATTCAAAATGCAGTTGTGTTGTGGGTGTTTGGTTAAACAAAATGAGTTCATACACAAGCCTTCCAGTAATTACTGATTGGAAAAAATAGTATCCCTAGCATTGATTGTGATCATGAACCTAAAGAAAGAAGCATTTTGAATGTATTTGCCTGGTGGGTTTTTTATTGCTTGAAGACTTTGTTTTATCAGGTTTTGCCTTCAATCTGGAAAAAAACCCTTACATTTGCAAATTAAATTATCCATGCTTACCTGCCCTGTGCTTACAGGGGAAATCACAACATTATCACTAGGTTCATGTCTTGTGCTTCACCAAGTATTCCATGTGGGCATAAAACTTCACAGAGGTTTAATTTATAGTTGTTGTGTGTGTAAAACCAAAGCAGTCTTAGTTCATTAACACTTCTACAATTTAAGCTAGGAGTTCCTCAAGGGATTCATAACTTCAGGATAGCTTCCAGTGATGCAGATTAATGCAATCAACAAGTTTTGTCTCGAGTGGTCACTTTGTCCTTCATCTGGGGAGTCCATTCATGCTGTTTGATCTTTCTCTTTAGGTGTCTTTCTTGTTCAGTGATCGTGGTATTCCCGATGGTTATCGACATATGAACGGATACGGATCCCATACTTTTAAACTGGTTAATGCTAGTGGAAGAGCAGTTTATTGCAAATTCCATGTGAAGGTATTGACTTTATTTATTTTTTCAGCTCTGTTGAAAGTATGCATCATATTGGATAGAAACCACTTTAAATAGTCCAGAGATGTCCTGTGACTTTTCAAGTTTTATTCAGACAAGACTTGTTAGTTCATAGACTTAATCAAAAAGACTGTGGTATTTTGTTGTTTTTGTTTTCTTTAATCAATTGCCTGCATTTAACATATGACAGGCATCATAGTTCTCACTATGACACAGCAGGTATTTACTAGCCTATAAAGAACTCGTCTTTGGGGAGCTGTGCCTTGGTTTTGGAGAACTCAGTTTACTTGTGTGGCGAGCTCTGATCACCTAGGTCAGCTTACTGCACTTCAGCCTCCTGCTTCCTGTCAGGCTCTGTTGCTGGCATTCAGTGCAGATGCAAGAATCCTCAGGCCCTTTGGCAATGTGGTTTATTTGGGGTGTGATTTGTTCCTGTTTCATGTTCATGGCTCCACAGTAGTTCAGATTCAAGAACTGCTTCTTCAGGTAAAAGTTCTTTTGGTCTGGATCTTGTTTTTTTTCCCAGTTACCTTCTAGTTACGAGTTGCATGATTTAGTAATTTTAAGATGACCTCAATCTTTTGGTATACAGTTAAAACTCTGTTTCCAAGAGCTGTGCATCTGAAGCCCACAGAGCATCCCCACTCTCAGAGAAAGCTGAAAATAACTTCCCTTCAAAGTTTTAAAAGCTATACAGCTTCTTACCCAATGCATTAGACTTTGGTGGAGGCTGGACACCTGCCTTTGAAGTAAGACTTCAGAAACCATCATGTTAAACCTTGCAGTTTCAGCAAGGGATTGTGTGGCAGTTTTTATCTTTCAGGTTGTCAAAAGCTTATTAAAGTGAGATTTTAGTGCTAAAGATGTCACAGATACAGGGGTCTGTCTAGGGGTGAACTTGTAGAAAAAGGTTGGACACGATGATCCCAAGGGGCTTTTCCAACCTGAGTGATTCTGCGATTCAAGGAAGCTGTTGAACTTACTGTTGTTCTGAACTCAAATTATTGGAGATGGGATCGTGGACAATGGCACTCTTGGATTATAAATCTTGTTAAAACACATTCTCATTAATGATTTCTGCTGTGCTTTCTGCACGTTGTAACTGGTGCTACTGCTTTTATTCCTTTTAGACTGACCAGGGCATCAAAAATCTTTCTGTTGAAGAAGCAGGAAGATTGGCTTCTACTGATCCTGATTATGCGATCCGTGATCTGTACAACGCCATTGCCAAGGGGGACTTTCCATCCTGGTCTTTCTACATTCAAGTTATGACGTTTGAAGAAGCAGAGAAGTTTCCATTTAATCCTTTTGATTTAACCAAGGTATCTCGGATGCTGTTGTGAAGACTCAATTTCAACTAGTTTAAGAAAGGTCATGAGATCAAAATGTGGCAAAGGCCAGAACCGAGCTTATTTATTAAACACAAAACCAAACTAACCAAACAAAAACCGACCACAAATCAAAAAACCAAACAAACCCCACAAAAACCCCACCAACCCCAAACAACTGTAACAGTTTCCATGAAGTAGCACTGTGTTTTGTCGGGCTTTTTGTTTGTTTTACTAGTCACTATCAATCAAGTTATTCTGTCCTTTTTATTCTTCCCTTCTATGTTCAAAGTGAACTCTTTCCTGTATCATCCTGATGAGTCAGCAGCTCTGGAGATGAAGTTATATTGATGCTATATCTGCTGTTATTGTCAGTGAAATATGGACAGGGCTTGATTCCAGGCCTCTAAATTACAACTGCTCCGCGTTTCCGAAGTGTGATCTCAGCTCCTGTAGCCACACCCTGAGCTCCCTCGTTTTAAGTGTTGTTGATAATGTAGCTTCTAATTGTTGGTCTGATTTTTGCCAAACTTCCAGTTGCTGTTCCACGTGATGGCTTGTTGAATGATAGGAACATAAACTTGTATTTTATTCCCCTCCCCCTTTAATGTGACTTTTCCAAAGTGGCTAAAGACTTTTGAACTTCAAAGTGCAGGCTGAGATGCCAAAGAAAAGGCTAGTTAAGCTGGTTGCATTTTGAAGTAGCTGAAAACAATCCTGCTGCCAGTTCCACCTACGATGTTGCATTCCTAGGCAGTTTTTCAAGTGCCTGGGGGTATTTCATTTAAGCAGGCAAGGGTTGAGATGATGCTGGGATGATGAAACCAGTTGCATTAGCGCTTGCAAAAGACTTCTTAAAATAAGATGTTTCTCAAAACGTTTGCTAGCGACAAAAAGAAATACCTTCAGTGTATTTTCTCAACCAGGACTTGAATCAGGCAAACGGCTGCCTAGTAATTATTTAAGATTCATAATGCTATAATAAGGTTGATTTTAATATACGTGCCTCATGTCTTCCAGATTTGGCCGCATGGTGACTACCCTCTGATCCCTGTGGGAAAGCTTGTCTTGAACAGGAACCCTGTCAATTACTTTGCAGAGGTAGAACAGATGGCTTACGATCCCAGCAACATGCCACCTGGGATTGAACCTAGCCCGGATAAAATGCTGCAGGTAAACCCCAAACAAGCTGTGTAAATTTTTACCCAAAGAGCATTACTTCTGCTGTGCTGCTTTGGAAAGCATTCCTGCCCCTGTTTGTGTAGCAGCAGCAAAGCTGACAGACAGAAAGCAATTATTTGACCTATTTCTGTATTTTATTGCTTTGGTGGTTGTTTAATGATCAGCAGTTGATGTGCTCATGCAAAATTTAAATATCAAGAGAACAGGAAAGAAAAGCAAAGGAGTAGCAGATCTAGAATTGAGAGAGGGCCACTGCGACAACTGTCAAAGTTGATGGGGAAATCTGTCAGTCTGGCAGGAATTATGGGATAAAAACCATAGCAGCGCTGCGTATTTATTTGTGCTTTTATGGTATATCTGTAAATTATCAACATAGAATTATATGGATTGTAAATTCATACTAGAATTCTCAACTCTTCTGAGCTCAAGAGGTGGACTTCAAATGCTCTAAAATACAGATAGAACTGCCCCCCGATACCAACCACTATTCTTTACAAGTAGTATCAGATTTCTTACAGGTCAGAATATCTGCTAAGGCTGGCTCGAGAGTTCTGGTTGTTTCCATGTTATGTTTTTTTAGATTAAAACTGTTTCAAATGATAGCCGTGGAAACAAGAAGGTATTTTGGCAGTTTTAACAGGATAGATGCCTGAACCACAGTGCAGATTTCTTGGTTTGCCTCCCTTTCCCACCAACTTAACAGCATCCAGATGTCAGAACTGCTTCAGATTCTGCTCAGTAAATAGAATCAAAGAATAAATAAGGGACTACCATATGTCAGATGTAATCAATTTCTAAATCTAAGGTTGAAAATAAGTAGGAAAATATTCTAGAATTTCTTAGCGATATTTAGCACAGTTACAGTAATTTTCAGCTCCACATTTTCCTGCTTTGGAATAGTTTTAGCATTCTGAAACTGGTAGGAAATACCCAAGCTGCAAAAATGCAGCTCAACCTGCAATTCTTCACTGGTATTTTGGCAGAGTTAGTGGTCAAGTGTCACTTTGGCCATGTATAAAGAATTTTTATATATATATATGTGTCAGTATATACAAAGGAGAACAGAGATATAGAGCTTAATTGATTTCTTTCAGTACAAAAGAGTTAATGTTTGTGATCAACGTTTTAGGGTCGTCTTTTCTCGTATCCTGACACTCACAGACACCGTCTGGGACCCAACTATCTACAGATTCCTGTGAACTGCCCCTTCAGAGCTCGTGTGGCCAACTACCAGAGGGATGGACCCATGTGTGTTTCTGACAACCAAGGTAGTAATGAAAATACCTTTAAATATAATGCTACTTATGCATATCCTACAGAATTCTTTTGTGTTCACAGGGGATTTTAGATATTTCCTAAAGGGATTCTTTTATTGGGTATTGCTGAATTAGTACACTGTAAGAAATGCTACTATTTCTCCTCTGTTATACAGTGTTTCTTGTGACTTTTTCCCTCAACTCAAACATCACTTCATAACTTCCTGATCTTCAGACTGCCCAAGTCTTATTTTTTCCTTTTACGTGAAAACTGTTCCTTACCTTGTAATATTTGTCAACCTTTTAGTACCTTATTATCTCTTACTAGATCCTTTTGAGTTTAGCTGGCTGGCCTCACCTGCAGTTGTTACAAATCCATCATAGGCTCTATTCTGTAACATGCCCTAAATTTGTCCCTGTGCCATTTCCAATACTCTTGTTCAGCTTGGTGCTCGCCAGCAGTCATGAACTAGTTTATTTGGAACTATCCAGAAGAATTCAAGATCTGATTGGTGATAGGTAATGAAAGCTCTTTGAACCCTTGATTGTCCACATATAAAGCTGGATGTGTTTCTGTTCCCCCTGTGATTTATGTGGCAAAGAAAAGTTTTCAGAAAAGCAATTTTGATCCACGGTTCTGGTATCTTGAGATTAGGTATCATCAGAAATAATTAGCTTTGATTTTGACTTAGCTTTAAGCTTCCAGTGTAGCTTTGAGTGTGGTGAACAGTGCTATCCTCACACAGATCCTTGCAGATGGTCTACCCAATTAATTCTTTTAACTACAGCAAGTAACCTTTTATTCCTCTGTTTCCTATGTTCTTGAGATGCTGCTAACTGACAAGATACTGACTTTTATCTTGTTATCTCCTATGTGAGAGATCTTGTTGAAAACGTTCTTAAACCTGAATAAATTTGGGGGTGGAGAGGTTGTTTAAAAGGGTAAAATCCAAGTGAAGCTTAAGATGTGTTTAAAAACTTAGAAACAGGTATTAAGAAAAGCAAGGCTTGTAGAATAACCCCAGCCAAGTGACTTCAGTAACGTCTCTAGTTTGTTTCTTTAAAAACGTGCAGAAATGTGCTTGTTAAAAGGTACTTCTTTGAAAAAGCTCTCAAACACTAATTCTTTAAAATGAAATATGCCAGAGAAGTATTTTCACAAAAGTTAATGCCGACCTTTTTGTTTCTACTTCTAGGCAAAAATCTATTTGAAAAATGAGAGGTGGCCTGAGTGTCTCTGAGAAATCTGCATTTGCAGGTTTCAAGTCTGACTTGCCTGTGCTCCATCCACTTGATTAAACTGCTTTGCTCTCTGATTTCCAACAGGTTGCAAAAGGCAAGGGAATAAATGCCAAGAGCAGAGCTTTAACTTCGCCCCTATTCGGCAGGTTCTGTTCTGTCGGCGTTTGCCCAATAGTGACTGTTTTAAACCCGAGAGTAAACAAGGATGTACTTAAGCTGTGCCTCGTGCCAAACGCTCTTCCTCTGGGCTATGAATTCCAATACTTGCTGAGGAGGGAGAGGGAAGTACTTGTAAAATGAGAACTTGAAAGCAGGTGCCCCTGTGATAGAATAGATAGGTTTATTTTTATGCAGTTCTCTGAGTTCATTATGTAGTTCAAATAAACCCCTGACATAGTTAAGATTTGTAGTGCTTCAAATAGGTAGATGAAAGTGTATTTTTATGCTGCTTTTTCATACTTTGAATGCCTTCCATGACTTTGTCTACTAAAACTCTCTGAGCATGTTTCTAGAATGGCCAGACCGTTTTTTTTTTTTCTGGAGAAAACAAATCAACCTAGCAAAAAACACACCACTTCTTCTTTTCTCTCCTGCAAGAAGCTGTTGAAATTCTCTGTAGTGAGTGCTGCTAAACACTGGCTTAAAGACAACCTCCTGATGTTGAGCTGTGTGGTGTCAGCATTTTTCTCTCAACCGTTTTTAATAAGTGAATTATAATGGGGTAATTAATTTAGCTTCTTCTAGGAAGAGAACATTTTCTGTCTTCTGACTTAGAGCTGGCATCTGATAAGGTTGATTTGTTTGTTTTCAGGTGGGGCTCCAAACTATTACCCAAATAGTTTTACTGGTCCAGAAGATCAGCCCATGTTGAAGGAGAGCCGCGTGTGTGTGTCGGGAGATGTGCAGCGCTTCAATAGTGCGAATGAAGACAACGTGACTCAGGTATGATGTATGAAAAGGCTTTGTATTGCTTGTTCTGGGAGTTTATAGGATGAGTTTAGACAGCATTAATAACAGTCATTCAGATGTGGCTCCTCTCTCAAGCATCTGGTCTGATGTGAAGTTCAGCTCTCAGGAGAGCTTGGGACATCTCCCCGCAGTTTAATTTCATGACTGAGTTTTTACTGACAGAACTGTTAGTGAATTCTCATAGACCTTTACCATCCATATTCTGGTCACCAGTATTTGGAGGCTGTGACTTTGTCTTCTTATAATTACTATATGCAAATAAGCAAACTAGAGTATGCACATGATCAATTCCTGAATTGGTCCCCAGCAGAAATATTTATTTTTAATTCCATAAACAACAGTTATTCTGAGGTAGAACTGGAAGTTGTTAGCAGGTTTGCCAACAAAGCTGCTCTCTTTCAGTAACGATGAATCCTAAGTCCAGTGGGTATTATTGGCTGGTTTAGAATCACTTGCTTGTGGGAGTTTCAAAAGAAAACTTTTCTTTCCAATCGTAAGGTGCGAGAATTCTATACCAAAGTGCTGAAGGAGGATGAACGCCAAAGGCTGTGTAAAAACATTGCTGATCATCTGAAAGATGCTCAACTCTTCATTCAGAAGAGAGCTGTAAGTGGCCTGTTTGCTTTTTAGCCTTTGCTTTTTATTCTGGGTTTTCTTGCAGTCTAGTAACTCAAAATTGCAGTGTGCTTATGGAGAGGAAGATCAGGGTGGTTCTTTGAGAAGGCAATTTCTGGGTTTTTCTGACACAGGGATTATCAATACAGAACACTTAAAGTAGTGCCTGTTTACATAATATGACATAAATAATGTAGAACCTGTTAAAGTAGCTTTTTCTTGATGGGAATAATGGGATTGATGTTGAACATCAGGGATGTCTTTGTGTTTAGCTCGGTGTTTCAAAAATCAGGTGACTGCCAGGGTAACATCTTGTGCTAAGCAAGGAAGAAGGCAGTGAGGGCTAGGGAAGGATGCGCTCTATCTCCTTCCCAGTTTGTTTCAATAGGGAAAGAGTTTCATGTGAGGTAATAGAAATGATGTTTGAAGATGTTCATAGCTCCTTTCTGCTTGGTCAGAATGAAACTTTGAGGAAAGAGTTTTTGTTCTCCTTACGATACATACCGCTTGTAGGCCACAGAGAGGTAGTAGATGTGATAAAGACATTTGAGGAGGAGGAAAAAATTCTTGTTGTCTCTTCTGTTCTGTCTTCCTGCATAGGTGAAAAACTTCACTGATGTTCATCCTGACTATGGTGCCCGTATCCAGGCTTTGCTGGACAAATACAATGCTGAAAGTGCAAAAAAGGTAGGCGAATGGTTTCGGTAGCTGAATTCTGACTGGGTGGGAATTAGCTGCTTTGGTAAATTCAGCTAACATGAGAGATTGATCTTAATTCCATTTGGTTTAAACAGGAGAAGTCAGTGCATGTGGAAACACAAAATGAGGAAACCACTCTCTAATTACATCTAATTAAATGTTGATTAACTAATGATGTACAATTACTTTGTGTCAGTTGGGGTTTTGTAAGGCTTCTGGGAGATAATTGTATGTGATAAGCAATGTGTTCGGGTTGGTTCTTCAGACCAAACCATTACCCACTCTTCATAGTGGTAACCAAATGTTTCCACAAGCCTCTCCTCCCCTCAGTGCTTGATAAAAGAGTACTTGAAGCTATTATTTTTTTCCTGCAGTTTTCCAGGCTCCTTTTACTAGAACTTGCTCTGAATATTTCTTTTGTACCATTTTTAGGATGTAATTAGGACATACACACAGTCCACGTCTCGTATGTCTGCCAAAGAAAGATCCAACTTGTAAAGCCTGCTGCAGGGATTTACTCTTGGGGAATTCTACATCCTTACAACTGCAGGAAAACCAGTCGAAGACGTTCATGAATGTAGCAGACTGACGCACAAACAGAAGTGTTCTACAGGCTTGATTTATTAAGCTTGCAAGTGCCTGTATCTGTCCTGGAAACTAGGTAACACGAACTAACAATCCTAGTGCCTTTCAACACTAGTGCTTTACTGCTTCTTAACAACATAAAGTGTTTTTAAGGAAATTCATCATTAAAAATTGTCCTCATTTCTAGAAGCAAACACTGTTTAATCAAAACGCTGCTACACTTATATTTTTTTGTTGTCAAACTTTCCTGGCTGAATCACACAGTAGATGTTCTGTAATGATACTGTGATTATCCTTCTGGATAAACTCGTTCATGTTAAATATTGATGTTGCTCAATATTTCTAATAAAATTATTTGTATGCATTTGTAGACACTTCTTCTAATTTCACTTTTGGCCTTTGGGAAGTGATATGCAGTAGTTTGAGTAAAATGATGGTTGTGTCTCATTCCCTAATTTCAAAATGAAACTAATTAGAAGCTAATTAATCCCAAACCTCATTGCACAGCATCACCCCTTGCTGGAAATATTTGCTTCCCTTGTTTGCCTCGTTACTGTTTGTATTGGAAAAAAGCACAAATGATGGTACAAAGGATTTCAGAGCCTGGCTGGAAGCTCTTAACTCGAGCAACTGTTACACAAATTGCAAATCCTAACAAGTTTGGGTTGGTTTTCAACATTCAATGTATATCTGGGTCTGCCTTCAGGTGTATTTTGAATAGGAATACTTCCCAATTTAAGTGTGAATTGGCATTCCAAGAAGTAATGGCAGATAAAGAAGGGTAGATACTAAGTGTTGTTCCATGAAATTGTAGAAAAACGGTTCTCCAACTTACTTATCTAGTAACCTATTGTGAGAAATCAGCTGTCGTATGGATGCAGTACAATAATGTGAACTCTTAGCCTGCTCTGTTCTGGGATTCAGTTGGGTTTTGACCTGATCAGGCAGGTGGGAGCTGGAAGAGCTACGTGAATGGGTGGGAAGGAATATTGCTAGAATGTGGAATCCTAATGAGTTTTGGAAAATAATAAGGCTTAATCTTTAATTTTGGTTGTGTCTGCTAAATGGATTATATTGTCTTCCTCCTATTTCTGAAATAAAATGGAATTTAACAATCTCTTGACAATGTGTCATTTGTTTTCTGTGTGAACACTTTCAAAGGGTTGACTTTTAATCCAGCAAATTCATAAAGTCATCTGGTTTTTGGGGGACAGTGCAGAAGCTGTTGAAGTTCTGGATAAATGGTATTTATTTCAGGACTTAGCTATTTGCATGGGCTCTGACTGCCACCAAAGGCCTTGGACCCCAGGCTGACACTTGGAATTCACCTGTAGGGCTCAGGCACTAAATTCTGCTCGGCTCTGATAGGTGAAATTACTTCTTGGGAACCTTCTCTTTTCATTTCCTTGCCCTTCAGGAAAGGGAATGCTGCTCCCAGCTGTGATACAGCAGTGTCTGCATTTGTGTGTACCGTAGGGAGAGGAAAAAGGCCTGCTCTGATGGAGTGTTGGTGATGCCTTACTTAAACCTCTATTTGCAGAAGAAGCAGTTGTTTTTGTTCTAAAACCTTAGATGGCAATTTACAGGCTTGTCACAAAGTTACCTGGTCTTTTGTCACTCATTTTTTCAGGGCAAGTCATTGCAATGTATTGAAGGGCAGTTCTTAATAGTTCAGCAGAGTATCCAGAGCTGAAATGCAGCACTTGAATTTCTCAGAGCTACTGTGTAGCCCTTCAAAAAGCTGGCAGGAGAGAGATTGCAGGTTTTTTTTCCCCTAAATCTTGACTTTTTATTTCACAGGTAAGGAACCTCAGGCCTCCCTGTACATCATGGTGTAACCTGAAGGCTGGTGGCTGAGGTCTCTGCTGACCCCCAGGTGCAAAGGGTGCTGGGGCACCAGTTGGGTGTAGCTGTGCTTGAAAGACCAGCTGCTGTTCTGTGCTGCTCAGCTGACCATGACAAGTATTCTACAGTAGAAACCTGGCTGTTTTCAAAAGGCATGGGGAGGGATAGGCAATGATCCAAGAACAATAATCTTATTTCTTCAAATAAAGAAGCTGATGGATCCCTTCACTGCTACCTACCGTGAGAGTAAAAAACTGCTTCTGTGACATGACACCATCTCACTTGTGTTTTAACTAGGTGTTCTGCTCAAGGAAAACCAACTATTGCAATACAATGTTCAGTTGGGTGTAAAGGAGAATTGCTCAATGTTTTACTACTGCTTTATTTTAGGTGCACATCTAGAGGGGAATGAATTGGGGAATGAATTCGAAACTGATGTCTTGGAGATCGCAGCTTCTCCGGGAGTACCTCTCCTTCTCCTGAACCCTTCCCTTTTATTCCTAGGTTGTTTTCCTTTTCTAAAACATGTGGACTTCAGCAGTTTTAAAAAACAAACATGAGCACACTGCAGAATCTCCATGGACATTTGTTGAAGTGCCAGGGGAGGGGTAAGTTTGAGTGAGTATGAGTTAAATCTTCTCCAAGGAAAAAGGGTGAGGTGGGTTTGGATCAGATAGCTACTGCTTTAAGTACATTGAGTTAAAAAAAAAGCCCTGAATTCCTTTCTTGAGCCCAGCTTGCTCATTGCCTGGTGAAAACCTTTGAGGGAAATGGTCTATTAAGCATTGTGTAGGTGTTCATGGCTTTAGCATCCATTAAATTGCTTGTGCTGATCTGACAAATTGTGTTACGTGCCTGTTACTCATCTTGGAGGAAAGAGCTGTTTGTTCTCCAGTGGGAGAGTGGATGCTTGCAGACATCTGAGTCACCATGAGGCCAGGGGGAGAGAGTTGGATTTGCTCAGCCTCAAGGTTCCAAAGAGACCTTATTGGAGGTCTATAGACTAAAGATGATAGTCTAAAGACTGGAAGAAAGATGGGGACAAAATTATCATAGGGCTAGTAGCAATAGAACAAGGGGTGATGGTTTTAAACTCCAAGAGGGAGATTCAGACTGGAGAGAAAGAAAAATTGTTGGTGCTGAGGGTGGGGAGAGCCCGGCCCAGGCTGCTCAGAGAGGTGGTGGCTGCCCCATCCCTGGCACCATCCCAGGGGAGGTTGCCTGGGGCTCTGAGCACCCTGCTCTAGCTGCAGATGGTCCTTCCTGCAGGAGGGTTGGACAAGATGACCATGAAGAGTCCCTTCCCACCCAAACCAGTCTGGGATTCTGCACTTTAGAGTTTTGTTTGCTGTGAGGTTTGGGGCTTCAAACCAATACTGCAGAAGAGGATTGAAGCAGTTGCATTTTCCATGTTCTTATCTCACTGATAGCAGATGACCGTGCACTGTGTATCTTCACACAGAGCCTGACCTTTCCTCCCAGGGAAGAGTCCAGAACTTAATCCAAACCCCTGTTTGGGCTGACAATTGTGTGATCATGTAACAGGTCATGACTTGCAAAGCTGGACTCGAGCATAGCCTTGACTCAACTGGTGCTGAGGGTGTAACTTAACCAGTTGCATAAGGCCATTTTGGCCAGAACTGGGAGAAGAGCTAAGGCTCTGGTTTGATGATCATAAATTAAAGCAATTTTTGCCAGATCTGTGGGTTGTCTGTCAGTAACTGCTGGATTCCCACCTAGCTCTTGAATCCAGACCAAGAGCTAAAGACCTTTATCATCTGTGCTGTTCCATCATCTCACTAGGAGCTGTTCAAGGTCCCTTCAAAGCATCTGTTGCATTCCCTTTCTCTCTTATCCCGTTAAGAAAGTATCCACCTATGTTTGCTGTGGAAACTTCTCCCACCTCAGAAGTTCTGAGGTCCTCCTCTTGTCCGGGATGGCTTCAGCTGTGGGGATAGATCATTTAGACTGAAGAAGCTTCCTGAAAAAGCCTGATGTTGGCAAAAGGTTGTAAAGGGTTGCACATCTAGGTAGTCTGGGAAAGCTAAACGAGCTAAATCAGGGCTAAATCAGAGCTAAATCAGGGCTAACCAAGGCAGGGGGGTAAAAAGGAGAAGTGAAGTAGCTTGATCCTGAGTTCACCAGTGACGATGACACTTTTACAGCCTGGATTGCAGCGTGGAGCCTGGTGCTGTGAGCAAAGCTTGACCTTTGTCATGGTGGGGTTCCACCCAAAGGCAAACTTCAACCCTAGTGCAGCTGGAAGTCTCCCTGCGTTGCAGTCCGAGATCAAACAGGCCCTGGGGAGCCGTGCTAGAACTTCTTTTTCACACTAAGGCTGAGGGAACCTTTCAAAAAGTGTTAAAAAAAAACCCTTTTTATGGTCAGTAAACAGCTTTTTAAAAAGCCAACTCACCACGATGTGTTTACATCCTGCCTACCAGAGCAAAGTAGCTGGCTGAAGGAGGTCTCGTGCTGTTACATGATTAGTGGTGACATTTTTCAGCCTAGAAGTCACAGCCTGACCTGTTTCATGAAAGGACAATGCATCACTCTTTACCTTGGAACAGAGTGCATGCCAGCTGCTTTATGTTGTTCTGTGGGGTTTGTTTGGGTGTTTTTTTCCAAAGAAAACTCACCTTTTGTTGAGTGCTTCAGCAAAAGGCACACGGCTGACCCCCTGCCCAAGCAGAGGTCTGCACGACCTGTTCCCAACAGCTCTGCTTGAGTCCCAGGTACCCAGACCCTGGCAACCGAGGTGGCCAAACCAGTGCTGCTTTACATTATGCAATCCTTGCTCTGCCTAAAGGTGTAATCTTTAACAGAAGGCTAACATCTCTTGCTTTTTTTTTGCCTCTAATCTTTCTGTTAAACCCGGTTAAATAGGCAGTAAGTCTGGTGTTGCTTTTTGTGTAGCTTGAGGTGAAGGGAAAAACTCCAAGCTGGTGCTGGCAAAGGAGGGGAAACCATGCCACTGATAATCACAGCTCTCCGTGACTGCAGCCTCCTGACAATGCTCTTGACTTTGGGGAGGGGTGTTGGAAAAGCAGGAATGAAGAAATCTCTGCTGGTTTTCCCTGCTTTGCTTATTTTGTGTGTGCAGGATCCACGGGGCTTTTGACACTCGTTACCTTTGCTTAATGCTGCTCTTTCTTTAGATGTAAACCAAGGATGCTACAAGCTTTAAGTGACCTTATGCACCTGGTATGTGTCTATGTACAAGCTGGTGAAGACCAGAGGATGAGGAATAGTTTCAACACTTCCATGAAATAAAGAATGTGATTATACTCTAAAAAGTTTGTCCGAGATCTGCCAACATTTTAAGAGATGCATCTTTTTGTTTAAAGATTTATTATGAGCCATTTACTATTCAGCTTTATGAGAGAGACAATGAATGTGCTTGCTTCGTTTACTCAGTATCTAGCTGTTGATATGAGGTGCCATATATGACATGAAATTTGTCGCTCAGACTGATATTTCTTAAAACATACCCCTTTCCAGAGAGAATTTGCTGGAAAAAAATACTTCATTTTAAATTCAAGCTTTCCTTGTTTATTCCCAGTGAAAACTGTCTGTCCTAGACCTCTGATTTCAAGATATAAAGAAAAAATAAAAAGCATTTGCATTTCAGAGTTGCAGGAATAAATTAGAATGTCAGTTAATTTGGTATTATTTCCCTCATTCACATTTAGAGAAGGTGCTGGAGTGGTGATGCTCATTTTCCTTCTATTCAGGCACGATAACTTTACATACGAGTCTCTCTGGTTTGGTTGGGTTTTATGTTTTTCTACTCGTTTGTGTAACTAATTTGTCTGTTTCCTTCTTCGGTCCTCTTTCTGATATCTTCTTTGCAAAACCTCACCAAGTTATTAGATGTTTTCCTGAAGTAATAGAGGCAGCTTTTCATCTAAACCTCTATCACCTGCCATACCGATAAGATCGGTCAAAGATACCTGGGGGAAATTTGGCAGCTCCTCCTGTTTGCTCTGGCCTTGATCCATCTTGCTTTGGCTTTGTTCCACATTTCTCCCCATCTCAATCTTGCTAAACCTTCTCCCATGCCTTTCCTCATGTGCACATTCTTGGGTCCTCCAGTGATGAAAACATTTGCAGCTCTTCTTGTTTGGTTTTCCTTATTGCATTTTGACTTACAGGGGTCCTGCACTAGAAGCCCAACGCTGTTGAAGGTCCACCACTCAAATGCTGCTCTTCAAAATCAGGCCTCTCACCTACCCAAAATATTTTCCAAGACAAGGTAATTTTCACAGGCTTTTTAAGGTAGTGGAAATGTTTGTGTGTAACTGTGATAGTGTTCTGAGTCCTGCTTCACTCCTTACTTCTCCCAGGGACTTCTCAGGAATCACTTCTTTTACTCCCATGGTTTGGGAGGATCGTACTCTGTGCTCTTAACCTCTAAACATAATTGTAGATTTTCCAAGGCAGAAAATGGTTTAATAACAAACCTTTTACATGTGCTGGCTGACTGTACTGGGTTAAAGGTTTTCAAGTAAAAGTCAGTGCTGAGCATGGCATGTAAAATCGCTGCACAAACAATTCAAGGTCCATTCATTATCTAATCAGAGGCTTTCCAATATATCTTTATTTTTACCAGGTGAGCTTTCTCTTTGCTCACCTTATTGCTTTCATTATTTTCAGAGAGTGCTCTTAAACTGCTGACACTTGAATGAATTTTTTTTGTTGCTACGGTCCCTTACCCAAAAGTTAGTCTGTTAGTTCAGGCTCTGAGTGTGTACTTCTGATGGTGCTAAACAAAGGAGCAATTTAGTGATTATGATTTATACAAATCACAGAGACAAATCATGGCTTAACTTTTGTATTGAGGCTTGTCAGGCTCAGTGTCTGATCTTTTACTGGCCTGTCTGCAACTGTGTTTCACTTGCCTTAGCTGCAACAGCAACTTCTGGACTAATAATAACTTCTGGACTTCTAATAAATTAGCCTATGGCCAACTTATGAATGAATTTAATGAATGAATGAATTTAATGAGTGAATTTAGTTATCCTATGGCTAATTTATGAATTTTCATTAGCCTATGGCTAATTTATTTTACTTATGGTTTACCTTTGTAGAGTATGATCATAGTTTTATATAGCTCGTGGTACCAACCAGTTACTTGATGTAGAATGAGATATCGCTGTCTGCTAACGTAGGGAAGTACAGATCTGGTGTACCAGTAGAGACAGGTGATGTGGCATGCAGGAGCCCAGGCATGAAGTGTTTTAGAGCACTTTAGAGCACAGACTTGACAGCAGAGACCTCCTGGTTTAGCCACAACTCAGCCAGATCAGCGTGGGGAGTGCACCAAGAAACTTTGAAGACAGTAAGAAGCTTGAGCTGGTTTCGACCTCTGGATTTCTTCTTGACTGGTATTGTAACCATGAGGATGCTCTAGAGAGCAGTGTTGGGGAAAGAGGTGGAGGTTGTTACTCAACTGCCTCTTGCAGGGGCTACACTCTGGGGGAGATGGAGGTTGTTATAATTTATTGTGATTAAAGCACATTGCTGGAACACAGTCTTAATTCAAAATCCTGTGCAACTTCCAGTGACTTCAACTAAGCAAATGTTGCATTAAGCATTAAACCCTCCCCATGAGGAGTACCTAAAAAAATATGAAACCACACCCAGCCTGTCAGAGGACTCTGACATGGGGCTGAGTGTGTGCAGCTGCACCAGTCCATAACCTGACTTGAACACATACTCAGAAGTGCTCTTGGCCATATTTACTCAGACACCGTTGAGCCAAGAGCTTCTCTCCCTGTGCAAACCATTCATCTCCTGCTTAACCTGATCCATTTTTAACATATCTGAACCAAAACACCAGGAAAGACCAGAAGTAAAATTCAGATAACTTCGTAACTATTGGAACCATATCCTTCAGTTCTTATCCATTTTCTTCTGCTGTGGAGTCCCTTGTGGTCCCTGCTCCTCAGCTGGCTGGGGATGCAAAGCCAGGGCAGGCTGTGAGTGATACCATCAAGCCTTGTCGTCTTATTTGTGCAGGTAGGCATCAAGCCAGAGCTCTCCTGAATTCTTCAAAGAGCTGAGAGAGAAAGAGCACAAGAGGCCACATTATCCAGGGTTGCTTAGGAGACTGTTGGTGGGAACAAGGGAAATGGGAGTTTGAGTGTGGATTTGTAAGAGGAAGAACAAGCCAACTCTTGTTCTTAAGATGTCAGTCTCTCCTGCATCCTTCTGTGATGTGGTGTTGCTGTTACTTACTGCACAATGTCTGCAAAAGCCGTGAGCAACGGCTTACACTGGTACTCAAGGCCATGCTTGGCACACAAGGACTTCACCAGAGGAGCCACCTTCCAGTAGTTGTGTCTTGGCATTGTGGGGAACAGGCTGTGAACAGGCGACAGACAGTTGTCTTTGCATACTTTCTCTCTCTGTAAGAAATAGATTACCTCTCCTATGCTCACATTCATTATTATTACTTCCCAGGAGTCACCCAGCTCACACTGAGCTGACATTCTCTTTAGGGTTTTCAGTCTTTCCAAAGACAAATTCCCTGGTGGCCCACAACTCTTTGTGGAATTCAGAGCAAAGAAAATGGGGGGGGGGGGGGGAAACATTTTTTTTTTTTTTCCTAAAAAAAAAAAGGAAGAAAATTTTCACAGTGCATACTCACTGATGTTCAATCTGGAAGTTCAGATGCCCAGTAAACCAGTCGTTGAACAGAGACTGCTCAACATTGCATGTTGCCTGGAGCTAGAAGAGGGGAAAGGAAAGGAAAGTCTGTACAAATCCTTGTCTGCAGCCTTGCTGATTTGTCTGAGGAGCACAGCACCCTGTGCTACTCCGCTCTGTTTTAGCCTAAGCTGAACTACCTCAAGCCATGGATCATAACCCTCCTTCAGCTTTGTGGGCCAGCAGATGTACAGAGACTGGCTAACATGGACCATGTTAAAACTTAGGAGCTGGCTCTGCTCCTGTGAGAGCATGGGATCAGTCAAAACTTCCTCCTGTGTCTTCTCAAACTTTTGTCTGCAGAAAAGGCAGAGAGGGCAGCGTTCTTCTCTGGTGGGCAGGCTTTAGTGCTGGACTCCAGTAAGTCTCTCTGCAAGGAGGGGACCCCACACTGCCATTCTACTGGTGCAAAATTGCTCAGTGAGAGCAGGACACAAACTTCTACCTCTGCATGAGCAGAAAAAGTCCAAGACAGAATGATGCTGTGAGGAGGGAGGTGGGTATGTTTAAGAAAGAGGTGGGACCTAGCTTTGATTTTAGATTGCCCATGACCATCCTATTAACCTGCACTTCCCAGTTACCAACAGGCTCCCATCCTTGATGTGATAGACAACATGCTTGTCTTATACTTGGAATTTGTACCCACGTGGCCATGATTTTTAAAAGCAGAAAATATTTTACCTGAGTAGACATCCAGTCCAGGTTCTTGTCATAGTAAATATCCATAGGGATGTGGTTCATCTGCGACACCCAGACAAACCAGCTGCTCTCCAGCATCCTGTGCAAGCAGAGGAGAGGCCAGAATTCAGCAGCAGGTAAGCAAGTCAACGATGAGCTGTTGAAATAACAGCTTAGCCAGATTTACAAAGCCATGGCTGAACACCAGCTTTGCTAACCCAGCACCTGGAAGAACTTCCAAAACCTGAAAGGTTCCCACTTCCTTATGAAACTCATGATTATTTAAATAAGTTTTGGTTTAAAACTGTCTTAGCCTGGTATTAATTTTGTTTTATCTGTAGCCAAGGACCAAAACTGATTAGAATCAGTAAAATGATCCAAGTGGAGAGCATATTGTCCATCCAAGTCCATGCTGCTGGCTAATGCCTGGGCATTTGCAAGCCCAGGCTAAGCTGTTGCTGTGAAATGTTCCTTTTCTCTAACCAGCAGCAGACCCAACACCCAAAGCACCGAATGTTACACAAGGTAAAGGTTTCTCAATTTGGTCAGTGCACAGTGAAGTCTCTTTGCTGCCAGAGCCAATGAGGCAATCGAAAACTTGGAACTGGCACTTGAGCGGCAGTCTTAGTTTAACTAGAGAGTTTAAAAACTAAGCAAAAACCAAAAAGAAAAGGTAAAAGAGAACGTGGAAAGATAAGCAAAGGTAAAAAAACAGGCAGGTAGAGATGGAAAGAAAATATAGAGGAAGGCTGAAGAAACTTCTAAGGAGTTATCACCTGAAAATTAAATAATATGCCAGGAGACTCTTTATTTCTAATAATGATCCATAAGTAAGAAAGAATCTGATATAGAAGGTCAGCATCCAGGCCAAGTCCTACCAAAACCAGAGACAACAAGAAAAGAAATTAATTATAAATTACATTTCCTGAAATCTTTTTTTTTTTTTCCCAGTTTTATGTTACATGTACAAGAAATCAATCTACATTCAGCTTCTGTAGCTTTCTGCTGCATTGAACTCTCTGGAGCAATCCAAGTTAACAGAAGCCAATAACACAATTTCCCCCCCTGCCCCAGCTTGCTGTAATAGAGATGAACCCGAACGTTCACACCCAGTGATTAGATTTTAATTAGACATTAGCCAAATGACTGTGCAGTCAGAAGAGCTGAAGACTTGTACCCAATCATTGCCCAGGACTCCACGGTGAACTAATGATCTCTGGGCTGGAAGAACAACGGTTCCTCTAAACCCACATCCTCCCATTCCTGACCACTGTTGGCCATCCCATTTCCTTCCCAGAGGAAAGGAGACCGTGCACTCCATGGTTCTGCAAACGAGACAAAGCCCTACGAGCCAAAGAGCCTGTTGCTTGTTTTCAGGTCTTCATCATCAAGCTGGAGAACATTGATGGGTTTAGCAGAAAGTTTGCAGAGCCACTGAAACCACCGCACGGAACTGGTATTAGGCTTCACCCAGTGTCACACAGCAAGGACTGAGCTCTGGGCAGGAACTGGCTCCATGGGCAG
Organism: Todiramphus chloris collaris; assembly: GCA_025345505.1. Lineage (NCBI taxonomy): Eukaryota > Metazoa > Chordata > Aves > Coraciiformes > Alcedinidae > Todiramphus > Todiramphus chloris. Next base: position 16,565,214 of record JANVCC010000046.1, read on the forward strand.
AAGGAAAGGTTGAAGGCCCACATCTGCCCCCTGTTTGGTTGCACAAGCAGCACTACTTACCGCCCAATACCTTTTTGTGTATGCGATGTAAAAGGTGTGGTAGTGGAAGTAGGTGGGAAACAGGAGTGGAGGAAGAGCTGTAAAGGAGAATTCGTTATTGCTGGTGGTGTCACGGAGGGAGTGACAGACAATCAAGCTGGAAGCCAGGGATGCCTCAGCAGCTACTCAATGTGGAGAACACTCTGAGGAGTTTTTAGGGCTGCAGAACTTTCTGGATGGTGTCAGTAGGCGTCAGCACAGACAAGCCAGTAAGCAACCTGGGAGCCTGCTGACCTCAAGAGGTAATGCAGAGGTAAGACAAGCAGCTCTCTGAAGCTTGACTGAGGACGGTTCCTGCTCTTCAGCAGGACAGTCAGCTACTGCTTGTCGCTTATCAACACCCTGGGCAACCTGATCTAGTTGAAGATGTCCCTGGCTACCCAACCAGTAGTCCCCTGTGTTGGACTAGGTGACCTTGGGAGGTCCCTTCCAACCCAAAACGTTCTAAGGTTAGCACCTTTAAACATTTCTAGGTCTGTCTGTTAATAGGATAGTTTACAAACCCAAGATTTCATTTTAGGCTCCTAACTGAGGAACAGCCACGGAGGAGTATTTTGAAGAGTGGCTTCTGCAGCCCCAAACCTTATCTAGGTCCCCATCCAGTCATGCAAAGCAGAGGAACAGCAGGTTCCTTTGCCTACCAGGTATTCTGGGCCACAAGGACTCAAACTCAACCTCCCAATAGACATTAGATCTGAGGTAAGCACAGATCCACGGCTGGAGGGCAGTTCCTGCCATCCTCAGAGGTCAAGGGTAAGAAAACAGGTTAACTGAACCACACTTTGAAAGTGCCCATTTCTACTGGATTGTAGGACTCATAGTGTCCACTTTGCAGGAACGTGCCCGAAGCAACAGACTTCAGACTATTCCTGAGAGATCCAAGAGGTGATACCTCGTGGTCTCGTGTTGATGTGCTGCTTTGCAAAAGGAACAAAGCTTCTCCAAACTTTCTCCTGCTTGGGGGCAGGAGTCAGAACCTAGAGGATCAGGGCACTGACAGTGGAGAAATTCTCACTTGTTCCTCTGCTCTCTCTCCACTCCTTATTAGCCACACATTACACAGCTCACAGAAACAGGCCCTGGAGCCCTCATCTCACTTCCTTAATTAGCGACTTGAGTCTCTCCAAATAGATGTAGGCTTATTTTTGCCAAGCAGTACAGGCTTAAGATGACCTCAGCCGAGTGTACCCCACTTCTTTTTCCACCCTGGACCAAACTTAGGCCATTGGGTTAGAAATTCTCAAACCAAATTCATGTGTTTCAAGTCAAGAAGGCCACGAAAGCCTGATCTCACATAGGATTAGATGGTCATTTTGATTAGAAAGGACCTTGAGATTTCAGAGCAGCATCAGCTATGAGGTCAGACCAGGTTGCTCAGTATTTTATCCAGTCAGGTCTTCAACTCCTCCAAAAAACCCTAATTATGTTCTTTGATGCAGGCACCTTTACTTCTGCTCAAGTCCTACATGACAAAAGTAAGATCTACAAGCCCTGCGAGTACCCCTCATGGTCTTGCAGAAGAATGGAGATACTCACTGATGAAGAAGTACTTGTGTTGGTGATTGTAGGGCATGTATTTTTTCTTTTTGATTCCAAGCTGTGGGGAAAAAGAGAAAAAACCCTGAGTAGAAACTGGGAATTCTGCACAGGTAGCTTGGTGTTTTCCATTCTGTCTTCCCAAGATGAACTCTTCTTGCACACTTCCCCCAACCTCATGCCTACTGCCTCCCTCCTGTGTCCCTGTCCTTTCAGCTTACACACATCATACACCTTTATCTGCGTAGGAAAAACTACACCAGAATATTTCATCCATTAAAAGGTGGTGTGATCTCTAAGGGGCGATAAAAATAATTTTGTGAGTGGATAGAGGTGAATTTTTATCTGCATTTCCTTGAGTTTGTGCTCTGAGCACATTCATCATTCTTTTTGTGAACTATTAGATATTTCAAGGCTAAGTTCTATTATCTGTCAAAAATACTGATGTGTGTTTTCCATTTGCCCCCTTCCCCTTTCTTCTGACTCTGTACACTTCAATGACAGTGTCACGATGGCAGAAGTCTTCCAAGGAGAAAAATAGTTCACTGCTGTAGCCACTCTGCCAGGGCCTCAAGAACTGATGAACTGGTACAACAAAAGGGTTTTGGCATAGACTTCAAGTTGCCCCTCCTGGAAGTGGCCTAGAAGCAGAAGCTGAGAACATCCTATGCGACCAGATGACTTCTGCCCTCTAGAGGTACCTGTCCTACAGAGCTCCAGGAACAGCCCTGTCCTCCTGTGCTGGCTGCCCTTCATAGCAAGGCTTCTGCCTTCTCCTAGAAGCCATAGACATGCCAAAGCCACCCATACCTCTGAGCCTCAGACATTAATATTGATGTAATCATCCCATACCAAGCACAGACATGCTTTATGTTAATGTTTACGAGTTATCCAACAGTCATTAATTACCAAGTTGTTGTTCGAGGTCATTAAGTTGCTATAACCATTAACAGCTTTCTTGCTGATGGCTTTTCCACCCTATATTTGATGTAAATAAATTAATCGTGATGTATGTGCAAGTACTTGTTGGCTGTTCAAGAAATCTTTAAAGGAACCTAACGTGAACTGTGACCTGCTGACAACAGCTGAGGAACAGAGAGAGATGAAAACAGTCTTTCTGAAACCATCATCACATTTAGTTTTCACTCTTTATGGCACATCATATTTTTTGTTGACTAGGGTGTTCTTCCCAGTTAGGAAGAACATGTACTCTTGGGGTACATGAGTGCTCACACACACACTGACCTCCACAGAGAATTTCTTTCCCAAAGTAAACAAGAAAGGGTGCATATCAATATCAGGATCTTTCTGGAAGCAGTTGGGTTTGGCGTGGTGCTGGGAGTGCAGAAGAGTCCACCATTTGGCCGATGCCCCCTGTTTTAGGGAAGAACAAAGTATGAAAGCTTTCTAGAGCCAGCTTTTCTCCAATTCCCCTCTTTCACCCAGTGCTGAACATGCTGTCCTCCATCTCAATCTTCCAAACAAATGCTTTTACAGGGAGTCCATCAAATCTAGAAGTATTTTCCAGGGTCAGGTACTTACAATCAAATGGCACATCACAAACTTATGCAGCAAATGGTTCCACTTGGTCTTCCTGAACACTGAAAGATGTCCTAAATCATGTTGTAACCATGAAGCCTGGACCTGGAAAAGGAAAAAGAAAACACTGGGAGGGTTGGAAAAAAGAGGAATTGAGACCAGGGCAGTGCCACATCCATCCTTTGCTTTGAACGATCAAGATTTATTTCTTGGACAATGCTCCAAAAATCACCATCAGAAAGGAACTGTGAAATTGTGATGCTCCTGAGGCTTCCTCTAGAACAGATCCTGCTGAAAGAATCCCGGACTGGGTTTAATGGGAGCTCTCCACATGCAGAATTCCACCTTTCCATCTTCTGTAAACGCGTGCCGTATAGCAGCTGTGATCTGATGCCAGAGCAGAACCCTCCCAAGTAAGGACCACAAAACTGCAGTAGTATTGTCTGTAGGAAAGTTGATCCAGGTCCACGTGCACACGCTGTGGACTTAACTGCTTACCTGGGAAATGGTCAGCACCACCAGGGAGGCAACAAAGGGCAGTAAGGATGTCCCAAAGTAGAAGAGAATGAGCCAAGCCGCAGTATCCAGCAGGAGGATGTGAGCGAGGTGCAGGAAGAAGAAGAGTTGATTTGGCTCCAGAAGTCCCATTTTCTCAACAGCAGCACGCAGCTCACGGAAGTCTTTCACCAGCATTTCCTGTGGAAGCACCAGTGTTACACGTTCTCTGTTTCGAGAGCATAGCACCCCAGCCTCGAAAGCCAAGGACCACTTTAATGGGAGAAAGAAGCAGCCAAGGATCTGGTGAAATGGGCACGAGCTGGGTTTACGTACAACTCAACTCCATCACTGCTCTCCTACAGCTTCTCTGTGTCCTTGCCTGATAAGGCACCCGGACCAGAGGAGCAGCCATCACCCAGCACAACATCTGTGCCCTCAAGCCCCAAGAGTGCATCTTGGGTGCTTCTTCCATCATCTTGGGATGCAGCCCAGGGCTCAGATGGAAGTGGTGTCTCTAGTAGAAGGCATATGTGCCTGAACATACTATGCCATCTTGTGGTAGGTCTCCAGGATGAAATTATTCCTCTTCTGCCACCAGTTCCAGTAGACCAACCAGATCCAATAGTCTTCACTTTACCCTTCCCAAGATTAACAGGGGAGGGTGAAATACCTGGCTATAAATGGAACCTACAGCCCAGCTGGCCTCAGGCTGGTGGGAACTGAGGAAGAAGGGTGGGAGAAATGAATACAGGTGTTAGACCAACCCACCTTTGGCTTTGCCAACTCTGCAGATACCTCCCAAGTCTGAGTCCTGTCACCACGCCATCCAGCCCACAAAGGAGCTTGCCAGCCTACTTTCCCAATCATTCTGGGGAATGGAATTTGCATGGATCAAAACTTATATCAGCTGGAAAGAACGGCTTCATTTTTGGTTAGCTCTTTCTCAAAGTAAGGGAAAGAAGAAAAGGTGGTAGCTGTGATATTCATAAGAGTCAAACGAGGCTCTGCTATGTATGTACACTTGATGGGATAAAAATTCATCTTCAGAAAATTCATTCTCAACTACATGATGTGGATTTAGACTAATATTCATGGATAGTTTCTAAGCAGTAGCATAAAAACTCGTGAAGAATCTGGACCTCACTGTTCCAGGAGCTATGCTGATACAGGAGAGCAAAGGTTTGATCTCAGAATATTTCCCTTTAATCTGGTTTATGAGGATAGACTTACATTTTTGGTAGGCTCAATGCTGGGTTGATCTGGTGCCAGCTCCCCAATCTGCAGTGGCTTCAAGTACTTGCCCACCAGCAACTTGTTAACATGAAATGCTACAAAGGCATCCTGCAAATGCACGAGAGTAAAGGAAGAGGTAAGAAAACCAGATTCTAAGTCACTAGCCTCAATCTGCTCTGCACAGCAAGACATTCACCGTGGAGGAACCACAATAAGATGCCCCATCTACCTTCTATATCCTCAAGTTTTTGTTGACCTTTTTTCTTCTCACATTGATCCTCTGCTCTTAAATGAGACCTTGTTTCAACTGGCAAACAGAAGAGGTCTGACTTCCACTGCTGCAATTCCTACAGGTACACAAGCTCCATAATACAACAGTGAGTGAATCTCCCTCGTATGCCTAAAGCAGAGTCTAGTTCCCTTGCCTTTCTTCTCAACCTCCAAAATTAGTGACTTTGCCATCTTCTTGGACATCCATGTGCCTAAAAGACCTTTCTCATCAGCAGACCAGAATCTTCTTTGTTATCCAGTTTGTCAAGAGGGAAATTGCCCTTTAAATCCAATTGCTTAAAAGAAGAATGTGGTTCCCCTTACTCACTGAGTAGAGAACTCCACTCCCAAATTAACTAGGACAAAATCAAGTTGTTTAGTGAATTTCTTTCAGCAAACTGCCCCAGAATTTGTCCTCTACTCCAAAAGGACACAGGTTTGCTCAACTGCATGACTGACACCGAGGCATATATGGGACATACAGTGAGATTAAATACCGTGCACGTAATCATTGTCACTGATGACTCCAAACTTCAGCAAGAAGCTTCTCTGCAAAATCATCTACTGCAAGTACCTGGTTTTTTCGTGTTGTTGCAACACCAGCTGTTTTCACAGTCTCCAAAATTCAACCAAATTTTGCCAAATCCAGTCAAATCTTCCAGTCTCAAGAGTGTTGCTCCTGTTTCCTAAGTCACCTCATTCCTTAGCCCTGCTCTTCTATCTGTTGTGAGAAAACACCACGGCAAAAAGCAGCAATAAAAGGGCTTCTCTTCACAGTTCTGTGCAATGTCATCCTTCCCGATACCGTGGCATTAATTATACTCATTTTTCCATTCCTCGGACTTCCTACCGAGAGCCTTCAGTGGTTTTCATCCCCTTCCAGGTTAACATCTTTCAATGCCCTTGGTAAAATCTTCCAGTCAACTAAAAGAAGGTCTTGATTTCTCGTAATATACATCCAAAAGATTAAGCAATCGACCTATTCCAAGATGCACAGACCTCACTAAGCCTTACGGATTTTCTTCATAGAATGCTTCTTTCTCTTCTTTTTTTTCCATCTCTGCCTCCCAGGTTAACTATGAAATTCACACCAGCTCATGACACGGGTTTGAGTAATGAAGAGGAGTTTCTTACTTCACCCACAGTATCCTGGATACGTTCCCATTGCAACTCAGTGCAGATGCAACTGAGTTCTCTCGAAACCAGACAGCTCACACCTAGTCAGGCTGCACGGGAGAGCGCAGAAGCCCACTCACACTGATCTACCCTGTCTTCGAGAGGCCAACGGAGACACATAGCAAATATTCCACCTTTTCCACAGTTTTTGCTGAGGCCAAGAGGCACAGCTTGCAAGCGTGCAGAGCTCGAGCAGGGTGAGGCACTTCAGTTGCACAGGTACCAGTTTGCCTCGGAATAAATACAGATTCTGAGTATTGTGCCTTGTCGGAAGTGGTGCTGCTGTTGTAAATCCAAATGCGCTGAGTTGATGAAGAGTTAGGTGTTCTTCAGCATCTCTGGAGCAAAATAAACACCCTTCCTATTAATTTCACTTAGAGCCCTTCACCTGAAGTTTTATCATATATGCTTAAAAAGAGACAGGGGGAATAGCCAGACATTTTTCCATTATGAGGCATAGCTTATTTAACGTGCATCATGCTTGTGGGTGAAGACAGCTGAGCTGGTGTCACACAAAACTGGCTGAAGTCCTGCAGGATTTCATGATTTGGGCATGGAACCAACCCGTAAGAACCAGCTCAGATCCCCAAACCAAAACACCTGTCTTTTCTAAGTTCATCCCTCACCTGGGCTATTCCAGCATGCTAAAATGAAAGAAACCTGGCAGTGCTAAATAGAGCAAAGGAATGATGAAAAATACAGGCTGCAAAGTGCAGCTAACACAGCATTTGAAATTTAAACTCAGTGGGCTGAAAATTATTTGTATTTCCATAAGCCTCAATCATCCCTTATATATGGAGGTAAGGGAAGTATTTGCCTTCATTCTGTTTTGTTTGGGGGCTTTTTTCTTTCAAAATACACAACATGGAAGCCAGCACATTTACCACATCTTTGTGGAAATGTTAGTTTACCCCTGTTTTCTACCCTGCCTGCATATACCAGAAAGCAGTTACTCTGGGGAAATTGCTGAACATTTTGGTGTGTTTACCACGAGATTCCCTGGCATTAAAATAGCAGCCAGACAAGGAACCATCACGAGCAGAATCTTTTTGCCCACACACTAACTCACCAGCAGCTGAACATTTGTTAACTGGCAGCTTCTTTCAATTTTTGGTCATCTCTGGGGTCAGAAGGACCATGTGAAAGAAGTACAGTAGCTTTCCTGGAGGGCTGCTTGAAAAACCTGCTCTCTGCCTTCCCTCCGAGGGGAGGGGGGCATTTCAGGGGCATCCCTTGTGATGTCTGATACCTTGTGGTATGCCTCTGGAGGCAGCCGCTGTGGTTGCCACAGGGCTTGGGACAAGTTCCTCTGGCTGGAAGCAGTCACCGCAGCTCACAGTAGCCGCAAAAGATCGGGAGATAAAACTAATCCTAAAGACTAGCTGGATAAAGCCTGGCTGCTCCACGGGCTAAGCCTCTTCAGTAGGTTCTTTCTATAGCATGAATCTGCAAAGCTCACATGGAGAGGTGATGCTACACCCCTCCGACCCTGCTCCACCAGCCTGGACCCCACTGAAGCCTGATGCTCAAAGCTGCCGGGTACCAACCGCACCGGGTACCAACCGCACCGGGTACCAACCGCATCCCACCCGCCGCTCACCGTGGCATCCTGCCCGGCGTGGCTGCCGATGAGCCGGGCTCCTCCCGGGTGCCTCCGGTAGAACTGGCTCACGTCGTACACCTTCCTCTCGATCACCAGCCAGAGCTCCTTGGGGGCCGGCCCCTTCCCGCTCCGCTTCCCGATCTCCTCCCAGGTGAAGAGCCGCAGCCCCCGGCCCGCCGCGGGGTCCTCAGCCCGCTCCTCAGCCTCCTCCCCGTGCCCCCGCAGCGATGCCATCCTCCTTCCCCCTCTTCCTCCCGCATCACCAGCCCGGGCAGCCCCCCTCCCTGCTCGGGATATAAGGGGGGGGAGGGGAACACGCCCCGGCCCCACCCCGCAGTCCCCGCCCCCCGCCTTTTCTCCGCTGCCGGTACCGGCCCCGGCCCCTCCAGATGTTGCCTTCCTCCTAAACCCGCAGGGCATCCAGCTGTGGGAAGCGGAGCAGGAACTGCAGGGGAGGAGTATTTGAGAGCTTCACGGGATCCCAGCGTGGTGGGGGCTGGCAGGGCCCTCTGGAGAGCATCTGGTGCCCCCCCTGCTCCATCCAGCAGGGGCACCCAGAGCAGGGGCCCAGCAGCGCAGGGTCCAGCCGGGGTGGGAATCTCTCCAGAGAAGGAGACTCCACAGCCTCTCTGGGCAGCCTGGCACAGCCTCCCACCCCCTCACACCAAACAAGTTGCTCCTCCTGCTCGGCTGGAACCTCCTGGCTTCCACTTGGTGCCCCTTGGTGCCCCTTGTCCTGTGGCTGGGCACCACTGAGCAGAGTCTGGCCCCATCTTCTTGCCCCCTGTCCTTTAGGTAGTGATCAGCATTGAGAAGATCCCCTCTCAGTTCTTCTCCAGGCCAAACATGCCCCCACTTAGGAAGCTATCAAGAGCAGTGAGGTTGCCCTTCAGCCTCCTTTTCTCCAAACTAGACAGCCCTGGAATCCTTAGTCACTCCTCAGAGGACATTTCTTTCATCCCCTTCACCAGCTTTGTTGCGCGTTCAAGTTAAATTTCATGCCATTAATGATTGCCCAACGCCCCAATATACCTAAATCCCTCTTCAAAGCCTTTTGTCCCTCGAGAGAGTCAACAGCACCTCCCAGTTTCAGACCATCAGAAAATTCCTCCATCCAGATCGTTGTTGAACAGGACCGGCCCTAGAACCAAGCCCCGAGGAACACCACTGGTGACCAGTCACCAGCCAGTTGTAGACCCAGCTGATGTGCCTTACCGAGGTAGGATCATCAATCAACTGCAGGAGCCTATTTGTGTTTTAAGAATCTCTACCTACCCCTTCTTCCATGGTTTAGGACACTTGACAGGGTGGGGGCACACGGAATTACGGGTGCCATGTACATCTGGAAAGCAGAACGCAAGCCCATCTTTGTTGCAGAACGTCTTCGGTGAGCCAACACGTGAAGTAGTTTTACTGTAGCTTCTGTTGGCCTGCACGGATGATGAAAAAGTAGTTTAATATTCCCACATGAAATGCAACCTGACTACTGATGGACTCCAAAACCAGTTCCCCCATTTGGAGAGCCTCCTAGTAAGTAATCCATGGAGATCCGGGCTGTGTAATGCTTGTGTTCCTGCCACGCTTTAAACTCAGCGTGTCCCTGTCTGCTAACACACCATTTTGTGGCATGAAAAACACTTTGAATCGTGGTGAGAAAGAGGACAGGGTATTAATTTGCCTGATCAGCAACATATTGGGCTCTGTGCCTTCCTCTGTTTGCTCTTCTGGACTGGTAGAGCATCAGTGCAGCGGCTGGCTCAGGCTGCTCCATTTGTGACTGTGACTCAGTGAAATCTTTTAAACGGGTTCCCCTTTCATTACAGGGGCAGCAGGGACAGTTTCAGTAACAGATGATGCTATGAATTTCAACAGCACCAGGAACTGATAGATGCCATCGGAGCAGCTGGCCACAGAATACACCCTGAAATCTCCGTAAGCAGGGGTCTCTGGAAACAGCAGCAAAAAATACTAAAGAGAAATAAATAAGAATTAAAAAAGAGCATTAATTGAGTGAACCAGAATAAAATAGAACGAAACAAAATAAAGGTTAATTTCTAAAAATGCAATGTGCAAGAGGAGAATGCAACTTGCCTCCGTAAGTAATTATTTGCAACCTGTATCTCCTGTTCCTTCTCTTTCTTTTCTGTTTCTTCTTGCTCGCGTGGTGCAACATTAGAGGGATGACAAGCAGGATCAGTGCTACTTCTCGGAGTCTACAGGAACAGGCAGGTAAGGTGGCCATGGTGGGGACTTGACTTTTAGTGAGGCCTTCAGCTGTTGGACTGTTTGGCCAAATGGGTGCTGTGGGTAAGATGAGACTTCACGTGGGTCTGAAAGAGCTTTGGATCTTCTGGTGCACATACCTGTGAAGATTCGTGCTAAGTGCCTATGCTTTAGTCTTTCTGCTCCTCCACTGCCATCATTTTGCAGCCAATTGGTTCAATATCTAAGAAAGATGTAGTGAGATGTTTTACCAAGGCTTGCAACTAGTGGAGGTCCGTCAAGAGACAAGGACTGCATGAAAAAGCTGTAAGTTCAGAAGACAAAAAACCATCTGTGTTCTGGCTGGGAGATTTCTTACGCTCGTGCCTAGTAACTTAGTGGTGCCCACCACTCGAGATGGTCACACCATGTTTGCACGGATAGCTGTGCTGGAACAGGTAGAGGGTTTTACAGCCTGAATGGATGGGTGGCATTGGCAGAACCGTATCCTTCCATCCATGTATGAGGTAATGTCTTCTTTCATAAGAGCAGATCTTATCTACTGCCCCTAAAAGCATCAGCGTATGACTCAAGATTTTCGGCACAGACTTGCTGAATAGAAAGAGTGATAGAATCTCTTTTCTGTCACACCACGTTACACCCTTTTGGGTTAGTACAGCTGATTATGCCCGGGTTTGGTGATAACTGCACCCACAATCATGGGCTGGATGCCTTAACCCCTTGAAGAAATTATGGAAACTTGTGGAAGCATTCTCAACCTCTAACGACTTAAACTCCTAAGAAATCCTTGTATTGTTCCCATTTGCTCCGTTCCAACTTGCTTTTCCAAGCACCGGATCCCAGTACTTCTCTCTAGATCAAACCAGAAGTTCCCTGTCGCAGATTCAGTGCTGAAGAGGCACTAAGTATGTGGCTCTGCATGCCTGAACAAGGCAGGTAAGAACGTCAAGAGGAAGGTGAAGCTTCCTAGAGCCGTGGAAACTCAAAACATATTTGAAAGGGATTGGAGCCAAGCTATGCTTGCTATGTTGCAAGAGCAGGGAAGAGAAGAACTTGAACAAAACGCACAAAGGACGTATATTCTTTGTGGCATGTTTAGTTTGCAGGAGCTCTTACTACACGTCCTAAGTGAAGAAGGATAACTCATTCCACACCCAAACAGCCTAACTTGGTTTGCCAAGCGTCTCTCCAGCTCAGGCAGAGAAAACGGGCACTCACCGAACGCTCTGCTTCCTGGGGTATGTTCACATGGAGTAACTTCTGGCACTGGTAGTAGGATAAGAGGAAGATAAGGTAAGAGAGATGCTGGGTATAACAATTTATGGAGATGTTTGTACTCCACATGCTTCAATTGCTGCGTAAAAGAAGAGATCTTGTAACATTAAGGGGGAAGTGATTTCTCTCATCAGCCTTGTTTCCCACACCTCAAACCTCACACCGCATGGCAGAAATGACCTTGGCACCACAACAAAGGACAGAAAGGGAAGACATAGTAAGGAATCTACATGAAATTAAGTGCACCATCACTTCCTCCCACAGGAAGAATTACTCTCTCGTTAGAACAACGGGTAGGAAATTCAGCGTGAAAGCTTTATTAGTCTACATCACTTGCCCTCGTGTTATTTTGTTCCACTTAGAGAGTAGCTGTTCTACAAACTCAAACACCTGAAAGTCCAGAAACATTTGTTAAAAGATTTCAACCTCAGTTACATGAAGAACTGAAAGAAAAAACCCCAACAAGTTAAGGTTATGCCCCAATCTTTGAGTTATTTCAATGATGTCCTAATCTACTAGTCCCTCTCCTCCTCCCTCTCCCACTGCATACACAGACACTTTATTATTTATTTATTATTTTAAACTTTATTTTTATTTATTACTTTAGTTTTGAATTGCAGTGAACAGGATTTGTCTACGTTTTCCCTACAAGGCCAAATATTTAGGTCTAGATTCATCACATCTGACTTTAAGCATCAAACTGGCCTACATTAAGAAACCAGTTAGGCTTTGCCTGGCCCAGACAATGAGATGCACTCTTGGAGTGGGTGAATCGATTTGGTGTGGCCATAGCTTAGCCCACTGACTCAAAATGTAGACCTTTTTAGTCCCTTGGCCAGGATTGCAGCTCTACACTTTCACCTCCCTACCATCAAACGTTCAGATCAAGCAACAACTGTTCTACTCCATGGCAAGAGAATCCTTATTTCCTGATACCTGATATAATATATGCAAAGCAGCACAGGTATGAGTTATGACCAAGTATTTGAAAAGATATATGTAACGCTGTCCTCTATACACAACAGGGTCAGAGAGAGGCCAAAATCCCACCCCAGCTGGACCCTGCACTGCTGGGTCCCCTGCTCTGGGTGCCCCTGCTGGATGGATCAGGGGGGGACACCAGATGCTCTCCAGAGGGTCCCTTCCAGCCCCCACCCTTCTGTGATCAGCATTGCATACTTCTTAATTTCTGAGTCCTTGGTTTACAGAAATAGCCATAACTAGTCCCTTTCCTAAATTCCAGAGGGTGATGTTCTGATGAAGATAGTACTTGGAGAAGGCCACAGAGTGATGTTGTGATGAAGATAGTACTTGGAGACGGCCACAGAGTGATATTCTGATGAAGATAGTACTTGGAGAAGGCCAGAGAAACAGCCTGGCAACTCTAAATGTTTTGCAGCCAAAGGAGCAAAGGACTTTGGAGTTATTGAAGGGAAGGAACAAAACCAATCTCAAACGATACAGTATGGAGAGTGAAGCATGGTTCTCACTGGTGAGGAAAAGTCAGCAGAGAGGCTTTGTAAGGGTCGTGATTCTGTTGTCATCACACCAGCAGAAAATCCTGGAATCAGTCATAGAATGACAGAATTGTCAAGGTTGGAAGGGACCTTAAAGATCATCTCATTCCAACCCCCCCTGCCAACGGCAGGGACACCTCACACTAGAGCAGGTAAGATCAGTCACGTCAGTCAGGCAGATCAGTCATGTCCTTAAAGCAAATCTTGAGAAAAACTTGTGACAGTGCCCACAGTAACTGCACATAATCTCCTGGGAAGGAAGACAAGGAGAGGGACGTTCTTTACTTAGATGCCCCTGCACCTCCTCATCTTCCTACGCAGGACAGAAACCGTGAACTCCGAGAGGTGAAGCAGCCAGCAATGATTTGCTGCACGAGGAGCTTACAGACTTTCCACACTCTGCCTTTGTAGAAACCTTCATCCAGGTTCGTATTTGGAGAAAACTGGTTTTTACAACTTGCCTCATAAGATAACATTCCGCCCAGTTTTCCCATCATGAGGCAAGCCGACAGGTACGGACAAGTCACATTGACTAGTAGGTGAAAACACCTTGCACAACAATATAAATGATCTTCCTGAGAAGATAGGTTGCTTCTATAACAATATGGGCATAACGTGCTGCTTTCACTAGGTCTCAGGAAAGACACTTCCTCTCCCGAAGCACTCCACCAGTGAGAGCCAGCGTAGAAGCTTCCTTGCACCTACCGCGCTCCTACAAAGAACGGCCAAAAATCCCGTTGTTCCTCTACAAAATTCAAGTACATTGGTGTAAATTGCAGTCGCAGTGGTTCTTGGCTTCTCATCTTGACAACAATGCTGGAAACGTCACCTGAAAATTTGCCAAGTGGCCCTCCCTCTTTAGTTTTGGATCAATCTTTTGGTGGAATGGGCCACCGATGGCTTGCACGGCCATCTAGGAGAGATTTCCCCAGCTTTGTAGAAGACCATTACACTTTTTCCTTCACTACTGATAATTCCTTGAGTGATATAATTTGGCTTTTTGGTTTTTTCAGAGGTGCACCACAGCACTGGCTTCTAGCCATCGTAGCTCTCCCATGCCTTTTCACCCCCTTGTTGCTTGGAGGTGATTACCAAACAGTAGCATTGTCCCTTTCAAGGTGTCATTAATGAAAACACCACTCAGGATTTCAGTCCAGAATTTGGAAATTTACGCTGTTCTTTGAATTCCTCTCTGATCCCAGCCAGACCATCTCGACAGAGGAAAACTCAGTGCCCATGTACATGTATCGTAAACACTCTAAATGAACAAGAACAAGTTAACTTAAGTGGCAGCTCTGTGACTATTATCTATCTATCTATCTATCTATCTATCTATCTATCTTTACAAAGGTATTTTCATATTTACTTGCAATAAAGGGTGCTCAGGCAATACATACATGATATAGAGTGTACAAATGGTATGAAAAAGTACTTTTAGTTCAAACACCTTTCTTTGCTCTGTGACTGACTAACAACAGAGGCAGAATGGCCTGAAAATGAGGGATGGGAAAATGTGATGATAAAATTCAAAGTATTTTTACCTTGTCTTTACTTCACTGTATCGGAGGTAGATTATTTTCTTTAAGGACCTAACCTTTTTTTTATCATCTCCAGATCTGAGGATTACGCTTTCAGATGTGCGACTGTGTTCACACCGTGACATTTCACACACATCTAGCTGAACAACTTGTGATGGAGACAGAATGAAGCTTTTAGCTTTGATTTAAGGACTTTTGAGTGACCAGATCAGTTGGGGCTTTGTTGTTGTTGTTGTTCACATAGTGAATAAAACTCTCTGGTGTCAAAAAGATTTTCTCTGGGGCGGTAGAGCTGTGAAAAGTGCTCCACGGCACCTCTCGGACTCAAGAACAGGTGATGTGTGAGCATCAGAATAGTTCAGATACAACAAATGAATTCATTCACTTGGCTTTACCTGTCTTAAAAGTGCATAATCCAATCTTATTTATTCTTCCTCTGTAATCATCTGGGAACATGGACAGCATAAATTACATCTAGAGATGGTTATCTCGCTCCATGGACAAGAGAAGCTGGACGCTAGCTTAGACTCGATGCTTAACTTCATACAGGTAAGCAAAATGAATCCTTTCTAGTGAGTCCTGCAGTGTTGGGGTTGATAAGGTTCTTTTCCCAGTCATTTCTGGAGGCAGCAAAAAGTAAGATTTAAAAAAAAAAACCCAAAGCACTTGAGTTCTGCTCAGATTTTCTTTCTATTTCTTCAATTTTTTATGGTGATGAACTTCCTTTTCCATTTCCTTCTTTCAGAAGTGAGGTAACGGTGTTCTTTAAGGAACGGTACTTTCAGCTCATATCACCCCCTTTCCTTGGTTTTTTTTTTTTTTAATGATTGAAATGAATTTCAGAAAAAAAAGAAGAAGAAATTGACCTGGAGAATCAAACAACTAAAATAAAACACTTGAAGAATTACTCTCTGATACCTACCTCTTGCAATTACCAATGTACCTTTAGCAGGGAATCTACGTGATTTTTTGTTCTTTATTCTCCTCAAAGGAGGCAGAATATTAAAATCACGGTCGAGTTATTCAACCAACCTCAACCGAGAACTGGCGTGGTGCACGCTTGGAGTTGTCTTACAAAATCCTAGACAGCCACTCCCTCTGTGAGAACAATTTAGTCACTCTTTATTTTTTTTATTTTTTTGAGGGAAACGAGGGGGAGCAAAGCAGGGCCATGTAATTCCATCAATTAGGAAGCATTATCAAGATTAAAAGGGAGGACCTGTATTTTGTAGCTGGACTGGTCCTTGCACAACCTGTGCCTAGCACCAGCTGGGTTACCTGATGGCCTTGTTTCACCTGGATCTGCATTTCATCACAACTCATCCTTTCTTTTAGGATTTTCTTCCTCTCTAAGGCGAAGAGTGTTCTTTTAATATTTAAAATATCGGTATTTGTAGGCTTAAAAAACAAAAGCCCTGCACTCTCAATTTCACTCTGTAACTTCAATTTTGAGGTTGACAGTCTGATTTTAGATGCATTCTAGAAAAGGTCCATTCGTCCTGCCTAAGGAGATGGGACCTGCTTTTGATGGGAGCATCCCTGGATTGTCACAGCATTGCTGAGCCAGCTCGAAACAGGTTAAGAACTGACCATTTTACCACGTCAGCCCTGGAAGCAGCCACCTACTGCAGTCTCTGCGAGGTTGCCAATGGTTTTTCACAGTCAAAAGCTTCCTTTTCCAAGACAACGAGATTTAGGAAGTGACCACCTGATTCTCAGCTCACCTTTCCTCCCAGCCAACAACTTCTGAGCTCACTGGGACCTCTACATCATTTCAAAATTGATGAAAATATGCCAAGAATAAGTACCCTCAGGTTTGTATGGACTGACAGCTGGTTTTGAAAGCTCATTCTAGTGTCTCCACTCTTCCAAAGATGCTGCTGCTTGTCTAAGAGGCCATATAGGTTGCTCCATTTCTTGGAGAAGAGTTTTTGGACAGGTCTTATGCAGAAGGGAGCTCAAGGACTTTGACCTGTCATCCAGACGCTGAGTCTCTCCCGCTCTGAAAATGAGGCACCATAAACTGATAGCAAAGAACATCTTCTGTGGTCACCAGAATCATTTCCTCAAAGCTGACACGTGTCCTCCTGGACGCCAGCAAACTCCTTACAGTGCCCAAAGCCATGTCAACCGAGAAGGTGCTGGAGAAACGTGCCCATTCCTTGCTCCTTTCTCCACGTCGTGTTGAAAAGCAACAGTAATTGCACGTGGGGTGAGACCTCTGAACTGCCTTGTTTAGGCTTGCAGTGGTTATTTTTAGTGGGTTTTTTTTAATGGTTTTTTTTTTTTTTGGCTTCTTGCTCTCAACCAGTTCAGCCCATCTCTAGACGTAGCAGCGGGACGGTACCACAAGGAGGCAAACTTGGATTATTTTTCCTAAACCTTTCCTTTTTTTCTCCTTCCCTGAGGCTGGACCTCCAAACTATGGGACTTCAAATAAATGTCCTCCTGTGGAAATCATGCAGGGATCTCCCACCTCTTCTAGCAGTAAGTAAAGAGGTCAGGGCAACAAGCCTGGAGTTCAAGGAACATCTGGATGATGCTTTTATGTGGTTTAGTTTCAGGCAGCCCTGTGAGGAACCAGGAGCTGGACTCAGTGATCCTTATGGTCCCTCCAGTTCAAGATGTTTTGTGATTCCAGGTGATATGAACAAGACACGAGCCAGTTCAGAAGTCTGTAAATGCTCTGGGAAGTTTCTCTGGCTAGTCACAGAAAGACCTAGATGGCACCCAGGATGCAACCTATATCTGCAGACCAAGAGTGGGCTGTCGGGATGCAGCCAAGGTGGGCAGCTCATCACAAGATGGAGAGCGGGGTGACCACAGGCAGCAGGGCCATGTCAGCCAGGACCTGTCTCACAGTACCCAAGAGGTGAGACCTGGGATGGCAGTCAGGTTCAACCAAGTCCCAAAAGCCAGGAAAAACCTTGCAGTGATGAAGCAAGTCCACAGGTTAGGGTCAATGGGGTCCATGGCCAGGCCTAGCTGAGCTCAGGGAGGGACTGAAGACCCAAAGCTGAGCTTATGTGGAGACCCTGGCCAGGGTGTGGGTCCCGGGTAAGGCTGATCAGGGCCATTAAGACCTGTTAATGTACTCAAGGCCCTGACATAGTTCACCTTTTCTTACAAAAAGACTAGAGAAGGGGATGCAGTTTATGATTAAGAGGTTATGAGATCATTGCCATCCTTGGGACCATTCCAGGTGAGGTAGGACGGAGCTCTGAGCAACCTGCTCTCACTGAAGATCCTGCTTCTGCAGGAAGGTTGGACTAGATGACCTTGAAAGGTCCCTTCCAACCCAACCCTGTCTGTGATTCTATGATGGACAGCTAAACAACTCAAAGCTGTGTCTCCTGACCTTTCATCCCACTACGCTTCTATGTTGAAAGAAGTTCTTTACTAACGAGACTGTCACTGTGCAGCAAAACTGAGACAGAGAAAGCCCAAACACACATGAAAGATCTGATCCAATGGCCAAGATTTGATCTAATGTAAAGACCATAATCATTCCTGATGAGTGTATCAGTATATACCTCTCAGGAGGTAAGGGTGTTTCAGAGCCTATATGTTCTTTGTGGTAGTCCTATGAGACTAAAATATATTCAAGGTAAACGATGAGCACATTACTCTTGATCACATTGATCTTTGGAGGTCCCTTCCAAGCCCTAACATTCTGTGATTCTGTGACACTCTGACCTTCTCAACCCCTCCAGATCTTGAAGCTCTCTAGCCTCCCTCTCATTAGTTCATAATCAATTATGAACTCAGATGTTTCTTCCTAGTAAGTGAACAAAGACGCAATAGTTTCCTCCAGATCTGGATCTTGTCAATCACACCTTTGAAAGCACATTGTAAATAAATAAATAATTAGATAAATAGATAAATAGATAAATAGATAAATAAATAGATAAATAGATAAATAAATAGATAAATAGATAAATAGATGATAAATAAGTTTTGCTTTGACTTCAAGTAGTAGGGGGAACTGCTAGCTTCTCAACTGAGGCAAAATGCACCCAGTAGCTGAGGACTGCACCCCAAAATAAGGTCATTTCACATTCAAAACTATGTCTTCATGTTGTCTGGAAAGAGTCTCCCCAAAAAAGGGCCTGCGAATTTACACCTCAAAAATCTAAGAGAGGAGCACTCTGTCTCCCAGTGCTTATCTCTGCAAAGAAAATGAGATCATATGGACAACCTTGGTGAACTTATTAAGCACCCCACCCTCTTTTCTCTAACTCAAGATTGCGTTTTTGGGGGATTTAGGAAATGTAGAATCCTGGCAGGTATTTCATCTTCATTTCGGTGTGTTTGCCACTGGAGGGAGCACATCACCATGGCTTTAGGAGGAACACAAGCTAGACAGCACCTCGGTTTTGCTCCCAGGTCCAGATGAGGTTGATGCTCATTGCACATTCAACTCTTGGGCAATAACATATAGGACAAGTTCAGCTTGGAGATGAGTTCAGTGGAGAGTGAGTCCAAGCTATAGAGCAACGTAAATGGGAAGATCAGTTGCCAGTAAATAGAAGAAGGTCTTACCATCTTCACCTACAAGTCCCACCATGTAAGCACTTGTTAAGGCTAAGGAGGAATTCTGGGGGAGGCTCAGTTCTGGGTTTATCAGGTGCCAGCTCACCAGCTAGCACCAAATTCATTTTCATCAGCATCAATATCACAACGAAAAGTTGTGAAGGGGTGCTGGAATGGATACAGAGAGAGCAGATGATAGAAGTACCACACGGTAGGCTGAGCCACCACCTTGCTCTGTCCCCAGGATAGCTCTACCAGTGGGAAACATGTGAAGAGTCCTTTTTTTTTGGTAAGGTCAAGAGGAATTGCATCACTGTCAGCAGATTCAGATGTCACAGCGAGAAGAATGCAAACCACACCCTGGTTCATGCAACAGTGACAACACAGGGAAGACAATGGAAGAGTCTGCATAACCAAGGCAGCAATGCCTGAACTTTGCTTTTAATAGCCGAGGTCCTGTTTAGAAACCTGCTTATGAAGAGAGTTGCATCTTGGTATGAAAAGCAGAGAATTCAAGCATACCTCATGAAACACAAGTGCTGACTCTTTTTTCACTCGTATTTCAGCAATATTTGTTGGTTTACTTGACATGCATAATCAAGCAGGTGACAACAGGTTGCAATTTGCAAGAGCAGAACAAATGAATTTACGTTTCCTCGCTAGATAATTTTCTAAGTTCACATTAAAGCTCTGAGGAAATAAAAGGTACCTACAGTCACGGATCTGAAAAAGACCGTATCTGACTTGATCTTCAGCTCTCATTGTTGTCACAGACATAAAGCACAGAAGATGACAGTGTTCTCGTGGGAGTGCGTTTGGCAACACTGCCAGTCCTGAAGGGATGCCTGAGGTGCACGAGGTAGCACGTTAACCTAGACTCACCATGCTGGCCTCCTTCCCACTTCATCCCCTGTGTCCAGCTGACCACTCAATCGTTCCTTAAAGAGCCCATTCCTGGCTCCTGAAGATGCCACGAGGCAAAGTTGGCACGTTCAGCACCAAACACGTTTGTTGAGGAGCAGGGAATGAGCACGTTGGCTTCATCCAGACTCTACCTTGTACATGCAGAGCCTAACTTGTAACTGACTCTACCAGCACCGTGTAACAGAAGACATCATGTACCATAACACATATTTCCAACTGCCTCTTACAACGGTGTTACAAACCTTACCACTTTGCATTGCATAGACTTCTGTGGGCTTTCCAGTAACCTCTCCTGGTTCTCACTGAGAGTTTGTCCTGGTCTTCTGCACACCACTATTCACCTCGTAGTATTGTTGTTCTGTTTTAGGTGAGTGCAGGAGAAGCAACACCCTGATTTTAAGTTGCTTCTTCCTAGTACCAGATCCACATCCTGGTGCTTCTCCGACTGCAGTGTGTGCACAGGGTATGTCCCTTGATAGCAATTCCCTCAACAAGGACACCAAACCCCAA
This sequence comes from Todiramphus chloris collaris, assembly GCA_025345505.1. NCBI lineage: Eukaryota > Metazoa > Chordata > Aves > Coraciiformes > Alcedinidae > Todiramphus > Todiramphus chloris. The sequence goes on from JANVCC010000046.1 coordinate 16,585,688, forward strand.
CATTTGAACAATTGACTCAATTCTGGCACATTGTTTTCTAGTCCCTTGTGAAGTTTGAGCAAGGATGGGCTCAGAAGTAAAGCTTAAGGGCTCAGGATGCCCAAGGTAACAGTTTAGACACCATAGGGCTCTTCTGAATGCAGTTACAAAGGATGGAAATTGTTCTTGCAATTAACAGTAACCATTGAATATAGGGTGCAGAAAGCATCTAAACGGGGGATCAAACTCCTGTCCATTCTGAGAACCATCCAAGAAACAGCATCAGTGAGAGGCCAGTTCTGCCAGTCTTGAATTCTTCGTTGCACTGTGGTACAGCTTCCAAGAGGAATAGAAATAGAATAGAATAGAATAGAACAGAATAGAATAGAACAGAATAGAATAGAATAGAATAGAATAGAATAGAATAGAATAGAATAGAATAGAATAGAATGTATTGGGTTGGAAGGGCCCTCTAAAGGTCATCTAGTCCAAACCCCCTGCAATAAGCAGGGACATCTCCAACTAGGTCAGGCTGCTCAGAGTCTCATCAAGCCTGGCCTTGAATGATTCCAGGGATGGGGCCTCCACCACCTCTCTGGGCAACCTGTTCCCAGAGAGGAACCCTCATATTAAAGAACTTTCTCCTAATGTCTAACCTAAATCTACCCTTTTCTAGCTGAAAGTCATTACCCCGTGTCCTGTCACTACAAACCCTTGTGAATAAACCCTCCCTTGCTTTTTTTATAGGCCCTTTTCAGGTACTGGAAGGTGGTTATAAGATCCCCCTTGAGCCTCCTCTTCTCCAGGCTGAAGAATGCCAACTGTCTCAGCCTGTCTTCAAAGGAGAGATGCTCCAGCCCTCTGATCATTCCTGTGACCTTCCTCTGGACACGTTCCAACAGGTCCATGTCCTTCTTATGCTGGGGGCTCCAGAGCTGGACACCAGAGAGGAGAAATGTGTCACCATCCAGCCCAAGCGTGGGTGAGAGGTGGGCACGATGACCACGAGCCACTTCTGCCAGGGGAGAGAACGGAACCGACGTCGTTATACGACCGTAACAACCCTGGAACCTCTTCCTTGTATTATGAAAAAGTGGAGGATCACCTCTTTCCAGCTTCATTGTAGAAAGGAAGCCACACATAACCCTTCTCAGCACAGCCCTGCTGGTACGTCGAGCGTGTTCCCAGCACGCCTGCAGGATCGGTCCCTCGGGGGACGCGGCCAAACGCGCCCCACCCCGAGCTGGGAGATAGGGTGAGAAATTGCTCAGACAGAGGCAGTTCTGTACACGCACAGGAGCAGAGCTTGGCAGGTGAGGAGTCTCAGAGCTGCAGCAGAACACACCTTCTGAGCCAGCTATAGGCAACACCTAAAGAAAAAAGCCTTTTGGGTGCCAGGCTGGAGTATAGTCACCTCTGTCACCAGGCTTCACTGGAGGTAGTGTCTCTGCTTCTGGCTTACTGATGGATACACATGATATATGTCATATATAACTACCGTGTGTGTGTATATATATCGTATATATCCATTATATATACCACAGAATCATAGAATGATAGGGCTTGGAAGGGACCTCTGGAGAGCATCAAGTCCTGGTTGGACTCCAGCAGGGTCACCCAGGGCATCCCACACAGGAACAGATCCAGGGGGGGCTGGAAAGGCTCCATAAGCATCGTGATTTCCTTCAGGTCAGGCGAGAAACGAGTTGGCCACCGATCGATTGTTTAGGAGTTTGTGCAATAACACTGAAGAACTGCAGCAATTATTTTGCAGGGGTGGGTGGTCAGAAGAATCCATGGCTTTCCTTTCATGGGAATCATTTTGGTGGGAGAAGAGAGGGCAGGAGCTAAGCTGAGCTCCCGCCACGCAGAGCAAGGCACAGGTAGGGAAGGCTCTGTTCTTTCCTTCCTAAATTCTCCCAGTCAGCTTCCAGCTGAACCATCTTAGCCTCCTTAAATCTAGAACCTGAGTGAAGAGCTAAAGATACAAACTCAGGAGAAGGAAGGTAACCTTACATGCCTCCCTTCATCATGAAGTAAGCTTTGTTAAGCCAAGCTTACCCATATCCCTAAAGCTACAGAATCCTTTTTGGCCTATTGAAGTACCTTTGCCATATGACATTCTATGGTCAAGATTGTCTGTATTTCTTACTTAAAAAGCCTAAAAATCATCATGAAGTGTTTGATGTGGGAGGTAGGGAGACTCAGAGTGCCCGTTACTGATTTGAGGGAGAAGCTTGTTGTGAGAAGTGACCCCACTTCGTCCAAATTGATGATGGGAGCAGTGGCTTGAAGCAGTAACCTGGCATTTGGAGTAGAAAGAGAAGGGATGTAAAGTGGGTTACTTCTCTCTGCACATCAGCTTTAGGAATCACCTGGAATATTGCATTTCACCTTGATAACTTTAAACTAGAAAGGCTTCCAGGCAGATGACCTAGATCTCCAGCCTTATTTGCACATTCTTGTTTTTACTGCTGTCTAAGATGACTGAGACAGAGGAGCCAGGAGACTGGCTTTGGTTTGATTTTTTTTTTTCTTTAAAACTTTAGTACAGGTTGGGCTTCTAATTTATTTATTTGTTTATTTTATTTATTTTTTGAAAAACCTCTGGTTTCTTTGAAATTTTGACCATTCAGAAAGGTTAACACCTTGAAACAAATCTTTTTGTTTTGCAGGCTAATTATGAATGTAAAATCACATTTAAATCCCTGAATGAAGGCAAGGGAACTTTGAGGATGCGAATACCCGTGGGCATACAAGCTGGACAACATCTAGGGGTTTTGTTCCCATTATTTCAACTAGAATTAAAGATTGAGCCACTATGACAAGCTGGGCATAGGATTGCTGCTGAATAAAAAGCAAGCTGCGTGACTCTGCAGGACTCGTTATATTTACAGGAGTACAATTTGATTCCTAACCACCGTTGGTCACCGTGTCACCTTCCTTCTGCTCTTTTGGTTTACCTGTACAGGAGGAAACTCTGCTAGCAGAACATCAGCCTGATGTCCTGCAGCAGGCAGGATTCTGCAGATTAATTCCTTAATTTCCTCATTTCTTCCAAGTATTCCAAATTACACATATTATCCCTTTAAGGGAACATTACAGTTATGAAAGACATGGTGGGTAAGGTTATGGCTTCCAGAAGCCTGTTGAAGCACAAAGCCTGTATTTCAACCTTCATCACGTAGGTCTTCTCTTGAACAAGGTTTCACTCAGCACGTTTTACTCTCCTCCTATACCAGTGTTAACAGCTGGGGCGATTTCCAATTATTACTCATTAAGACCAGACTATTAGAGACCTCAGTATTAGTGAGAATGAAAAATAAAGTGCCCTGCCAACTTCTCACCAGGTGTTACCCTGAGCCCTTGAATTTCACCAACCACGTTTGAATTTGTCAAAGGTAAACCAGCTTAAATGTTCCCAACCTCCGTGAAACAGATGAAGAAATGAATGTCCACACAGAGCAGCCTCTTGAGCCAATTGGAAAGGCTGAAACATTTGCATTAAAATGAGGTTGCAAAAAGACAGACTTGATAAATTACTACATTCAAAAGAGCAGAATGTTAACTCACGGCAACAAATAACCAGTCTGGTTTATCAGGCTGGCACCAGAAAGAACCATTTGCTGTGGGACTCGGGTTCTAACCAGCACAGCTTTCAAGGCTCACTGATACAAATAAATGTAGAAGTCCTTAATTTTTTTATTACCTTCACCAAGACATCCACTTTAAATCGTCTTAATGTGCCACCAAATAGAGCAGGCAGTGGAATCCCTGCATCCAGCTCAAGAAATTCCTGTCGCTTAAATACTTCTGAAATGTTACCACTTGTTGTGGATATCACAATTCCAACCAACCTTAGGCTTGTGAATGCAGAATGTTCTAGGTACCAGTTAGGAGGGATTTTCAAATTACGTTCAAAGTAGGTTTATTTTCCAATAACTGCTTTTTAGATCGAGAACCTTTTCGATGACATCTGTCAGCTATTATCAGGAAATAACCAGAATGGTCTTCTTGGTCACACAAAAATATATAAATAAAAAGAATAAATGGAGATGTTCTTAAAAAACAAGAGCAAAATTAAAAAGTTCAAACTCGTCCTGCTTTCTGCAAAGGGCTTTGTATCATTTGTTACCTAGAAGAAAGCTCTTGTTGTCTGTAGCTGTGTTGTACAGGCAAGCTGCTCATCAGTGGCTTGCAGATGGGTCACGTTGTTGACTGTGGTATCTCACTTCAACATCTTCCACATTTCCTCTTTTGGGTGGTTTGTCCACTGAAAACTGGGGCATAGAGTTCCGGATGTGAATGGCAGAGGAGAAGCAGCACTTTTCTTCCCTGCGGTCTTTGCTTTTATGGACAAATTGCCTATATTACTATTATTACAGATCCATGCTTTCAGGTCAGTTAGGTGACAACAGTAAGTACCATACAGGTTTTGCCAGTGTGGCTCCACTGTCTCGTAATGGACTGCATTATCTACAGATGCTATCAGAAAATGTCATCACTGAATCACCATCCCCTTGCAAACTCAGCACGATTCAGCAGAGGTCAGACACTCCTTCTAAAACAGGTATTGACTTCCAGTCTAAAAGTCATGAAGAGGAGCTTCATTGATATTCTTACCTTTTTTGTTTGGTTTTTTTTTCCCTGAATTGTAGGTTTTCCAAATAACCACGTTATCACCACTCAGTGTTGTTTTATTCCCTTCTTTTTTTTTCCTGCTATTGGTCTACACATCTCCTTGTTCTTTTATACTTGCGTCTGTAATTCAATGCTCATTTTCTCCTCCTTTACAGTTGACCTTTCCCAGAAAGTTTAAAGCACTATCAGTGAAAATATTCTACTCTCAGCCCACTCCCAGCTTCTTCATTTTATTGGCTCCCTCAAACCCCAGTAGTGTTCTTGGAGAGCTCCTGCACCTCTACCCAGGTGGTCATTACATTTTCCACTAGCAGAAGCCGTCCTTGACCATCAGCACGGAGGGGCTAGGTCCTTCCTGGGGTAAACCAGCCAAGTACCAGGTGTAAACCTGGTAGGAGAGGGTTCTAGGGGAAGGAGATGGGGATGCTGGAAGAGAAGTTTGCAAGGTGCAAAGAAGCCCGTGCGGGATGACAGAATTAGGTGTGATTTAATTCCTTTTCTGGACATAGGAACAGGGCCACAAATGTACTTAGTGGGCTAATAACCGATGTAGATGTCCACAGGCCCCTGGAATCACCAGGAAGTAAACATTTAGATGAAAATGAATATATATAAAACTCAGTAAAAGCCAGAGCATCCTAAATAACCTTGCAGTCTAGACCTAATCCTCAATGCTTAGGCTTAACTCAAATCTGGTCTACATCAGAAAGCTAATCAGACAGCGCGGTCACCACGCGATCAAAATATATACCCGTATTTATGCATATAAATAGGATGTGCTATACAGACTCTTTGGACCATATTCAAACCAGCTACTACAGGCATGACACTTATCATCTAGTTACCTCCCTCCCTGTGCAATCCATGAACAGTACGAGTTACAACACCTAAGTAATTAGTACATGCGATCAGTTAGTGATGGGGACATACCCCAGGCCATCTTAATTTTTTGCATACTTATTTTATCTACTCTAGAATATCCCTTAAAGATCCCCCCCTGACCTAACGTGTCCTGACGTCCTGCAGTTTGCCTCGTCCTATCCCAGTTTTGCCAAGACAAAAAGACTAAGAAGGAGATGTTAATTGCAGCCTTCCAATACTGGAAGAAGGCTTATGAGAAAGACTGAGAGAGACTTTTTAACAGGACAGGACAAGGGGTGAGGTTTGAAGCTGAAAGAGGGAGGTTTAGGCTAGATACAAGCAAGAAGTTTGCTATGAAGGTGGTGAGACACTGGAACAGGTTGACCAGGGAAGCTGTCGATGCCCCATCACTGGAAGTATTCAAAGACAGGACAGACGGAGCTTTCAGCAATCTAATCTTGTGAAAAGATGTCCTTGCCTACGGCAGGAGAGTAGAACTTTAAAGGTTCCTTCCAACCCAAACCATTTTATGATTCTATGACACTGTTGAAGAACTTCCTTTCAACCCTTTTCCACAAGCGATAAGCTGGTGCCTCCAAGGAAGCAAAGTGATCAAGATGATGCAAGAGCTACTCCTCCTCACTTTGAGGGCCCAGTTCATCATAGCTCTAAATGCTGAGTTTGAGAGCAAGAAAAATAGAAGTTCACAGTTTGGAACAAGAGAAAAAAAAAAATGTATCTTTAACCCACTTTCCCACCTCTTCTTACTGAAATTAGCTTTGACCAGCTCCCGAGGTTCTACACCAGAAGACACACAGACACTGTTGGTCTGTGCTGACTCTTGCAGCAGTTCTCTGTTCAGCAGAGGTTCCCTTTGAGAGATGCCAGTTTCTATCCGTGCAGATACGCCTCAAGCCAGTGCTCCCCGGAGTCCTTCAGTGAACTGCAAGAACAGAAGGCAAAAAGTTGCTCATGGGGAGACAATATTCAACCCGATGAGGTTAGATGTAAAAAGAAGTCAATGGAAAAAAATGGATTTTAGCAAAGTCTCACTACAGGGGATGAATTGAGAGGAATTAAGGAAGAGAAAATAATCTCTGAAAATGTGAAAAATTTTGAAAATTTAAAGTGCCTTTAGAAAACACCCAAATAAACTCTAGGTTTGAGCTCTCCATGGACATCAATCTGAAATGCTTGCCCTCGTACCTCCCTTGCATGCTCTAAGTGCAAAACCGTCTTCTTAGTTGATACTTACTGCAAAATATCTACAAAGGCTGTCAGTAAAGTCTTGCTTTTATACTCAATGCCATGCTTATCACAAAGGGCTTTCACCAGAGGAGCTGCTTTCCAGTAGTTGTGTCGAGGCATCGTGGGGAAGAGGCTGCAGAATTGAATGGGAGAGGGCTGCTGTCAGAATGGCATCACCCTTTGGCCCCTCGCTTCAAATATTCCCCTGCTCTCCCCCAGAAGGAAAGCAGAGGGTGTCCTGAGATGGTTTCATGTGAGACTACATGGCCTTTCCCCCTTTTAAATGACCCGTATTGTTCTCACTCTTCTCCCCATTGTCATACTCACTGGTGCTCAATTTGGAAGTTCAAGTGCCCAGTGAACCAGTCATTGAACAAAGATTGTTGCACGTTGCACGTTGCATGGAGCTGGGAGGAAAAAAAAAAAGACCAAAGCAATACGGAATTTAGCTTTTATTGTTCTGCAAGGCCAATCACTGAACCCCAGCATCCATTACCCATCCTCACCCAGCATAAAAGAGAAGTTAAAAGTTGGGATTACAGACATCGTTGACCTGAAGAATCAGACAAAGCCTAGATTGAAATGGGTTGTTGGGATGTAGGTTATCTTAGCTAGTTTTTTTTTTTGCTCAGAGAGAAGAGCTTCTTTGCTGGCATCACCACAGCCCTGGCTGGGGGTTTTTTTAAGAGCTTCTCCTCACATCTTGCACTTGGATGGAAAGAAAAGACACCCAATAAAGAAACAAAACCCATTCTTCTGGCTTCCTCCAGCTTGTACAAGTCAGATGCAAAAGTAGGAGGGCAAACATTTGCGTACATGGGCTTCATGTCACCTAATTTAGACACCTTTAGTTTGAAATCTACATCTGAGCTCATCACTTCAGAGTCAGTGGAGAATAATAGAACTGTTTATGGTGCCATTCATCTGACCTGATTTAGATGCCTACTTCAGAGTAAGACGAATCACGCTCTAGAAATGGCTCTTTCTCTCCAATGAACGTAGCAGGTGGTCGGATGTAGACATCCAGATTGGGTCAGATGAACACCAGTCTGGGTCTTTTTCCCCCAGTATAAGGAAAATACTTAGAACCCACTATGTGAGACTATGCTTCTGGAGGCAGTGGAGATGTGAGTAAAGTTGTATTTACACATTCATTTCTGTCACACCTAAATTTTATCTTATCTGCAATAAACGTGTAACCTTTAGGTTAAAGAAAATAAAGGTATCCAGTCCCACTTTGCTTCTCTCTAGCTGGTCTAAAAAGGAGATTGACTGTCATTCCACCAGTACTTTTTCATAATAAGAAAGGGAAAGTGTTGTGAAAAAAAACATGTCAAAATCTTTCCGCAGACCCACTCTCGCAGAAGAAAGGAGATTCTCACCTGAGTAGACATCCAGTCTTCGTTCTTATCATAATCAATGTCCATTGGGATGTGATTCATCTGAGACACCCAAATAAACCAGGTACTCTCTAGGTACCTGGGCAGAGAAACACAGAAACACTTAGCATATCTTGACTCCCGTCCAAATTTACCATTAAACCACTTTCCTCAGTCTCATCTTAAATAAAAGAGAACTTTCACCTAATTCAGGATTTTTGATTCCCTCCCTTTGCCTCCTAATTTTTGGAGTTACTTTTGAGAACCACTCAGTTTGTAGTTGCAGATGTCCCTGAGCAGCCAGCACCATCACCCTGACCTTGGGCTGTTTCTTTCTTGGCTAGCTATTTATTTCTGAGACAACTGTAGTGAGCATGACTAGTGTTCATTTATTTCCATTGAAGCTCAATATTGTTTACTAGTATTAGTCATGGGCACGCTGGGTAAACTGTGTGTTACCTGGACAGCCAGTAGTAGACCATGAAGTTGTTAAATCCCATTAAAGGAATATACATGAGACAGACTCGGATGTTGAAAGACACAATTAGGAACAGGTCCTGTAAAAAAAAAAAACCCAAAACAACAGTAATGGTTTGGGTTGGAAAGGATCTTAAAGCTCATCCCATTCCAACCCCCTGCTGCCATGGGCAGGGACATCTTCCACTAGACCAGGTTGCTCAAAGCCCCATCCAACCTGATCTTGAACACATCCAGGGATGGAGCATCCACAGCTTCCCTGGGCAACTTGTTCCAGTGTCTCACCACCCTCCTAGTGAAGAACTTCCCTATTTCTAATCTGAATCTGCCCTCTTCCAGTTTGAAGCCACTACACCTCCTCCTATCACTACAAGCCCTTGTAAAAGTCCCTCCCCATCTTACTTGTAGCCCCCTCAGATACTGGAAGGCCACAATAAGGTCTCCCCAGAGCCTTCTCTTCCCCAGGCTGGACAACCCCAGCTCTTTCAGCCTAGCCTCTCAGCAGAGGTGTTCCAGCCCTCTGATAGTCTTCGTGGTCCTCCTCTGGACCTCTTTTACTTGACCTGCAGCATAAAAACACGTTCTTTCTGTGATCTCTGAGATCCACAGCATCATTCCACCTCAAGTTGAGGATATTCCTGAAATACTCCCACAGCACTGACTTTGCTGTCAGTAAGTAAAGACCAGCGAACAGCCCTGCCTAGGGCTGATAGTTTTCTGTTTTCATTCAGCTGCTGAGAGGCTAAAAACATCCTCTCCTAAAAAAAAATGTCTCCCTGGGTCTATTGACTGCATTCCTGCTGCAGCAAGCCTAGAATCAGGCTTTTCTGCCTGGAACCCCCCAGTCACCAGGGATGATGGTTGATGGAGCTACAGCACGGTGGCATTTTTCAAAGGCTGCTAGACAAAAAAAGCAGTGCTTACCAGCCACTTTCTCCTCTTGATTGTAAAGTAGAATATAGACAGCTGGAAGAAGGGTACCAGTGCAAGTGGGGCCAACACTGTTGGAAGGAATGAAAACAGAGAGACATTTATCATTTCACTGCAGCATAAATCTTACGAGAACGTTCTGCTGCGAGAAGAAAGATTCATCTTTATAGTGGAATGAAAAATGCTGCCTTCCATTTACACTAACCTCCTTGTGTCCACATCATCTCTTCCTCGTCTCACTGCGCCTTCATTTCTTTCCCATCTCATTCTTACTCACACTTGACTCGCCTCTGTCTTGTATCTAACACCCCATAATCCCAACAGAGACGTTAAGGGGCAATTCCTGACTTTCACAACATGAAGAAGGTGTCCGTTTGAACATGAAGCCTCCCTCAGCTGTGACTGCAGCAGGAGCACCTCTAAACCCACTATTTTGGTGAGGAGCTGCAGTCAGGATTTGTAGGTGAAGTTCCTGCAGCACCGCAGGGGAGTGGGGATACTCACAGATGAAATATTTGTGCTGGTAATTGTAAGGCATGAACTTCTTCTTCTTTTTTCCAAGCTGAAAAAATGAAAAGACGTTGTAATGGTCCCGTTGGAGACCTGAGGCTCTTCATAAGGTATTTCTTGGTCCTGTCTAATGAGCACATTGAGAACTACCTCTCCAATTCAACCCCTCTTCTTGAAAAGCACATACTGACGTTCCAAAGCAGCAGAGGGAAGCAGGTTTCGTTTGAGCATCTCTAGCCTGGTATCATCATCACGTGCATGTCAGAACAGAGCCTTTTTGTTTTTAGGAGAGTTTCAAAACTCATGGCTCAAAAAGAAAAAAAAAAAGCTCAAAAAAAAAAAATCACAAAATTCCTCACAAGTCATTTGAATTCTGTAGAAGTTTCTAGTGATGGCAATAAAACCCCAGTCTAACCAATTCCATGTGTTCAGTGCAGAGCGCTGAGCCCATCGGTGCTCAGGGAGGAACGGGTTATTAACATGGAAACTGAGACAGGACACTTGGTGGGTGAGACCTTTCAGAAGACCACTGACAAAAATCCTTCCCAGTTGCAGCTATGTTTTCTATGAACGTGTATTTTGTATAAACTCCCTTCACAGGAATCCTTCTGAGACAGCAGAGCTGGAATTTTCCACATGCCTTGGAGAGCTGTGATTTCTTTGCTTATTACCAGCTAAAGGAGAGCGAGACGTTACTGGTCATCTCCCAGAAAAGGCCATTTCATCACCCCATGAGCACGGATTTGCCAGGGAAAGAAGAAACAAAGCAGACCTTGCCTATCCAGATGATATCAGAAATCGTTACGGTGCAGGGAGAGTCTGTCCATGGTTTTTATTTTTATGAAAGCCATAAAACCAGTGATTAAGAAATAACTTGTTACGCTTGTGTTTTGTGCATAGCAGCTATACTGGTCCTGAAGGATTTAGGTGCCAAACAGCTCCCACAGCCAAAAGGACCCAGAAGGAACATCTGACTCACTATCTACAAGATCATTAAGAACATCTAACACTAATGCAAGCGGACTGACTCATTCTTTGGATGGTCTTCAGGTGCTTACCCTGCTCTTCTAGCGACACGGAGAACTTAAGCACTGATTTTAAGACTTTGCTTCTCAGGAGCTGGTGCCCAAACATCACAATAACCAGTCAGTACATGAGACTCTGAAACACTTTGGAATTTACCCTGAGTTTATGCAGCGTCGGGGCTACGATCATACCTCTGTTTATATATTGATACTCTATAGCTTTCTGTCTTTACAAGCTTTTACCCCAGCGGCTCTTTGCTTCTCCAGGCATCCCCTTGCTCACCTCCATGGAAAGAGTCTTGCCCAAACTGAACAGGAGAGGATGCATGTTGAGGTCGGGGTCTTTGCGGAAGCAGTTGGGTTTGGCGTGGTGCTGGTTGTGCAGGTGGTTCCACCAGCTGGCTGGTAACCCCTGCAGGAGAAGTTGAAGACAAGGGATTCAAACTCGAGCAATACCAACAATTGCGTCACTATTTTTGCACCTATTATTGACAGCTACACGGGTGATATTGTCTGAATGTCGGGACACTCCCATTTATTGCTTAGCCCAGATTAGTCCCAGAGAACATTCCCACCATGAGGCAACTACCTTCAGAACATTTATCACAACGATCTGCAGAAGTCGATTCCATTTAGGCTTCCTGAAGACAGAGCAGTGCCCCAGATCATGTTGGAACCAGCCCATCTGGATCTGGAAGACAAAAGGATCACTGAAGAAACAGAATCGCAGCAGCATTGCCTTGGGACCCTCTGCAACTTCATGGTGTGAGCTCATCTTCCTTATCTTCCTCCTGGTTTTGGAGAAGAAACACTACCTGCTATCCTACATGCTCAACGATGAGAACTTCCTTCCAGGCTGCTGTCTGCTAGAGCTGCTCAATGCCAGATACTGATTTTATTGTGGCAGCTAAAGGGAAAGCAGCAGAGCTTCGTTGGGATTAATTTGACCCTTACAGCGTGAAAGCCTGTAGCTCCCATCGCAAACATACAACTTCCAAGTAACCAGCTAGAAAGTGTAAGGATTTCCAAATCCGGAGCTTCATTGCATTTCATATTCCCATGGAAACACAGGAATGCTCTTTGAGAAGTATCTGCCTTAGGAGATATCAGTCAAACAGAACAGATTATAAAAAAAATAGAATTATTTCCTTTGCACTTCTTCTGTGGATGTCTGAGCAAACCTAAGGTTTCAGTGCTTCTAAGAAAGCCTTGCTTTCTTCCTGCCCTCCCCTGTTTCTCCCACCTAAGGGCCACAATGTCCTCTTCCCTTCTTCCCTCCATCAACCTTGGTATGTATCGTGCCCTTCTGTGGTTTGCTTTACCAATCCAGCAGAAACCAATTCCAGGCTAGTGAATATAATTGGCTCATAAAGGACCCAACCAACACCAGCGCCGTCAGTCAGTGAACAGAAGGAACATGGAGGCAAAAGTGGAGCTGAGGATGAAATATTCCCCCTTTTTGCTGGGGTGATTAGATCAGCTCATCCCATCTTATGAAACTGCCAGCTCCACAACAACCCCACCAACCCCAGTGAGCAGCTTTGTCAGCAAAATGAGGCTTGCTGGAGGCAATAAAAAATTGTGACATAGAATGTTGCTGGCCGTCTTCAGCTAGATAGCAGGATCTAAGAAGAGGCAGGAAAGTGATGACTGGGGTGTGAACATGTCATTAACCCTCCCCACCTGGAAGAACCAAAGACGTCTGCAGCGTTGAACAGATGTCAGCAGTTTACCTGAGCAATGGTGAAGAACGCAATGCCAACCAGGAAAGGCACTAAGGATACCCCAAAGTACCAGACCACGAGCCAGGACGCGGCATCCAGCACCAGGAGATGAAGGAAAATCAGGAAGAAGAAGATGTAATTTGGCCTCAGAAGTCCCATCTTCTCAACAGTGCAGCGCAGCTCACGAAAATCCTCCAGAAGTGATTTCTGTGGGTAAAGTGAATACTAATGCACTGTCTACTTTCAAAATATACCATAGCAGGACCCAGAATCCCAAAGTAGCCATGGAAGTCAGAGGAGATATTCTATCAGAGAGGTCTCTGTGCAAAAGCAGGAGATCAACAGATCTTGGTTTGGCTTTGACACTGGAAAATAAGTTGCTGACGGGCTCTGTCACTGAGACAATCTGGTGGGAAGAACTGAGCAGAATCTGGGGCTCTGGGGCTCATCCGTCACACCTACGTGTGGATTAAGGGATTCTAGGACAGTGCATGTTTCCATGAGTGACTACTGCCAGATGCCTTCCCACCACTCAGCCTATGGCACAGTGTCAGGAATGCTGCTTCAGAAAATTTCTGCCAGCGCTCTTATTTCCCTTCTCCTCCCAGTTTGAACCCCAAGCCATTCCCACAGCTGGGTTCTAGGACACTCACTTTTTTGTTAGTCTCAAAGCTGGGTTGATCTGGTGCCAATTCCCCAATCAGCAGAGATTTCAAGTATTTTTTCACCAGAGACTTATCGCTGTGAAACGCTACAAAGGCGTCCTGAGAAACACACAAAGGAAGGGGGTAAGAAAAGGTTTGTGACTAAACACCAGATGCTGAACCTCTCCATTTTCCAGGTCTTGGATATAATACATAATCCCATTTACTTTGTCCCTTTTGTTGCTCCTGTCGTTCTCTGCCATCAGCTAGAGCTTGGCCCAAGGAAGCTGGAGGAGTTTCAAGAAACTAGATTTCATAAAAGTACCTGGGCGAGGCTGGTAATAGCCCATGAAAATGTTTGATGGAAACCTCTTTGCAGACGGAAACTCTTTCATCTCCTTGTTTCGGACCAGTCCTTCCCTAGAAGGCTCCAGCCAGCAGCCCTGCCCTATGGATGAGACCCAGGATCATGAAAACACATCAGTGAATGAGGTGTGTCTTTGCCATGCTTAGGATGCTGGTTTGTAAAATCCTGTCTTTATTACAGCAGGGCCATAAGGAATATATACTGGAGCTCCATGTGCAGCAGGACTAACTGGGTATCTCTTATGGGTCCCTGTAAGTTTTCAGACTGGTTGATGTTTAGGGGAACTCGGTTAACACCAGTGACACAAACACGTCTGTCCAAGAACCACCTGAAATACCCTTTTCAAAATCAAATATAAACTATGGAATAAAGGATGGAATTCCAGGGAAACCAAAACTCATCTTTAGCTCATGTCCTTGGGGAATTTTCCAGAAGAAAGGTCAAGAGGCTGTCACAATTCTTTTGTCTTCCAGAAAGAGGCAACAGAGTCCTCCATGTCTGAGCAGCCAGGTACTTGCTGATTTTTGGCTCTGAAAATCAATGTGGGTGATGATGACACCAAAAACTTCTGCACAGCTTTGGTCAGGATGAAGTCCCTGGGAGAGGACAGAGGACTTCCCTTGTGCAGCCTGACATTCCTCTGGAGCCTCTTGTTTGGAGACAGTCTATCTCTGAGTACTTCAGGATAGAAGGAGTCAAGAGCAAAGTGACTTTTTGGACAGATGAGCTTTCTACAGAAATCTAGTGGTCCTCTGTCACAGTGAGAAATGAGTAACTGGGGAAATCGTTCCAGTATGATTCTGTGCCCCTCATCCTACTTTTTTTACACATTTTTATCTCTCTCTCTCTTGCCAGCAACTCTAAAACTGAGTCAAGCTCTAAGTATCTATAATGCAACGTAGAAAGAGAAGCCAAAATCCTTTTAAGCAAAATTTCCTACCCACGGCATCAGCATCGCAGATTCTTATCACAGAAACGCAAGCCTTTCAGTTCTGCAACTTGTCCTTTCCCCTCCCTCCCTGCTCTCTGTCCCTGATTATCATCTTATGAGAAATTGGCTCTAAGGACTATCATCTGTGATGCACTCAACCACCAACGGTTGATATCAATGTAATGTTCTGCAATACGTGTTCTCTGTGTTTACAATGTAGTCTGCACAGAGGCAGAAAATTCTCACTATATATATATATATATCTAATTATGAGCTCTAGGGGAAGACAATTCTCACCATGTATCTCTATACAATTATGAGCTCTAGAGTAGTCAAGAGTACTTGGAAAAAAAAATCCCAGGTCCTGGCTTTAGGTAAAGTCATGCACCAGATGATCTTTTCAGGTACCTTCCAGTCCTGCTTCTCTGTAAAAAATGTGTATTTCTCAGAATATATGAACACAGCAGCATTTTAAAAGCAAAAAGAATGATAAGGGTCAGCAGAATAAAAATGAGAGCAAGACAGAAGAGCGTCGCTACGATCTCACATAAATCCACGGTGTACCCAAGATCTTGGCCACTGTACGTGGGTTCTGGGCCTTCTGTCTTCAAAGGGATGCAGTACAACTACACATGGCCAAAAAGGCCAAGGGGAATAGAGTTCTGGAACAGCTTTCATGATAGGAGACTGCCTTGGAAAAGAGGTAACAAGTTAAAGGGCTTTAAAAACCCTTTCTGGGTGGAAATCCTTTATGATGGAAAATCGATTCGCTGTTTTCATACCACGATAATCAAATTATCAGGCAGTAGATTTCAAATGTACAAAAGTAATAACGATAAAAACAGACTGCAGTATTATCGTAATAATAAACACATGTAAGATCAAAGATTGTTCTCTAAACTCATTAATCCTCATCAAGTTCACTGCAGTCAACCCCCCTGGGTGTCTATAAAGTGCAATGATCTCAATGCAGCTCCTTACACTGGTGGCTGCAGAAACTGGGAGGACACAGCTCGGGGACAAATCATTCCAAGCATTCTGTATTCCTTGACTCCTTTTGTAGAAGTCCAGTAACAGAAACTGCAGAAGATGGAACCAGGCTGCAGGGATCACCAGGCTGGCTCGGTGGGGTGGGCAGGAGGATGAGTGTCCGTTCTTCATCAAGCTCTTGGTGCAGCAAACACAAAGCCCTCCCTTTAAATCAGGGTTGGTAGATACCAGACAACGAGCTGGGGATGAAACCCAACAAGGCTTCTTTTTCTTCACTTCAGAACACCACATATTTTTCTGCCTCAGTTTCCAGCAGGATGAAAGGAATGAGCAAACAGATGGATTTGGGGTCCTTGAGTTAGGAAGTGCTATCCCATTTTACAAACCTTGCAGTCAAAAAGTCTTGTCGTGATAAGAATTAAATCTGGTTCTCCCACATTACAGGGTTTATGCCCTAATCCTAGTCGTGTTTCTAACGTGCATATTACTTGCCTGTACAAAACAGTGTCACTTCCCTGAGTACCCCTTCTCTTGCTTCACTGCCCCCAAAATTACTTTATGTTTGGATATTATCTCCTTGTCTATCTTATCTTTCTATCAGCCTATCTATCTACCCATGCTCTATCTTTGATTGCCATTTGCTTATCCCTGCTCACATCCATGGCACACTGAAAGAGCAGCCTTTAAAGTAAAGTTATACACTGAGCATATTGCCTCCTGCCTTCTTCTCTTTCTCACTGCTTCAACAGGGACACTTTTCAGGCATCTGGAAGACAATTTTCTTGGTCATGTCTAGTGGGAAGACAACCTGCGCGGACGTTGCTTTGTCTAGAGCAATGACCCTAATGGCCCTAAGCAAAACTTTATGGTTTGTATAGCAAGTAACTCTGACGTTGAAGGTAACCAGAAGAGCACAGGAGCTGGAAGGGAGCTCTGGAGAGCATCTGGTGTCCCCCCCTGCTCCATCCAGCAGGGGCACCCAGAGCAGGGGCCCAGCAGCGCAGGGTCCAGCCGGGGTGGGAATCTCTCCAGACAAGGAGACTCCACAGCCTCTCTGGGCAGCCTGGCACAGCCTCCCACCCCCTCACACCAAACAAGTTGCTCCTCCTGCTCAGCTGGAACCTCCTGGCTTCCACTTGGTGCCCCTTGGTGCCCCTTGTCCTGTGGCTGGGCACCTCTGAAGAGTCTGACCCCCACCCTTTAGATATTTATGACCATGGCATTTATAAGCCCAGACATAACCAGGACATTACACGACCAAGCACAGTGCCAGCTACCATGAGCACTCTCCATTGGCTTCCCACCATTTCATCCTGCCCTGACAATGGAACCACCTTACTCCACTCTCCTCCCAGATCTTACCGTAGCATCTTGCCCAGCGTAGTGGCTAATAACTCGTCTGCCTCCAGGGTGGCGGTTGGAGAACTCGCTGACATCATAAACCTTCCTGTCAATCACCAGCCATTGCTCCTGACCTTGGCCATGTCCATTACAGATTCTGATCTCTTCCCAAGTGAAAAGCTGTGGAAAAGCTGAAACAGGTCGTGTCGCCTTCTCAGTGGAGCCAGTCTGTGGAGCCATCTGTACTGGCTGATGTGCAGTCAGCACTGAGATTCACTCTCCTAAGCTTTGTCTGCGGCACTGCGTCGGGCAGAGGGTGAACCATCGCAGCCTGCCCGTTATACAGTCCCACTCCAAGCCACTCCCCGTGCTTCTAGGGCTGGTTGGTTCCCCTTGCTCAAACACACCCTTCCATACCTCCCTCCTCTTCCATAATCACAGCAGACACTTCGACACACCCTTGAATAAAAGCCCTGTTCCTTCTTGTCCTTTCTGAGTTGCCCTGGAAGGTCTGATTACTCACGAGAGCTGTAGACTACTTCACCGAATACAAATCTGTGTAAATAGAAAAACTTAGGAAGCTTCTCTGTTATTCAGTTAAACGGGATGGCAAACTGACAGAAAGGACTGTTAAGTGAGCACCTTCCAAGTGCATTAGGATCCGACCAAGGTAAACTCTCAGCTTGCTTCCATACTGCTAAGTCAATGTGGGGAATAGCCAGAAGAGAAATCTGAGCTCTTCTGCAGCGAATATTCAGCAGCCTTCTTAGAAAACCAAAGCACTGTCAGCACCCTTTAATCCTCTCATCAATCATTAACATCAGGAAATCATGCAATTCCCATCCAGTGGAGCTTCAGAATGTCATCCAGTGCCAAAAGGCAAAGCTGCGAAGGAGCCAAAAGCTGCTCTTAAAATACCTTTGCTGAGGTCTCTCGTTCAGCTGCAATCCTGCCTTGGCCACACGGAGACAATTTGTACCCGAGCACAGTCAAAAAAAAGCAGAGTGCTCCAAGGGCTGCAATCTCTCCACGAAGTTCCTCCCACGGCCCCGCCGCTACCCAAAGCTACAGGTTGTCTTTGATCTTTGAAACGCTCCACGTCGACCGCGGCACGCTCCGTTCATGTGTCTTTGGTGATCAAAACACCACCCGGTCAGAGCGATGAAAAGCCACTAAGGAAACATTCTTTATCTCGGGTTAATTCAGCTTGCACAGCGACGAGACTTTGCGTAGCTGCTTTCAGAGTCGTTCCATCATCCATGGTCGTTCCATCATCTCGTTGCTCAAGGAGTTCATTCGTAAGTCAGTGAGAGACATTAAAAGGTTTTGGAGTTGAGAATAAATGAGAGTAACAATAACAACAACAACAATAATAATAATAACAATAACAATAATAGTAACAATAATAATATCAATAATAATAGCAACAAGAATTAATTTTAATTATAATTATAATTATAACAACAACAATGGTTAACACCAAGTCTGGCTGTAAATTAGGAGTTTTTAAAACAATGTATAATGGCACTATTTACATAACTAACTTTACTTAAATATTAATCTTGTAGAGCCAAAGTCTAAGCGTCTTTGATGGCCAGGGAGGATTTGCTCTGCAGTAAAGACGTAAGAGTTCTCAGCTGTCATAGGTAGCAAGGAGAAAGCAATGCCATGTTTCCTACGAAGTCACATCAATTTTGCAGGTGACCCAGCAAAAGAAATAAGCCCACATATAGGGAATATTGCCCTGCTTGGGATTTAGAATTCTCTTGACCTTGTATTTTAATTTATTTATTTTTTTTAAATCCAAATTACCAGCCTTGGGTGCTTTTGAGGAAGGTATGAGCAGTAGGCAGATAGAGTCTGTCCTCATTAGTTTGCCCTCCTATCCCCTTAAAATTCACTATCAGTTGTGAATTTTCCTCCTTGCCCTAAGCTTTTTCTTTATGTTTAGAAATATATTTTGTTTCTAACCACAAATATGGTTCCAATCCCTGCTTGGAACCTAACAAGCAGTAGGTCTCGACTCTCTCTTGTGCCAGTTTGTTTCTCGGACAGGTTGTGATTCAATGAAAAGTGGTTGTTGTGATGAGGTCTCAGATCTAAAAACCACCAAAACCAACTCAGGGGAAGTTGCAGGCTTGGGGAAGGGCAGAGAGATAAGAAAGCCAAGCTACGTTCTTGATAGAGGTACCTCAGCAGGGTGAGGTGAAATTATGGGCTGCGTTCCCTGTCTCCCAAGCAGATGGCATGCAGGAAGCCTGGGCAAGAGCTGATCAAAGCAGAGATGATCCGATTGGCTTCTGCATCAGGAGAAAGGCACCAGTTAACTTCCACAGAACAACTTTGTTTTGAAAAGTTTGTCCTTACGGGAGCCTGGAATGGAGATTACAGGGTATCTGGGGCGATGAGTGATGATGGAGCTTCTCAGCTTAGAATTTATTTATCTCAGACTGCGAGCGCAGTGGCAAATGTGAAGTCTTGGGTTTTGTCTTCCCAGTGAGTTCCCAGTTGGATCGAGAGAGCTGGAATCCCCCAGAGCAGAGACACCTGCATTGCCCTCAGCCCTGCGTGGAGTGGGCAGCCTTCCTGGCTGCCAGAATGGCAAATTATGCAATTCTACTCCTTTAAATCATGTAGCATCTTGTAAATTAATCAGTCAAGCCCGAACCAACCATTTAAAAATTCCTGACATGTGGCAATGGTTGAACCACCCCTCAGCAAAAGAGAACTGTGACTGCTGGCATTCATTAGCAGGCAGCAAGAAAAGAAGGGGAGGTGTAATTTCTCCTGTGCTGTCATGAGGCGTTTTGTAACCTCTTTGTCTCGCTCCAAATAAAAGTGTCCACGTTGATGGCGTGTTCATGGTCTAGTGTGGAAGAGTGTAGCAGCCTACATAAATCATGTTCAGTACTTGAGGCAGTGGCAATAAAATATACAATAGTTGCTGCAGATTTCTGCATATGTGGGTTGTTTTTTTTTTATATACATGCAAAAAAAATTTTCAAGTTACTCCCTAGCTGGCTGAAAGTACCAAAAAAACACCCCACTTTTTTCTTGCCCTATATTAAGACTTGTAGCAGCTACTTGAAAAGGAGTAGACAGACAAGTGGATTTAGATTCTGGTCTACAAGGAGCTGGAGAATCCAGAGCCAGGAACATATTGGATATTAATTAATACAGGGTGTTACATACGTTAATTAAGGCAGTATATTTCTGCCTGTAGATTATTATTAACTTTGTCACCCAGTGCTGCAAACACCAGTACCCACCAAACCACTGATGAATTAAGGTTTGGAACTCTCAAATAATTGTCCTCCGGCTCACGTAGGATTTCATGCCTCTGGATCCCCTCCAGAGGGTCCTGTCATGCCCACTGATATTACATCACATTAAGAAGCCTCAAACAAGTCCTTTCCCAATCCCAAAGCAGAAGCTGTCCCTGTCTGTGTTATCCAGGTCACCCACCACCTTTCAGAGCCGCGTGGCAAAGCGCAGAGAGATGTCGTGAAAGCCGCAGCCGCGTTCACCCAGAAGAAACTATTGAGAAACCAGTTATGGTGAATTTACACCACACTGGGTGTTCTGCAACAGCTACCCATACGCCTGTCAAAACCCATGTCATAGGCTGCTGGGAGCCAGTACGTGCGCATGGAGCCGTTCTACGTCCTTGCTTTTGTGACTCAGAGCATCCCTGCACACTTAGAGAATGGTGGGGGTTGGAAGGGACTCTGGAGAGCATCGAGTCCAACCCCCCTGTCAAGGCAGGAACACCCAGGGCAGCCCACACAGGAACAAATCCTGGCAGGTCTGGAAATTCTCCAGAGAAGGAGACTCCACAGCCTCTCTGGGCAGCCTGGGCCAGGCTCTGTCCCCCTCACAGGGAAGAAGTTTCTCCTCATATTGATGTGGAACCCCCTGGGTTTCAGCTTGCTATCATCACCTCTTGCCCTATCCTGAAAAGAGCCTGGCCCCTTCTACTTGACACCTACCGTTCAGATATCTGTAAACATTCACAAGATCCCCTCTGTGTCTTCTCCAGGCTGAACAGCCCCAGTTCTCTCAGCCTTTCCTCAGCAGAGAGATGTTCCAGTCCCTCCATCGGATTCCCAGAAAGCCAGTACGTGACTGCTGAGCTGGTGCTTACCGCATCCTCATTTTTATCCAGCATCACATGAATATTTGCACTTAATCCACTGGAGATAAACTGGCACGGAGCGGCCCAGAGAAGAATCTGGTACGAAAACACAGCGAAGCATCTTGTTTCTAAGAAAACTGTTCCAGAGAAGTCCTGTAAGGTTTGAGTAATTTTGCTATGGTTCTTTTGGCCACTTTTTCTCCAAAACCCCAATTTTGCATGGAGCCCGTCATG
This sequence comes from Todiramphus chloris collaris, assembly GCA_025345505.1. Taxonomy (NCBI): domain Eukaryota; kingdom Metazoa; phylum Chordata; class Aves; order Coraciiformes; family Alcedinidae; genus Todiramphus; species Todiramphus chloris. Next base: position 16,607,104 of record JANVCC010000046.1, read on the forward strand.
TGTGCTGTGAGAACACCTACCAAGTGAGGCTCCTCAGCAAGACTGGTTGGAGGACACCGACTTCATGAGCTGTACAGTCTCACCCAGAAGGAGTATTTAGGTCTGAGACAGACAGCTCTGAGTCGTACACGTCTCCAGGGTTACACGTCAACAGCATAGAGTGTTTGAGAAGTGTGACCTTGGAGGGAAACATCTACACTTAGCGTAGCTCTAACCTCTGGCATGGAGCTGACCTGCACCCATCTGCCCCTACTCCTGTCGGCAGAGCCTGTGTTTCTTCATGGATTTCATGGACCCATCACTCAAAACTCTCTCTTCTGTGACTTCCACGTGTCTCTCTCCAAAGGCAGCAGGAAACGGAAAGCGTTACAATTATTTTCTCTCTGGCACAAAACTTAAATTGGGAATCCCTAATTCAGGACAAGGCTACATTCTGAGACATCTCCTCAATCTTTTCAAGAGACGGGAAGTTTTGCAGGCTACAGAATTTTGTTTTGCAGAGGAAATAAATAAATAAATAAATCCTGTAATTACTTGCTTGAGAAGAACATTAAAAGACGCTGTGTGAGTCAGGAGGAGAAAAGGATGAGGTTTTCCTTTTGCTGAATCGATGAGACACCGTCGTGTACCTCAGATGGGGCTACTTGTCAGCAACACTCCTCTCTTTTCAGAAATGGGAAGAGAAACCAAAAAAGCAAAGCCAAGAAATGCCACCACCTGGGTGGTGACAAATTTCCCTTTCACTCCAAGCTTCGAGTCGTGTTTTACGGGCGAACAATCAAGCCACGTCGTTACAGAAGAAATAAGACACAGCATAATTCAAGCTCAAGTGGTTAAATACCTGGAACAAACCCAATTTGTTTTCCTAGTGCCTTAGACTGGAGGTTGGGGGTGGTTTTTTTTTTTTTCCCAGCAATTTTATAGCGTTTCCTACTCGCAGTGCAGAGCATCCACTGGTTACAGGCACGCTTCTGAAATCGTGCACCCACTAGAAGTAAAACTCTACAAAAGGTGACCGTGCTTAAAAGTTGGGCTGGTATTTTTTTTTTTTTTGGTAATAGAGGACTCGTGCAACGTGGATTAGGAACACCACGGTGTGAGCAAGGGTTAAAACACCCATGGTGGTTCCACAGCCTACACACGGAGCACATTGTTCCTTCTGTCCTTCCTGTGGGTCTTAGGCCACCTTCCAACTTCTGCAACACGTGACGCAGGGATCCTGCAACAACTTGCCTGCTGTACCGTTGGACCATACAGGACTTCACCACTTGCCTCCTACACCATCCTTCCTCAGACACATACTGCAATTTATATTCTTATCAGGGCAGGATAAGCCTTTTGACTCAGAGCTGGGCATCCACCTTAGACTTTTACAGCCCACCTTCTTCCACCGGGAGGTCGGGCGTATTTGTCATTCCCATGACTGAAGAACCTTCCACTGCTTGCCTTAACTTCTTGTGCAAAGCTTAATTTTCTTTGACGCTCCAGCAGTTCCTACTTGTGCTTCCAAACACACCTCAACTTGATGTTCTAAAGACTCTTTTGTCCTTAGACAAGCTGTCCTTGGAAAGCGATACCTCCTTGCATTTCCAGACACGCGTGAACTTGATGTTCTAAAGACCATAGATAAGCATTCCAGTGATTAAAATTGCACTGTTAGGTGATATTTTATTTATTGGGGCATATTTTAAGCTAAATTTCCTGAAAACAAAGGACAACAACAAAAAAAAGCATATTACTGGATCCTCCAACTCTACAAAACAAGCACTTCCCACAGAAGCGGACTATTCTGCTTGAAGGACACCATCATGATCAGCCTCTCCTACAAGCACTCATCGGTGCATTAGTTTTTATTGCTGTTTCAAAACACTGTTTATGGAAACTTCTCACCGTTTTCTGAACACGTTTAAGACCAGCAGCAGATGTAACCCACACAAAAAAAACCACACTCACGCCAATCGACTCTCCTCCAGCGTCACGTAATCCTCTTTCTTCCTCCACCCATGAGTAGTGCTGTGTTACTACGTCAGGCTGCTGTTATGAAATCTATTTTTTTTATTATTCCTTTTAAAAGAATGTATCTTGGAAAGCAACAAACCATCCTGTTTCCAAGCAGCTCAGCCACATCCTTGTCTATCCTCTATGGACCTACCTTCATTTCTCCTTCTTTTCTAAAGATGGAGAACTTTCTATAGACAAGCACCTCTTCAGGAACTCAGGATAATGGAAGCAAAGCCATGCCTGGGTTGGGCCAGGATTGCAAATCCAGATCATTCCTTACATCAACCAGTCAAAAGGAGTGGTTGTTGGGAAGGGGAAAACGACTCAATTTTCCTCTTCCAGGTGCCCCACCACCCTTAACTGTCATAACAGGACCCTCATGTTTTTATAATTTCAGCTGCTCCACTGATGAAAATGCTCCTCAAGTTGAAAAAAAGTAATTTATTGTGGGCTGGAGACATATCCTTGTTCAATGATGGATAATCTTCCAAGCCTTAGGAACCTCAGGCTGCAAATGTCTGATGAATGTGTCGGCTTGTGGAACGTTTTGGGGGACTATATCCTTGCCCAGCATCCAAATCCCACGGAGAGGCTGAAGATGAGCTCTGTCACCCCTACAGAAGCTTTGCTAAAGGGTTTCTTTAACAATTACCCTGTCAGTAAATCTCACCATGTAACTTCATTGCCTGCCAACTGTGGTATAGAAAAAGAGAATGTAAGTACAGGATCTTTGAATGCCCCACACGAAACCTCAGAATTTCCACCTGAGTGATCAACTGAGGCTTTGAAAAACCACTGACAGCAGAAGATGAATTACTCTCCCCTACCTCATGGTCAAAGCCCCTGGGAGATCTTCAGAGGGAAGGAATTTTTATGCTTATCCAATCTGTACTCTACATACTGAACACACCTTTCACTTCCCGGTGTTTAGGCTGAACCAAAATAAAGACCCAAATGCAAACGCCCCCACGAGCTCCTCCTGCTTACAAGGAGAGGTTATTTTTAACACGGTCTTACCTGTTACAGATGTTGAGATGAGGACACACTGCTTTGGTTAGTGAGTTTTAGGAGATCCATTCTCACATCGGCCAAAAGTTGCTTTGAGCTGCGCATTAATTTCACATTTACTTCTTTGCAGTGAATGGGAAAGTAGGATAAGAGCAAGACCAGAGCCTTTAAACCCTCATGATCCAGTTTCCAGTGAGGTTGGATGTTCCTCTTCCCTGCTGATGCCTGACTGCCATCCTGTGGCTATACCATGACGTTCAGGTATATACGTTCTCCATAGGTACCCAGAGCCAAGCCTAACCTGGGGGACTGGAGCTCCTTATGGTGCTGAGATGTTAAGCAGCTCTCCAGAGGAGCATGATGAGACTCCTGTCCCTTTGTGACTTAAGGTCAAAGAACTTTTGGCAGTGCTACTGAAGCTCCACCCGAGAGCTGATGGCCTGATGAATGCCAAGTCCAGCTCCTGATGCCATAAACCACACGTACCTCCCTCCAGCTAAAACAATGCACGTTCCAGAACTCGGGGGATGGTTCATTTTACCCTTTCCTCCTCATTCTGGAGGAAGAACTGGTGTACGGTCCTGTTTTGGTTGGGTTCACACAAGTGAAACTGGACAGACGTGATTCACTACCTCCAGAACACCAGTGCTGAGGTTCATGACACTTCCCTCTGGGCAGCTGTGGACGGGCATTTCTTTCACATTTTAGAGGGTGCAGGCTCTGGGGTGGACATATTTTACTCTGATGACAGCAATAATTGGTAAGATAAGGAATTTTATTATGAGACTTTCCTCCATAAACAGTTCTAATAATAAGAGGAGAAGAAACGGAGCAGGAAAAACCAAGGTAATAGAGTAACTAAGGCCCATGTCCTTTATGGTCTTTATCAACAGAGATCAATGATTTAATGACTATTTGATTATTTCCATTACAATTTTATTCCCTGCTTACCAACACTCTTGGCCTGGGAAGCTGCATTTCCTCCATGCCCTCAGAAACCATCCTCTGTTTGGATGTTAATTAGAAAAATACACCACATTTTTCAATAGTTTTCCATCTTTTTCCATTGCACTGTATCCTCCTTGAAATCAACCCATCTAAGCCATCTGTCACTGAAGTTAAGAGGGTGACAGCACCCCAAGCCCTCACACTTTTACACCTTCTTTACATCTGTCTGCAGCTCAGACAGGAACACCTCCTGCTCCACGGGCCAGAAGTGATGAGTTCTCTCTGCTTAACTGATCACTCAAGAAAGAGTGAAGCTTCGGGTGACCACGGCCCGATTACCCTTCTGCTTCCTCAGCCACCCTTGTAGGGATCCTGTGCCATATTTCTGCCTGTTCTGACTTGCAGTGATGGGTTTGATAATGCTCAGAAGTCTGGCACTGGGGAAACCACTTGTGGAGGCTCCATGGGAGGTCACCAGAGGGCAAATAACCCAAGGGCCTCCACCACGGAAGAGATGTGGAGAGCAGCAATCCCACAGAATATGGCACGACCAGCCCTCCCATCTACATGCTCGTGGAATAACCTCAATTAGGGCTCTAATTAGATCTTTTTCCTCGTGCTTATTCCTACTGAACTGCTGCCTGCGCCTTCTCCACCTCACCCACGTCCATACAAATTGGTTTGGGCTCTCACGTGCACTGCCCCTTGGCTTGGGCACTTCTATTGCCATCGTTAATCACATACAGGTATTTGGAAATACTGTACCTACACAATTCCTTATTGCTTCTGCATTTTAATAACTCCTGAGTTTTTATGGAGTTCATACTGTCTCAACTTTCTGAGAGCCACCTCACGAACACAACCCCCTTTGTTCAGCTTTTCCTCGTAGCTCAGCACCAAAGAAGAGGAATGAAAGAAGCTCAAGAAGAATTAAGAACACACCTTAACAAAAAAAAAACCAAACCTCCAAATAAAATATCATATTAACCACATTCATCAATGGAATTAAGTGGTGCCACCTCCCCACCTCTGGCTTAGCCAGTTCTCTCTCCTCTGTGCAGTATCTTCATGGTGATGACCACAGGAGACAACAAGGGTGGGGAATTCCTCTGCAAGGATCCACTGCTGCTTATTTATGTAGATAGGCATCGAGCCAGAGCTCCCCTGAATCTTTCAAAGAGCTGCCAAGAGAAAAACCACAATTCCTTAGAAACAAGGTCATGAAATACAGCGTCCAGGGAATGGAGCCTTGTGGGAGGAAGTCCCATCTATAGATGAAGCAAAGGAGATGATAGAATCACAGAATGGTCTGGGTCGGAAGGGACATCTAGTCCAACCTCTCCCTGAACTGAGCAGGGACATCTGCAACTAGAGCAGGCTGCTCAGAGATCTTCAGAGGCAAGGCAATGCAGACTACAGCTCCTTGGAAAGCTGAAGAACCACAGCAGAAGACATCCCCGTGACTGATGAAGAACCATGGCAGAAGACAGCCATGTGACTTTTCAACAGAATACAAAATATGTGGAGGGCAGGAGAGGAAGAAAGGAAGAAAAAAGAAGGAATGACAGTTCAAACTCATCTTTATGAAAACAGCTCGTTCCCTTAGAGAGTACTCAGAGACAGAGGCCCCAGACCCAGCATCCTACTGACCTCTGACTCTTCAGAGCTGAAGAAAAGGACCTCTCCATTAGGCTGTTTCTATTCACACCTTCTGGCTGCTGCTACTGAAAGCAGCACTGTGGCTGAACAGTTTTCTGATCCCTTTCACAGCTGTCTATACCATCTACAGCTCCTCACAGAACTGTGATCCAAGCTGGCTGCCCCTCCCCATCCCACATCCCCCATTTCTTCACCCCCCGATACTGGAAAGCCCTTCCCGTGGGGAAGGCAGCAGGTTGATACCTACTGCACTATGTCTGCGAAGGCGGTGAGCAGTGGCTTGCACTGGTATTCAATACCATGCTTGGCACACAAGGACTTCACCAAAGGGGCCACCTTCCAGTAGTTGTGCCGTGGCATTGTAGGAAAAAGGCTGTAGGAGAAGAATATGGTGAGTCAGTGGCATCTGTCATCACCCCACAGAATTCCCGTCCCTCTTCCGTGCCTAAAACCCAGGAGTTCCTCAACCTCCCCTCGTGCCCACTAGTGCTCTGTAGTGGTGCCTCTCATGTCACTTCAGTCAGGATCTGTAGGAACCAGGAGGCTGGACATCCTCACTCACATCCACTCACATTGGAAGTGGTATTGATGCTCACCGGTGCTCCAGGGATTTTCTGGAGTTCCCATTCCATCCCCATACCAAGAGCACAAAACTGACCCACATTCTCTTTTGGCCTTGTATTAGTTGACAGAGAGATAGGGACCTCGTAGGTTCTTCAGTCCTAGTGCAACTAGCACTCCTTGGAATTCCCCTACCCCCAAAACACCCATAACATCTTCTACCAATAGATTTTTACTCCCCATCCCCATCAGGAATTATCCTGGTCTTACGAGCCCAGCACAGGGCAAACACTAGAGAGGTCATGCTCTAAAGCATCATGCTTCAACTCACTGGTGCTCGATTTGGAAGTTGAGATGTCCACTAAACCAGTCGTTGAAAAAGGACTGATGAACGTTACAGGTTGCCTGGAGCTGAGACAAAAAGAAACCCACAAAACCAGTAACATTTCAATGCTGTTTCAGGAATGCCCTTTCTCTTAAATGTGCCAAGCACAACAGTGAGCAGGTAAGAGCTCCTTATCATCGCGTGTCTTCTGGCTGAACACAGCAACCAGATGGCCATGCTGTGATATATGATTCTTAGGGACATCATTTTGGGGAAGAGACTTGATTTCCCCAGTGAGAGAAGCCGCAACAACCACGACTTTCACCTCTGTCAAAACCCCTGTGTGATGACTTCAGAACTGAAATAACAGAGAGGACACATGAGAGATCTACACCCCTCATGCCCAGAAAGCTCTCTTATCTTAAGACCGTTGGAGCATCTCTTATTATTTTCCCTGAGGTGTCTGTGCTCAGCATTTGAAGCCTCCATCATCTATGACTTCCCACCTTTGAAGTCACAGGTCTCTGGAAAGAAGGTCTTACCCAAAACTAGCACTTCCCACCTTTGAAGTCACAGGTCTCTGGAAAGGTCTTACCCAAAACTAGCACTTCCCACCTTTCAAGTCACAGGTCTCTGGAAAGAAGGTCTTACCTGGGTAGAAAACCAGTCCACATTCTTATCATAATCGATGTGCATTGGGATGTGATTCATTTGTGTAACCCAGACAAACCAGTTGCTCTCTATAAACCTGTGCACACAAAAGACACACGGAACCATTACTCACGCCTGTGCCGTAACAAGTCAGGGCAAAGCCCTTAGACACCTACAAGCTACTTGTTGCTTGACAAAATGAACACCAGGAACCCCAAACAGCCGATCAGCAGATCAGACCTACCCACACCTCCTGCCTTCTAAAGACAACAAACCTCTGTCTTGCAGAAGAAAAGGCAGACAATGAGAAAGATAAAGGAAGAAGGAGATAGAAGACCAGGAAGCTGATGAGAAAGATAACCAGGAGGCTGAAGAAAAGCTGACACAAAGGATTGATATAAACTGGGTGAAGAAAATGGAAAAATGATAAGCTGAATGGTACCTGACCAACAGGATGAGCCCCAGCATACCCTTCACCCCCAGTAAGGGCAAGTAGGTGAGAAAGAATCGAATGTAGAAGGTCAGCATCCAGGCCAGGTCCTGTAGTACAGGGAACAGATAAAACTTCATTAAGAGGAAGAATTACAGGCTTCAGAATTTACCTTCTACTCTATGTGGCCCTCCCTTGAAAACCTCCCATGGTATCTTCTGCCGATAGATTTTTCCTCCCCGGCCCCATCAGGATTTATCCTGATCTTATGAGCCCAGCACAGGGCAAACACTAGAGAGGTCATGCTCTAAAGCATCATGCTTCCCTCTGGATCTGAAGAGGAAGCAAGCAGTGAGAAAATGAAAAGCTTTGCCAATTAAAAGAAGGAAGAGCTCTGGTTTACCTCCATCTCATCCTGTGCTGTTCCTCTTCACATTTCTTGCAAATCTCTTATTTCCCTCAGGTTCATTTTCTCATGATTGTCCAACCCCCCCAGGCAGGAACAAAACCTCAAGCTGCCTTACCTCCAACCGCCACACCTCAGAGCAGAGACATCTCTTTTTTTTTTTACTGCTTTGTTTCCAAAATCTCTAAAACCCACACTATTCCTCCAAGTCCTAGATTTTCCCCCAGCGAGCTACCTTCCCACACACTGAGCCAGAACATCAGAGAAGATCCTCTGCTCCCCAGCTGTGAGTAGATCTTTCCCAGAGGAGAAGGGCTGCGTGGAAGGGCCCCTCTCTCCCCTAGCAAAGGTTGTATCCCAGATTGTACACCCCTTGGCACAGCTCAAGAGCTCCTCCCAGTAACTCCTTGCACTGGGAACGTATCTGTAAAGCAAGGAGAAGTCACCACGGGCGCCGTGGAGCTGACTTACCGCCCACTGTTTCCTCTGTACCACAAAGTAGAATATGTACCACTGGAAGTAAAGAGGCACCAGAGCTGGGGGACCGACTAGAGTGGAGAAAGAGATGGCAGAGACATTAACCGTGCCCTTTCATCCCAGTGAGATGGACTGGAAAAGGAAGGAGTTGAGTGAAAGCTGTCCATAGAACTGTGGAAGGGGAGGGTTACTCACTGATGAAGAAGTACTTGTGCTGGTGGTTATAAGGCATGAATTTCTTCTTTTGTACACCAAGCTGTTGAAGTAAGCAAATTACTCAGGCCGTGAAGACAGCTACAGACATCTGTGCATACATCTCCTACCTATGCTTCCGAAGAAACGCATCCCGAGATACCTCCTAGAGGTGTCCTACCAAACCAATGTCCTACCAAACCAATGTCCTACCAAACCAATGTCCTACCAAACCATGCCAGCAGCCACCATCCCACTGGCTTCAGCATCCCCTGGAACTTCAGTTTATGACTGCTATGGGTAAGTTTTCACCCCTGCCTTGGATGCAGGAGGTAGTCCCTTGTCCCACAGACAGAAACATGCACTGGAAGCTCCTTCCCTACAGAGGGCACAGTTGATCAACAACAGGTAACTGAAAAACCACATGAGGCACTGGGAAGTTTGCTGCCAATTTAGAGCTTCCTGGAAAAAAAAGGAAACAAACCTGCCATGCTATTAATAAAGGTGACACTGTGTAGCACTCCCACCCACGTGCAATTAAATCTCCAAAGCAGAGAAATGGGCACCTAGAGATTTAACTGTGTCCGTAGGAACAGGGATGAAGAGATTATCCTGCCTCAGAGGCTCCTCATTTCTCTGTGTTTGCTGTATAAACCTAACAGATCCCATCACTGATTTCCTTCAGGAGCTCCATTATATCCCTGTACATGTCCAAACCAATTCCAAAGAGCAGCCTGCCCTTAATTTCAACGCAAATCAGCACGTGTGACACTGCAAATTTATGTAACTGTTTTGGTTTTTTTTAAAGGAGCAGCAAACCATTAAAGCCATCCAATAAAGTTCTGAGTTGGAACAGAAATAAGAGTTGGGAGGCCAGGTGGGACCCAAGACCCAAGACCCAGACACCCACTGCCAGGCTGAGACCACTGGAACAGCTTCTTTGATCGCTGATTGCGGAAGTTCCAGATGCTCGTCACCCGCTCCTTCGTTTCCCAAAACACCACAATTAGTCAAAGCTGAGCTAGGCAGAGGGAACAACATCCCACCTTCTCTTCATTCCCCTGCAAGTCTCTCATCAGAGAAATACAAAGGTCTAACAGTGACCAATATTTGGCTCTTCTTTTCAAACACACCCAAATTAACTTCTCATTGAAACGTGGTGAGAATCTCAGAAGCATTGCAGTTTGCCTAAGGAACATTGGGGGCTACTGGAAGGTAGAAGAGCTCTTTATAAAGCAACAGGTCAGCTCAAACCATTTTCTGGGTTTACTTCTTGTTTTACAGAAGCAGTTTGGGTCTTTCTGTTTTCAACCCATAGCAAAATTGTATTGGGGCCAAAAAAAAAAAGGATAAAAAACTCAGTTGCAACATTCAGTGTATGGAAACTGGTGACACGCCAGGATCTCTTTTCTTCTTGAGCTGCAAATTCCTGACATCCTAAGACAGCTCCTTGACCAAACCCAGTCACCAGTCTCCACGCTCTCTGCAGCTTTCCCAATCTCAACCCTCCTGCTGCAACCTCCCAGCCTTCACCAGGTCTCACCTCCACAGAGAGGGTCTTTCCCAAAGCGAAAAACAAGGGGTGCATGTTAACGTCGGGGTCCTTGCGGAAGCAGTTGGGTTTAGCGTGGTGTTGGAAGTGGAGGTGATTCCACCAGCTGGCTGGTGCTCCCTGCAGCAAGGGATGAGAAAAGAGTGCCATAAAATCGTTGTATCTTCTGTCCTTAGCCCTCCTGACCCTGGTAGTTGCTTTTCTTCTCACACTGAGCTTGCTTTTGACTGCAGAGCATCCCGGGCAAGGCTCTAGCAGCCCCTCTCAGCACCCAACTCAACACCCACCTTCAGGTGGCCGATCACGAACTTGTGCACCCAGTGGTTCCATCGGGACGTTCTAAAGACTGAAAGGTGTCCAAAATCGTGCTGGAGCCAGCCAGCCTGGGCCTGGAATTGAAGAGAATAAACAAACCCAAGCAAACCCAACCAACAATGGCACTGCTGGGGAAAAAGAAGAGTCGGTGTGCTCTGCATTGGGAAAGAGCTTTGTCTTCTCCCACCCTCACTCTCCTCACAACTCATCCCTGGATAGCATTTCCACTACTAAAACCCAGTCCAAACAATTCTCTTTTATTATACACCACTGCAGTCCAGACTTTGCATAATGACTTTTAATCCCAGATAGTTGGAGGGAGGGAAAAAATTTGGATTAAAGCAAAAAAACCCCAAACCGAACAGTCACGGAGCTCAGAAACATCATTTTTCTCTTACAAAACTGCCCAGAAATCAGCAACAAAGTCTCCTTTAAGGAGCTGCTTGCTGCTGCCTCCTCCGAGTACTTGTCATTCCAAAGGGATCAGCTGGCCACGGGAGAAAGAGCTGGGGCTTTGAGAGCTGCTCTGCCCTCTCCTCTGTACTCCCTGGGAGTTCCCATGGGAACCTGGTGGCTTGGCCCGTAGCGCCTTGGAGATCTGGCACAAGGGACCTCAGAAGGGCTTCTCCGTGTACGAGGAAGGCTGGGAATAAGGAGGGCTTTGATGGGACTGTGGGAAGGGAAAAGCAGGGCAAAGCCTGCTCCAGCAAAGCAGCGGATGGTGGCACTGTGATTTTACCCCTTCGGTGGAACCCAGGGAGAAGGAGAATTTTTGGACGCTGAGGTTTCTCCCGTGCTGATGGCAACGAGCAGCTAAGGCTCGAAGGGGTCGAGACTTTTGGTGTTTCTGGGGCTTACCTGGACAGTGCCCAGCAGCACTGCAGAGAAGAGGAAAGGCACCGTGGATGCTCCAAAATACCAGATGGTGAGCCAAGCTGCAACATCCAACACCAAGATGTGGCAGAGGTACAGGATGAAAAAGGTGCAGTTGGGGTTGAGAAGCCCCATCTTCTCGACGGTGGCACGGAGCTCACGGAAATCTTCTACCAGCTTTTTCTGCAGAGTATTGGGGGGGTGTGAAAATGCCTCAGGAAGCCAAAGAAGAGCTCAGTTTCCCCTCTCAAGGAGCTACTGTGCTAACAGGATAAAACTGAGGGCCATCTGCAGGCAAATCTTCCCTAAGACTCCTAAGAATGACGTCAAGCCAAGGGGAAACTCCAGACCAACACAGCTTCCAGAAGATTCTATCATTTTATGTACAGGGAATTCTGGCTGCCAGGAAGTTAAGTAGCACCATTTCAACCCAAGTACCAAGTTTTTAAGATACTTACATTCTTGCTGGGCTCAAAGCTGGGTTGATCTGGTGCCAGTTCCCCAATAAGGAGTGGCCTCATGTACTTTCTCACTAGTGCCTTGTCAAGATGAAAGGCTATGAAAGGATCCTGAAGTAAAAACAGAGGAACAGGACACAAGAAACAACCATTCAGGTGGCAGCAGAAGAAAGATACTTGATGATACTCAGCAGAACGCAACCCAACTAATGGAGCTGGCTGAACCAGATTCTACTGCCACAAATCTTACTGCTTTCTTCAGGAAATGATTTGTGGGAATGATCATTTATGGAAATGATCCATCATTTATGGAAATGATCCATCACTTATGGAAATGATCCATCACTTATGGAAGTGATCGTTTGACTTTGCTGTTAAGTGCAGGTCACCAAGACATGGGCTCACTCCCCTTTTACTTCTGAGTCTGAAAATGTCATGCCCTGGTTGAACCTGAAAATATATCATCTCAACAACTGCACATCTGTAGGTGCAGGGTTTGGTGGTGGCCTGGCACCGCTGGGGGAACAGCTGGACTCCGTGAGCTGAAAGGGCTCTGCCAACCAGAATGATTCTATGATTCTAACTCTGTTTCATCTTTAGCTTCCACTTTGTTTTGCCTCAGGCTCCCTATCTTGAAATGAGCATCTGGCTAGGGAGGAGGTGAAGATATTAGCACAGAACCAGCTAGCTGAGCCGGGAAAAACAATGGGACAGGCAGGACACGGGTGATGGCAGCTCCTGGTGACCCATGCCAATCTCTCACAAGCCCCATGTTGTTCCAAACATGCTTCCTTGGCGATCCCCAGTGCCCACCCTGCCACATCTTCCTAGAGAAATTTTGGTTTTCTTACTACCTGCCTCCTGTTCCCCGTCTGGATCCCCTCCATGGTTTTGAAAAGTCCCATGAAAAGGCCTTTTTTCCTCCCGACCATTCAAAAGATTCCTGCTAGGGAAACGGGTTACTCTTATCCTTTCAATGTAAAATCAATCTCCATGGCAACCAGGCGGTCACGTGAAAAAAAAAAATCACTGGTGATTGTTCTCACTCCAGATTCTATCACTGTGTTTAGATGCCAAATCCCCTCAGCTCACAGGCAGTTTGACACCTGCATCCTTCTGAAGATCTCCCCTTTCCCTCCTTTTGAGTATGTCCCAACTCAGCGTGTATTTTACAATCTCTCTCAGCCTCAGGATGCTTTTCCTTTTTGAGACAGTATTCCCCCAGCCCGCACCAGTACGGAAGCTTCCTGCACCATGCACTGTTCAGCACTGGAATTATTGAAGTCATCACTGCATGTTTTTAAAACAGATGGTCCTTGTAAAAGGTCTCTAGTGGAGAGAGGGGTTAAAAAACCCAGGTTGCCTGCTCTGGGCCAGCCCTGTTGTACTTCAGCTGCAGCATCAGGCTGCTCAGGCTTCTGTGAATAAAGGAGGGAAAGAGAAGAGGGGAACGTAGATTTGCATTTTCTCATTGGAAGAAGGGGGGGGGGGGGAAAAGTGGGGGGGGTGGGAGAGTAGGAGGAGTACTCAGGCAAATCAGAGGAGGATGGTACCACATGTTTCGACCAATCCCTTCCATGGGGACTTTAAAACCTGGCAGTGCATGTTAAGGGATGGCTGAGTGCACCCCCTAGAAATCAGAACTCAAACAGTGGCATTCAGCAAGCTAATAAAAGCATTCTTTCCTCACTTCCCATTTTCTCCGGGTTTTGAGGAGCCTGTTTTCACTTACGGGACAAAACTATTGGCGAAACTGGAATTCACTTGGCTCGGGTTCCTGAGCTGTCAGCAGCTGAGGGGCACCCAGGAGCGGCACAGATGATGACACCTCGATAATGCAGTTGGCCATGATGCGACCATCTGACCGTGTACAGCCCTGTGCACTGGCCTCTCTCACTGCTGGGGCTTCACAAACACCCGCGCACATCCTGACCTCGTGAAGCACGTGTGAATTCTCGTATTATCCTCAGCTTTACGTTCTATGCATAGGATGAAGCGAAGGAAAGCGCTAGACTTGGAAGGTCCATCCTTTCTGGTCAGGACCGGACTGAAACACTCCTGAGGTAGCATCAACATCCCCTATGTGCCCTTGGGGTTAAATACTTGTACTTGGAGAAATAGGTTTTCTTTTGTGCGAGGCAAAAGTAAACAAAGGAAGAAAATACAGTGAGAACATCACTCCCCCCCGCTCAAACACCACCCCCCCGACCCCGACCCCGACCCCTTCCCGCCGCCGCTCACCGTGGCATCCTGCCCGGCGTAGTGCCCGATCACCCGGGAGCCTCCCGGGTGCCTCCGGTAGAACTGGCTCACGTCGTACACCTTCCTCTCGATCACCAGCCAGCGCTGCTGCGGGGCCGGCCCCCGCCCGTTCCGCACCCCGATCTCCTCCCAGGTGAAGAACCGAAGGGCCCGGCCGCGCTCCGAATCCTCCATGGCTCGGCTCGGCTCGGCTCGGCCCCGCGCCGGCCGGACCCTCCCCGCCCGCGTCCTCGCACCACGCTCCCTCCCCACCTCCCCTTGATAACCGGCCCGCTGGGCCCGCTCCCCATTGGCTCCCCGAGACCTTAAGCCCCGCCTCCCCCCGAATCCCCCGCGCCCATTGGGCGCCGCTCGCCTTACGCCCGCCCCCTGCCGGGGGTCGCGGGGGGGAGCGCCATGGCCGGCGGGGCAGCGGTGGCGGCGGCGGAAGCCCCGGGTCAGCCCCCGCCGTGCCCCGGCGCTGCGGCCCCCGGGGACCCGTCCGGCGTGGGGCCGGGGGATGGAGTTCGCGGGAGAGGAGGAAACTTCGGGGCCCCGCAACAGGCGGCTCTGCCCGGGCGTCTTCAGCTGCCCGGACTGTAGCGCGTTATGGGATGCAGCAGAGAACCGGAGACTGGTTGGGGTGGGAAGGGACCTTCCGAAACCACCCCATCCAACCCCCCTGCAGGGAGCAGGGCCATCTGCAGCTAGAGCAGGGTGCTCAGAGCCCCGGGCAACCTCCCCTGGGATGGTGCCAGGGATGGGGCAGCCACCACCTCTCTGGGCAGCCTGGCACAGGCTCTCCCCACCCTCAGCACCAACAATTTCTCCTGCTCTCCAGCCTGAATCTCCCTCTTGGAGTTCCAACCATCCCCCCTTCTCCTCTGCAGCCTTCTCCTCTGCAGGCTGAACCCCCCCAGCTCTCCCAGCCTGGCTCCCAGCAGAGGGGTTCCAGCCCTCCCAGCATCACTGGGGCTCCTCTGGCCCCGCTCCACCAGGTCCCTGTCTCTGCTGTGCTGAGCACTCCCGAGCTGCCCCAGCACTGCAGGGGGTTCTCTCTGCCCAGAGCCCTGGGAGCAGAGGGGCAGGATCCCCCCCTCCCCTGCTGCCCACAGAGCTGGGGTGCAGCCCAGGATGTGATGGGCTTCCATCTGTCCTGCCTCTCCCTTCCAAGCCGCCCCCGCCTCTTCTGTTGCACGGCTGCTGCCTGGATGTGGATCCGGAGGGAGGAAAGGTGTCACGGCAGGTACAGCGCAGACTTGAAGGGTGCTCTGCGGGCGATTCCTCCTCCAACAGAGAGTGAAGGATGCTCAGCCTGACAGACCCACACCCAGCTCCCTTCTGGCTTTCCCTGGTAGCAACTGTCTTCTCCCTGAACTCTCAGCACCCATTCCAGATCTCTTTGTTTTCATTCACACCTTCCGATGTGACCTACTTACAGCACTTCCAGTTGAACGTAACCATAGAAACAAAGACCCACCAGCCCGTATCCCTTCTCATTCTGAACATCACCCTGTTGCTACATCGCGTCCTCACTGGCTTGGAATTTTACACCTGCAGAACGCCAGCTCCAACAGCTTTTCCTTCCCTCCCTTTAGCAATGTCACAGCCAAGGCATCGAGGAAGGTGTCCCTGCTCCACACACTTCCACTGTCACCCAGGAGAGAAAAGCTTCTCTCCTGACCTCAGCAAAAATGCAGTCGTTTTGTCCGCTGACTGCTGAGCACCTCACAAACATTGCCACGAAAGACACTCAGAGATGTCCAGCATTGTCTTTTAATTTAACCATTATATTCAGAACGGTGCAGAAATTATTTCAAGGTCTACTTTATTATTTTTTTCTGATTATCTGCTGCACAAAGGAATAATTGTCCTGAATTTAGTTGACTTTTCATCACGATTACAGGAGGCACTGGTCAGTTTGGGTTTTTTTCCTATACGCCACATTTAAAAATAAAGAAATCTATTTCCCTACACAAGTCAAACCTTTGGAAACTCGGAATAAAAGCCAAAAATCACCACTGAGCTTGATAAACTGCAGTTGTGGTCCCCTCATCTGCCTCCTCTGATTTCAGCAGGACCAGAAGCTGTCAGGGACGTTAACACCTCATTAAGAGATTTCCCCAGACAAATGATACAAAAGTCCTCGGAATAAACTTCAAAGCTGCTTCTGATATAAAATCTGTGGCTGTTTCTTTCCCCCTTGGCAGATGATTCAGCCCAAGATAAGACATTCTGGAGGCTACTTGAATCACCCATCTCTGAGGAGTTTTTCATGTCCTGCTACAAGCTGCTGGTTGTCAACAGCGGTTGGTTCTCCTGCACTTGCCGTACTCAAGATCTCAATGGGTCTCACAGAGGCAAGAATGAGACCTTTGTACATGAGACTGGAAGGGGAAACCAGTTCTGCCATTATCCACTCACCAGCATCCCCACATCCAGCTGTGCCTGTTGGCGTTAACAGAGTCAGACAATTAACTAGGTGAAACCAGACCTGGCCCCTCTGCTCTTCAAACAGCACTTCTTCTCTTCAGTGGTTTAAACCTCCCTTGTTTAATCTCCATTACTCACATCTCCATTTCTCCTTCCTGTCAGGATCTAGCTGTGACCTGGCTTCCCAGGCTGCCAAAGGTCACCAAAAATCCAAGGGGAGGTGAGATGCTCTTCAGTCTTCTGCTCTGGCTACAGTTCATTTGTAGCATCCTAAAATTATTGTCTATAAATCCATAAGGGCTGGGCATCAGGAAGGCAGGGACAACCTCTTTTCACTTGGGCATTGTGATAGGATGCGGGGCAATGGATCCAAGCTAGGGTACAGGAAGTTCCACCTCAACATGAGGAAGCACTTCTTTACTGTAAGGGTTGTAGAGCATTGGAATAGAGTCCCCAGAGAGGTTGTGGAGTCTCTGGAGACTGTCAAGACCTGTCTGGATGCATCTCTGAGTGATCTGCTCTAGTTTTGTCCTGCTCTGGCAGGGGGGTTGGACTCGATGATCTCCAGAGGTCCCTTCCAACTCCTCCAGCCTGTGATTCTGTGTAAAATGGGGATAAAAGTCAGTGAAAAAGACATTAAAACTCCTTATGTCACTGCCATGATTTGGCTGTGACATACTTTCAAATACCCAAGTGACCTGGGTGTTGAGGGGTCACCAAGCACTTGGGCATCTGGTGACCAAACCAGCAATACAGGGAAATAGGCTTCATCATCTTTGTGGCTCTGCACTGGACTCTTTCCAGCAGTTCCCTGTCCTTGAACTGAGGGGCCCAGAACTGGACACAATATTCCAGACGAGGTCTCCCCAGGGCAGAGTAGAGGGGGAGGAGAACCTCTCTCCACCTACTAACCACACCCCTTCTAACCCACCCCAGGATGCCATTGGCCTTCTTGGCCACGAGGGCACATTGCTGGTTCATGGTCACCCTGCTGTCCACCAGGCCCCCCAGGTCCCTTTCCCCCATGCTGCTCTCTTAACAAGCCAATCCCCAACCTATGCTGGTACCTGGGGTTATTCTTGCCCAGATGCCAGACTCCACACTCGCCCTTGTTGTATTTCATTTGATTTCCCCCTGCCCAACTCTCCATCCTGTCCAGGTCCCGCTGACCAGCAGCACAGCTCTGGTGTGTCAGCCACTCCTCCCAGCAGGATGAGGAGTTGGGTCTGCAGACTTCAGGTCTACATCCATCTAACAGCTACAAGACCTGATTCCAACAGGTACCCACCTCCTTACCAGAAGGGAGGACTTGCCCAGGCCAACAGATCATTCCAGTCAATGCTGCTTAAAGTCACCATGAACTTCCACGGAGGGGCTGATAAAGCTGACTGTACACAGAATAACCAAATTTCCAACACATTCCTTTTGTGGAGCAGCTACCAGATGGACTGTGACCACCAGGTAATACTGTGAGCTACCAATAACACGTATCTTGCTCCCTACAAGTCATGGCTTTGACTCTAGTTTGTGGACACAGAGCAGCCTTCCATCAGGACACTGAACAAGTGAAAATAGTTCATAAACTGGCAAATTACTTTCAAAAAAATCTGGCTTTCTACTTTCTACCAGCAAAACATCATTAGTGAAGCTGGAAGAAATGCATCCTCAGTCAATCATTGTATGTTTTCTTATTCCTTTCTCTGTGTTGCCCAGTGGCTCTCTCCATCTCCTTAGGCATCTCTCTGCTCTTCAGATTTGCAGTCTTCTCATTTAGAGAATGATAAAGCAATTTACTTTGCAGAAGAGCTCCGGGGGCCTCCAGTATAACGTCCTGGCTCAGATCAAAGCTACTGTCCCACCCAGCGCAGCCACAGAAACTAAAGAACCAGATTTCCAGCTGCTATTAACAGGAAAATCATTGGGATTTACCAGGTCACAAATGTACATTTGGTTTCTTCCTGCAAACCAGTCTAGATTCATTTTGCCTATAGGGTGAATTTGCCTAAGACGGTGGACAAAGAAAGCTGAGAGAGGCTTACATGCACACCGGTTTTTATCTGTTCTTAGCTGAATCCACAATTTATGGCATGCATGGACCTCAAAGTTATTTTAGGGGAGGGAAAAACAACGAAAAAACCCAGCCCAAAACAACCCCCCCCTGGAACAAATAAGATCAAATTAAACCCAAACTGAAAAAAAAAGGAAAAAGAGAGAAGAAAAACCATCTTCCCAGTGACTAGCCAGGAACAGAAGCAACGGGGTCTTCCAAACAGCTGTCCTCTTCTGGACATCCTCTCCAGTGGAGCTGGGAGTCCACAGAGCAGCTTTCCAACAGTAATGATAAGAGTTTTCATCAAAATCCACTTAAACTCATTCCTGCTTGCACCTACCTGAGATGACATCAGCACTGACCTCACTCTTGGTGAGGTGCACGAGTTGCACGCTCCGTGCACGTGTAGCGAACAGATAATATTTATTGGCTATGTAAATTACTGCATCTGCTTTATTATCCAGCAGGCACTGAAGTTATCAACCAAAAGCTACAAGGCAAAGGGTAAATAAATAGGGTAAGAAAGGAGGATTCCCTTGCCTCTGGTAATCAATTCCTAGGAGAAACCAGATATAACAGACAGAAAACCCTATCAGAATGCAGCTGGGCAAGACCCTGAGGATAAGAACAGTTGGATGCCCCAGCAAAAGCCTCAGGGCAGCAGTCTCCAGGTCTGTGGTTACAAGGGGAAGACAAGCTATGGAGGGAACATCCGTAGCCTTACGAAAGTGAAAGTATCCAACACGATACTCCTGCGGGATCAAAATCCTGAAATTTAAAGAAATCAGCACAGAAAGCATCGTGGGAAACTTTCCCCACATCACAAGCAACAAGCTTCAGGTCCACCTTAACGTAGCGTCACGCTGACGTTTATTATGATCCTTGTCAGTGGTCTGTTGGGAAGCAAACTAAATAAAACCAGCCAGTCTTAGGAAAACATTCCTTTCATTTCTGCTTTTCATCACCCCACCTGAAAAAAAGCAGTGTAATGGGCTGAAGTCCTTGTGCAGCACCCAGCCCAGGCAGAAGCAGAGGAAACCAACAGTGGACACGGGCACAAAGGCAGCACAGAGTGAGTCTTCTCGCTGGTGTGACAGTGGGGTTACATTCCTTCACTTGGAGCTCTGCTCCTGTTGCCTGTGTAGGGAACGTGGCTGGAGAGAAGGAGAAGAGCAAGAAATGATCAGCTGCTTGCTGTTGTCAGCTCCATCAGCCTAAGCAGCAGACAAAACCAGAACACTCTTGTCTGCTCCTGCTTTAAAGTATCTGGGGCTCAGCTGGGGCTGGTCAGAAGCACAACACCACCAAGACTGGAGGCACTTCTTGCTTTAGCTGTTGGGAGATGATCTTCTGGCCCTTCAGCAAGGGGATAGGATTGTTGGCTAGAGAGCAAATAAACACTGAATTAAAACAACTGCTGGTTAACCGTGTGGGTGCCTCCTCCTGCTTTTCCAGGCCGGGTCAGAACACAGTGCTGTTGAAAGACCAGACAAGTAAAAGAGCTACTGGAAGCCAGTGTTGCTCCAGTCTTAAGGGTGGACCGTGCAACAGAATGCTGTAACTTCAGGAGTGAAGCCTGTAGCCTAAAACGTTTGTATGTAAAATCTGCTTAGGTTCAGTCAATGCCTCTATAGAAAGGAATAATAAGCCTTCCACTTAATAACGCTAAACAGTCACAAGAAAAGGTGTCTATCACCAGAAGCTCTGTGGGTCACAACTGCCTGGCCCTGGAAAGCAGTCAGACACCTTCAGACATGAAACACACAGCAGGGAAAATGCTCTCCCATTGTTTTTGCCCCTGCACTGCGACACCTTGTTTAACCTCACCACGGGGATTATTTTATTATAAAGTGCCCTGCAGCAAAGAAAAGGTGGCACTGTGTCACTGGTTCAGAAAGCGTTGCCTTAAGCAGGAGATCTCCAGCTGAGCCTCCTGTCAAACAGTTCTCCTTGTGCCAAAGGAAACTGTTCAGTCTGACAGCCCCTGAGTCGGTAACTCAGCATAAAAAAAATAGAATCATAGACTGGTTTGGGTGGGAAAGGACCTTCAGAGGCCATCCCATCCAACCCCCCTGCAGGGAGCAGGGCCATCTGCAGCTAGAGCAGGGTGCTCAGAGCCCCGGGCAACCTCCCCTGCAATGGTGCCAGGGATGGGGCAGCCACCACCTCTCTGGGCAGCCTGGCACAGGCTCTCCCCACCCTCAGCACCAACAATTTCTCCTGCTCTCCAGCCTGAATCTCCCTCTTGGAGTTCCAACCATCCCCCCTTCTCCTCTGCAGCCTTCTCCTCTGCAGGCTGAACCCCCCCAGCTCTCCCAGCCTGGCTCCCAGCAGAGGGGTTCCAGCCCTCCCAGCATTGCTGGGGCTCCTCTGGCCCCGCTGCCCCAGGTCCCTGTCTCTGCTGTGCTGAGCACTCCCGAGCTGCCCCAGCACTGCAGGGGGGTCTCTCTCTCTCTCTGCCCAGAGCCCTGGGAGCAGAGGGGCAGGATCCCCCCCTCCCCTGCTGCCCACGCTGCTGGGGTGCAGCCCAGGACGTGATGGGCTTCTGGGCTGGGAGTGCATGGTGCTGGCTCACGTCCAGCTTTTGATCCGCCAGCACCCCCAAATCCATCTCCCTTTTTACAATCAACATTAAGCAAGGAGATGATAATAACATTAAAAAAAAAAAAAAAAAAAAAAAAAAAAAGAAAAGCAAAGCAAAACCCAAACAAACAATCAAAAAAAACCCCCAAACCAAAACAAAGACAAAAAAAACCGCAACAACCGGAGGTGGGGGGGTTGGAGAAGAGGGGGGTAAAAAAAAAATGCTTTTTAAAGCCGGAGCCAAAATCCCGAGGGGAAGAAAAGGAGAAAGAGGAGCAGCGGGACCCCGCAGCTCCCTCCCCGCGGCTGAGGGGGGGGTGGCCCCGCTGCCCGGCTCGGCCCGGCCCGGCCTGGCTTGGCTTGGCTTGGCTTGGCTTGGCCGGCTGCCGGCTCCGCACTTCGAAAGATCTCGCAGGGCCAATGGCAGGGACCAGGCGGGCGGCGGGAGGCCCGGGATTGGCGCAGGAGCTCTGCTGATCCCGGTGGAAACCTCGCCGGGACTGAATGGAGGAGGATGGGGGAGGGAGGGGGGGTGCGGGGGAGGAGGAGGATGGGGGGGGGGGGGGGGGGGGGGCAAAGAGAAGGGAGGACATGAGAGAAGGCGAAGGGGGGGCGGCAGGGGATCAGCTGAGGTAAAGCACGCAAGAAAAGCTCTTCCCCTCCGGCACATCCCAAGGACAGGTTCCCCGCCCCTCCACCCCCCTCCTCCCCGGCTTTGGGCAAGAAGACAAAGAAGCAAGGTGGCCCCATGGGGAAAGGGGGTGAGAAAGGAGGGGAGTCGGGGGAGCCGGAGGCGCAGCTCCGCTTCTACACCTGGGATGAGATCCAGAAGCACAACCTGAGGACGGACAAGTGGCTGGTGATAGAACGAAAGGTTTATAACATCACCAAGTGGGCAAACAGACACCCGGGGGGGCACCGAGTGATCAGCCACTGCGCCGGCGAAGATGCCACGGTAAGGACCAACCCCCCCCCCCCCCCCCACCCCCCCACCAACCCCAGCTCTCACCAGCAACCTCTGACAGGTCATTGCGTTCCTGGTGGTCACTGAGAAGTGAGCCAGCTTCCTGCCTCCCTCTCCCCATCTCTCTAACACTTGCTGTGCACCCAGCGCATCTCTTCGCGCTGCTTCTAAGGAGCGAACAGGTCGGTCCAAATTGATGCCCATCCATCCCGGTGAGCCCTTGGCAGTTCGCAGCGTCTGGGAGATTGGGTTGGTAGAGATCGCTCGGCTCTGCTTAAATCCCGCTGTTTTGTCTTTTGTCTCTTGTTTGTGCCGTGCCTGGAGCTGAGAATTCATGAGCAAGGTGGTCCAGGGCTTCCCCTCTTCAGCGTGTAGCTGATGACATGCAGAGTCAAGGCAGCCAAGCACCCGAAAGGGTTAAAAGAGAGGCCAGGCTGTGTTTCAGAGCCGCTTCTGTGAGGAGGGTGAGGCTTTAAAACAAGGAGCTTTTTTAGGTTTGGTTTTTTTTTTTCCCCAGGAGAGAATTCTCTAGAGAATTTAGTTACAGGTTTCTACAGAAGAGGAAAAAAAGAAAACCATTTGCTGCAGCTACAGCAGCTCCCGCACTTCCTCACTGGGCTCAGCTACCTCTCATGTCTCAGCACCTTCAAAATAACCCCCACCCAACCAAAAATCTCGGAAAAGGGAAGAAATTGCCTCAGAGACAAGCCTGTTGTCGGTGGTTTCACCTCCTTCTTCAGCAGGGCACCTGGAGAGCCCGTTCTCTCCGCAGGGCATTAGCCCCGGGTTAATGACATTTAAACTGCCTCAGAGCTTTCCCAAAGAGATGTCAGCGGCAGGAGAGACCAAAAGACCAGGCTGTAGCGTTAACCCTTCATCTCCCGTGGCTCTTAACAGCTTAGCGAGGAGGATACCCAGTGTGCGTGGCAGAATTAACGGGCAAGAATCACTAACCTGTCCTTTCCCCTCTTGCCTGTGCTCAGGGGTTGTTTTCCATGCTTTGCCTTGAAGCACTGAGATGCCATGTGCTGTTCCTGTCCCTTTCCAATAAATCCTCGGAATAAATAGCTTTCTCCCTCAAAAAAAAAGAGATGAGCCAGGTTTTACTTTCAGCTGCTTAAACGTGGGCCTGCTGGAAGCAGAGGAATTTGACTCCCATCCCCAAGAATTTAACTCCAGTATTGCCACTAGAAACAGAAAAGCTAATGCTAATGCGTTTGTCTGGGATCCTTACAAGGGAGACTGAAACACAGGGTTGTGATTCTTCTACTGCTGGTCCTCCTCCCACCTCTCCCCCCCCCCCCAACTCCCCAGCGTACCTCGCACCCACTCAGAGCACACTCCATGGTGGCATGGTCTGGACCAAAGGTTCCTCAGCATCTTGTCCATCGAGCTTGGACCAATCCTCTAGACAGTCATGTGTATCTATTTACCACAACCTGCCCATGGACACACTCACTGAGCTCCACATCTATTCCAGGTCACGCTAAAGATACCCTGCTTGGTGATGTGCGAGCTAATTCATCTCGGGATGCTCACAAGACAGCTAACTGAGAAGCTTCCATGATACTTGTTAAGTCTGGCACACTCAGCTCATGGCAGTCAGGTTAGGAGTGCCCAAGCTAACTTATGTACCAGTTTCCCATGCGGGTACTAACAACATTCATTCATTTTAGGCCATACTTGAACATGCTGAGACAGCATCCCAGTCTGGGACAGCCTGTTCTGGTATCACATCATGCACAGATGCCTTCAGAAAATGAAGGCAAGTATATGCAAGGGCACTTGGAGTCTTTCTTTTAGAGATGTTCAAGGATGTGAAAGAACATCCTCATACTGACTGCACTAATCACTTGACATGCTCAGGTACAGTTCATACCTCAATAATACAGAGCTGGTTTTCACCAAAAGCAGCTGGAATAATTTCCCACTTCCCATAAGACACTTCAGCTTATTTGGCCAGTGGACCACAAAGTTGGGAGGTCAGGTGTAAATACCACACGGTGCTTCCCAGAGAATATCTTCTGCCTGCTGGTTTTTTATCTCCTCTGGTACAGAACTGAGGATGACTCCAAAATTCAGATAGCACCTTAATTCTGGACCTATTAGCAAAGGAGATGCATGAGATAGAGATAATTAAAAACCCCTCCTTCCATCACTGTAGCCTTCTAGCTGATGATGGCAAGAAAAAAACATCAGGAGATGTTTTTTTCTCTCTTGCTTGGAGTCCAAACTGAAAAAGCCCCTTCTCTACAGAGGCCAATGACATGCATGTGTTTTACTTCTCAGTGGAGGTAAACCCTTCCTGCTGCCTGTATTTCCTTCATGGCATAGGCTTGTGATAGCAGCAAAGTGGAAGCTAGTGTAGATTTGAGTGACAACTGTGTTTTGATGCGAGTAATGGCATTTCTGACCAGTTCCAACCTTTGCTCTTCATCCCATCCAAAGTGAAGCTGTTAAGTTCAGAGGCAGAGGAGGACTCTCCCTGGAAAAGTCATGACAGAATATTGGCAAGCATGTTCAGAAAACAGGCTACCAGCAGGGAAGCCCAAGGTAGACAAAAATACCTTCTAGGTGGTCAGGCAGAAGCTGCTGTTCTGAGTCACCTCCCCAGTTAATACCACAGAAACCAGTGAGATCTCCAGCCCAGTGATCAGGTGGTACCTGGTCAGACCTCCAAAGGCTTTTTGGTCCTCATTAGTTTAAATAATAGTGAGTCAATGTTCTTTAATGCTTCTGATGTGTGCATCTTCTCCTTCTTTCTCCTTCTTCCCCTTTTTTCAGCCCAAAATGGAAAGGAATGGGAAACTCCAAACTGTCTGCAGCACAGGGCTCTAGAAACAGCTTTGCTGGCACTATGGTTTTACCTTAATTTTGGCACCAGTAAAGTCCCACCAGTGACTAACCCAACAGAGTCAAAAAGCCCTGGTCTCACTCCTGCTGGCATCAGCTTCACAAGTGATGTCATCCTCATGAGTGGACCTGGGCATTTGGGATCCAAACTTCCCCCCGTGGTAACGAGGATCACCACATCTGAAACTGGTTTCCACAGGGGGTTAGTTTGGGTACTGGCATGAGAGCTGAGCTGAGCCTAGCTAGGAAATTCTGCTGCTTTACAGAAGAAAGGCACCTTGGTTTAATTTCTGGTATTTTGGCTTGCCTCCTGCATTAAAAAAGACTTCCCCCCCACCTCTTTCCTTACTTCTTCCTCCATAGCCCCTGGTGTTTTAATCTTTACATTAATCTTTAAATCCTTCCACAGTTTTATTCCTCTCCTGCACCTGTAGCTAGCTCCTCTCTCCTCCCAACCCCACCCCCCCCCCCCCAACCAATGCTGCATCTTTAACATCTCATATATCATTTCTTTAACTCCCAAGTTAAATGGCTCAGATCAACTTTCCCTCTCCCTCCTGCAACAAAACTTCTGTGCTCAGAGTATTCTTCTCAATCTCAACCCAAAGTCTTGGAATCAGGTGACAGTTTCTGTTGATTGTGGTGGACTTGGGGATGAAGGTTGTTGTTGGCCGGTATTTTTGAACACCAGAACTAGGGTTTTTGACCCCAGAGGGGTCAGCTGGACACAGTGAGCACTTCCCAGCTTGTCTTTTCAGTTCAGAGTCAGATTTGAGTTGGTCCCATTGTTAGGCAACGGGACAAAGGTGGAAAGGCTTAAGTGTGGTACTCCTGACTTCTCATCATTACTGGGTTGGGGTTTTTTCCTGTACCAGCCTTAGCACTTCATGGAACTACAACTTTACAGCTCTCCTAGGTGATTTTCTAGAGGTAGCTCTGGTTCTGTGCAGTAAGAAAAGGGCAAGGACAGAGTAAGAGTTTCTGATCTTGGTCAACTTCCTGCCCCTATCACTATCTTGGGGGTTAAAATTCAAGCTATACCACGCGAGAGAAGAAGTGTGCAGCAGATGCATCAAATATATGCTCCCATCAGGTGTCTGTAGGACGCAGGTAGACAAAAACATCTGGAAAGGGGGAAGAAGCACAGAAAAAGAAGAGCCAGGCAAACTTGGGATGAAGAAGACTCTACAAACAAGGCCTTGTCCTTCCGCATTAGAAGAAGTCTGGGCAATGTGCAAGAAGGATCATATTCCAGCTGGTTTTCCAGCCTTAGGAGTACATGGGGGTAGGATTTATTTCACAACTTCCATCAGCACTGAGTTTCATTCCTCAGTTAAATTCTGCTGCTGAAACTTCACAAGCTATTTATGGTTGTTACCACGTTGGAGAGACTTCAGCAAAACGGACCCAACGTTCAAGGCACGTACGGAATAGAAACTTTACAAGCAGTCTCACAAAAGATTAATGGGTCTCCCGTAGGGACGAGCAGCCTCATACCCACAGCATGGTAGAAATGACAAGAAATCTTACCACGTATATTGCTAATTATCAGCTCTTCAAGACAAACTCCTTAGCCTGATTCAGAGTAATGCATATAGTTGGTTTTTAGTGTAGGTCCCTCTTTGACTGGGGTCCCAGTCACTGCAAAGTTTGATGGCAAGCACTTGAAGCTTAAAGTTCTGGTATATGACAGATCTTGGTTCCTTTCTAAGACTTTTTATGTGGACTTGAATGGAGATAGAATTGCTTGTAGAGAGAGGTAGAGCTGTAGGATAAAGCAAAGTTTAAGGTATCATTCAATTACTCATCTTACAGAGCAAAAAGAGAAAGGCAGTGTCCAAAACGAAGAGTCACCAATTTTTTTTCTCCACCGTGCTAGTGCAAAACACCCAGTATTATTTTTTGTATGTGCATTCATCTCCAGATTCATTCGCTGCAGTCACCTCCTCTCTTGAATTACCTTCAGGCAGCAGACTTTCCACTGGTATTTATATCCTGGAGGGGATTTGCACAAATTCCTCTCAAGGAATTAACGGGATTGAAGTATTTAGCTGCTTAGAAAACAATTTCTTGAGGTGCCTTTCACCATATGTCTCCATAGCATCCCAGATCTCACCGTTCGCTTGCTCCTGGACAAACAAATTCATCAGCCTCTTGTAGAAGTCCTGCACTTGAAGAGTGAGTGCAGAGGTGGCAGCCAGCCTGACACCCCCTCTTTCACATGAAATGAGGGGACAACTGCAGACAAGGACAGTGCTGGAGGTGGATGACGACGACACGGTGAGTAGGAAGCAGCAGTTTACTCCTGGAGCTCACATGATTACTCCTGTTTCCTCTCCAGGATGCATTCCAGGCTTTCCATATCAACCCCACCTTGGTGAGAAAGTTTCTCAAGCCATTACTTATCGGAGAGCTTGCGCCAGGGGAACCTAGCCAGGACCGAGAGAAAAACGTGAGTAGTTGTTTCTGAGCTGGGGTTTATGATGGGTACGTTCCACCAATTTTTTTTCCTCTTGGGCCCAGGCTGGACTGATCCCATCCTGAAGGGAAATGGAAACAGAGACACGTGGACTGGGGAATGTGCACCAGCTCTTGTGATGGGTGTCCCTTCTGCTATTCCTTCTCTGGTGACCAAACGCTAAAGCACATCATTACTTGCTTGTTAGGGGGGAAGGAAAAGAGTGGGTTAAAAAAGTCTGAGAAGACTTCCAAACCAGTTGCTCACCCTCACCACCTCAGTAAGGCTCAACACTCTTTCACTGTTCACTCCTCAGCTTCCTTTGGCAGAAGAACTCCCAGGGAGATGTCTCTCTGAGGCTCAAAGTGCCTTATCCTGCCGAGCCCCGTACCAGCAAAGCTCTGGAGAACAGCCACGTCTGTGGCACGAGCCATAGGCACTTCTGGGTGAGGTGGACCAGCCATCCCATGATGGGGGCTGTTCTTAAGGAGCAGCAACCCAGCAAAGCACCTTTCCCACCCACTCAGCACCCAGCTCCGCGTCCCCTGAGCCGGCTCGTTCATTCATTATTCAGGCACAGTGACTGGCTCTTGCTGTGAAACTCAATCCTGCCCCGTTGTTTGTGACTGGCCATGATTACGATGTACCTGCAGCAGTCACAGGAGAGGGAGGTGATGCTGACCTGCCTGAACCCACCGCTGCTCTTCATGAATGCTCTTCATGAATTAAATAGACGGCGGCTGCTCTGATATTGGGCACTCGGCGTCGGAGCTCTGGAATTAGGTGAAGTAACAGGAGCGAGTTATCTCCTTCTCCACCTGCCTCTAATACTTGTAAAGCTCATTCAGATGAGAGTTCATCAGCTGATGGGACTCTCAGTCCGTAGTGCAACCGATTCACAGCAGCAGGCTTGAGTTACTCTCCTAGCTCGAGGTGCAGAAGGTCAGGAGGTGGGCTCAGACCAGTCAGGATGCTTATTCATAAGAAAGTGCTGTGAAAAGCTGGAATACAGGGTGAATGTGGAGGTGGGTCCTTCCTTACCTCTAGAGTAGCCAACCAATGTGAGAAGCAGCCAGGGTCCTTAGTATGGAGCTTGGCTTTCCTTCCTCAGACACATTCAGACTTACCTTCAGACTGTGTCTTGCGTGTCTATTTTGCAGTCCCAACTGGTGGAGGATTTCCGGACCCTGAGGAAGACAGCGGAGGACATGAACTTGTTCAGAGCAAATCCTTTGTTCTTTACTCTTTACTTGGGCCATATTCTTGCAATGGAAGTTTTGGCTTGGTTAATGGTTTCGTACTTCGGTACTGGCTGGATCACAACTCTCATCCTTGCCTGCATCCTTACAACTTCCCAGGTGAGTAGCCACAGAGCACACTGGCTTATGCAGATCACTCAGGAGAAGGGCCAGTGTGTGATGAACTTTTCACATTAGACTAATTAGCAGTGTCAAGAACTTTTCACGTTAGACTAATTAGCAGCGTAAAACGTTCACACCAGTGGAAAAAATCAGAATGTCCCTGCCACTGGGGTGCCTTCTGGCCACTTCTGCTCGCTGCTAATTATGACCCACACATTTTTCCCACCTCTTTGGCCTTTCCTTCCATATATTGGTGGATTTGGTAGTGTTAAGGTTATGGTTGGGCTTGATGATCTTAAGGGTCTTTTCCAACCTCAACGATCGTATGATTCTATGTTACCCTCCAGAATGAAAAGAGACCTTCACCTTCTCACTTCAGTTAACTTCCTCTGGTCCTTGCCCTCACAACTTGTCTTCCAGCTGCATTTCTTTTTGTGCTTCGCTCCGATTTCCACCAGCGGACTAACAACTCGATTTCCCTTTGTCCCAGGCCCAGGCAGGGTGGCTGCAACATGATTTTGGCCACCTCTCTGTCTTTAAGAAGTCTTCCTGGAACCACATCGTCCATAAGTTTGTCATTGGACACCTGAAGGTAAAGGACATTCTGGACCTAGGTCACTTTGACCGTGTTAAAGTAGGAAACCGAGCAGATGCACAGAGGAAGGAGAAGTTATCGCCTGTGGCACTTGGAGCTGTTGTGCAGAAGAGATAGGAGACCACAATCATAGCTGTTAGAGAACACCCAGTTCCTCACAGGCACAGACAGCAGAAGGAAACCAGTGTAAAAATAGTGGTGGACTTGGCAGTGCTGGGTTAATGGTTGGACTCGATGATCTTAAAGGTCTTTTCTGACCTAAATAATTATATGAGTCCATGATTCAGCTACTAATAGCAACTTCACACGTGGAGAGACATGGTGACATGCAACTCGAAGTATTTTTATTCCCTGGTCTTTCAATCTAGATGATGCTTAGCAAGGGGAAACCAGTCCCAGGAAACCAGCAGTCTCATAGCAACCAACAGCTTGGCTGCTTAGTGCTGCTTCAAAAGCAAGGAACAGTTGTGACCATAATCTGAGTTACACTGGTTTAGTTTATAGAAATAAATGGACACTCCTACCACGAGAGGAACTGTCCTTTCCCATGGATTAACTCCTCATTCTTCCATCTGCCCAGGGTGCCTCTGCAAACTGGTGGAACCATCGTCACTTCCAACACCACGCCAAACCCAACATATTCAAGAAAGACCCAGATGTGAACATGTTGCATATTTTTGTCCTTGGAGATACACAGCCTGTTGAGGTAAGGCAAAGTGGGTGAAACATGGAATACAATTGTCCTGAAGGGCTTCAGAGAATGCTTCTGCAAACCCAGGAGCTGGCTGGTGTTGGTGGACATGGCTTACATAGTCAAGATTTCCAGGAATGCTAAGAAGGAAATGCTTCCTTCAGGGATTTCATCTGTTTGTGTTGTCTGACAGGAGTTTGGCCATCACACCCTCCCAAACCTTGGGCTGGAGACCAAGATTGACTATGTAATTCCCAATAGGATTGACTATTCCCAATCCATTTCCTATACTGACCACAGGAGAAAGTGTTTTGGGGTAGCTTGGGAAAAGCAATGAAGGTGCGATTGGAAAGAAAGTAGAAGACAACTTCATCCTGCTGGCTTGAAATAGCAACACGAAGGGGGAAATACAGTGTTCCTCAGTACTTAAGAACATTTCACAACTGATCTTCTGTTTCCACAGAAAATATCTTCCAGTATTAGTCAGTCCAGCTGTGCCCCAGATGATCTGCACAAGGTCTTCTCCACTTTGGCATGCACTTGAGGGGATACTGGTTGCATAAGCAATACTTTCTTCCTTCTTAATTCAACCTCTCCTTCTAGAGCCCAAATATTTACTGTCTACTGTATAAAAACCTACACAAGGGACTTCAACCGTGGAGCACCCTTGGTCTTTTTCACAATGGAACAAGGATTGCTAGTTTTAAAACCAACCAACCAACCAAAACCAAACCAAACCAAACAAAGAAACACCTGCAGCAAAGCACAACACTAAGAAGTTAAAGGTTTCTCCACCAGCTTTTCTACTACTGAGAAAGTAACTCCAGGCACATGTAGGGGACATACATACTGGTATCTGGGCATCTATAGGGGATGTCTTGCACACAGTTTTCAAGAGGCAGAAGGGTTCTTTTAGGGGATTAAAATGAAATGGGGTATAAAACCCCCCCCATTAACTAGAAGATGTAAATCAGTATCATACTC
Source organism: Todiramphus chloris collaris (assembly GCA_025345505.1). Classification (NCBI taxonomy): domain Eukaryota; kingdom Metazoa; phylum Chordata; class Aves; order Coraciiformes; family Alcedinidae; genus Todiramphus; species Todiramphus chloris. The sequence goes on from JANVCC010000046.1 coordinate 16,638,173, forward strand.
TTAAATATGTAGGTACAACCCACCAGAAAAATCTCCTGCCTGATAACTGGGCTTAAAAGCAGCCTGTGGTTCTACCACTCAAATGAAAAAATAAGAGCATAAACATTTAGGCCAACTAGGAGCACTGGATCTCCTTCCTACAAAAGATCTGAAAGATTAGGCCAGCACCAGTTTATCCCAGTACTCTGTCACACTTGTATCAAACCCTTTTCCAGGTGATGCTAAGCACACAGCCCTTCAGAGCTCAGACCAGAGTGAACGATGCATCTGATTTATTGGTGCTACAAGACTTGCCTTCCCTGGGAAGTCGTTATGCTGGAAGCAAAAATGCAAGCTCACAGCCATCCAAATTCCTCACGGAGAACCTTTCATTCCTGGAGCTCAAAAAAGACACTTGTGTGTAGCTCTAGGTATTTCCCTGTGGAGATGAGGTTAGGAGACTGGGTGCTCTTGGCTCTCTCTCTTCACGGAAAAGAAATGGGCACCTGCAAAAATGTCTCACTAGTGACAGGACACTGCAGATTGAAGCGTGTCTGTGTGACTTGCCACAGTACCAGCTGGTTCTACCAGTGGTCTTTGCCAAACCACGCTGCTTTTCCTGCTGCTGGTCAAGGAAGTTTTTACAGGACCTGGCTGCTGGCAGGAGTTCATGAGGGTTGATGGCTGCAGAAGTCAAAAAGGATCAATGGTTGAGAGATTTTGCATGGAAGACTACCCAAGGGTTGTTATCTTGCACTGGCATCCCACGCAGTGACTTGGCAGAGGTCGGGCTTTGTACCTCTCACATTGGTAATGCTGGAGATGACAGCAGCTCTTAGCCCAGCCACGGGCACGGCAGAAGGTGGAGAAATGCATTAAAATGTCATCAGGCTCTCAAGTAAATAGAAATTATCTGCATATCAAGCCAGAAGGCTTTAAAAAGGGAATTTACATTTAGCACAATTATAAAGTCAGGATATTTAACCAGACCAAAAGGCTTTTTACCCAGTGGTGGCAATTTATTTATTGACTGGGGAGTTTTGACTAAAGAAATACTGCAGAAATGTCTTTGCTTACGTGTGAGTGTCATAATCCAAGCTTGAATTTCTCCTCTGTGTCCTGCAGTATGGCAAGAAGAAGCTGAAGTATCTGCCTTACAACCACCAGCACGAGTACTTCTTCCTCAGTGAGTATCTGCCCCGCACTCCTCCTCTTTCCCTGAATGCCAGTTGACCTTTCCAGACCCTACTGTGTTAATTCCTTAAGTCTAAACTCATCCTTCCCTTCCTGAGGATCACCATCCCCTGCGCAGATCCCCAGATCCTTTCAGTATAGTCTCAGTGATAGCTTTGCACATGGCCAGTGTGCTCACAGAAACGCACGTTGCCAGTCAGTGCTCTTCGATAAGTCAAGACGAATGGGTCTTGAGAAGTCATCTTGAGAAGTCAAGATGAAGCAGAGCCTCCTTTCTTCACGGAAAGGCAGCCACCAGCACCTCGCCTCTCTCAGCAGCGCTAGGCAGAGTTTTCCCTAGACCCAGTCCCAAACGGCCGGCTCGCTCACGTCACGCGCCCTCCCACCCCTCCGATGGCCAACCCATTTCCCTTTGCTTTGCAGTCTTCCCGCCTCTGCTCATCCCTGTGTATTTCCAAATCCAAATCATCTCGACCATGATCAGGCGCAGGTTCTGGGCGGTGAGTGAAACGTTCCCTCCGACTTTACGGGGTCTGCCTGGCTCCTAAAAACCCACGCCTGAGTAGAGAGGGAGGCCAGCGGGCAGGGATCGCACTTTGCTGTGTTATTTGCCCAGCAGCCCTGACATCACCAGCAGGGACACGTTGTATGAGATAGGCAAAGAGATGCCTAATGTCTTCTCTCTTCCCCTTAGGACCTAGCCTGGGCCATCAGCTACTACATGCGCTACTTCATCACATACATCCCATTCTATGGCGTTCTGGGATCCCTGTTTCTCCTCACTTTTGTCAGGTAGGAGATAAAGGGCATCCCTGCTGCTCTCCCGTCCCTCCAGTGGCAGATGAACCGAGCCCCTGCTCTGCTGTGCCCCACAGACCTTCCCTGTTGAGGTTCTCTGCTGTCCTTGACCCCACTGTGTGTTATCCTGGCTATTCCCACCGCTTCGCTTCCCTTTTATCATCTCCCAGGTCTACATCCCTGCAGCAGAGCTGGTTCTGGTGCTCAGCATCTTCCCCTGCCTGCATCTTCCCCTGCCCTCATGCTGGTCCAGCCAGGATTCTCCTTTCTTTCCGCATTCCCTGTTCTCACACGCTGTCCAATCCCAACACATTTATGCATTTTTTTCCCCACTTTGCTCAAGGCTGGACCTTTTCCAGAGTGCCTCAGGCCACCCTCTTTCCCAGCTTACTGGGAATTCCTGAGCCCTCTTGAGCGCTGTCCATGCTTCCTCTGTAAGTGATGCCCTCACCAGTTCTCCCAGTGTGGAAGACTGCATGGCCCGTACACTGACTGGTACCAAAGGATGCCATTTAGTCCCACAGTCAGAATCAGCATCAGGAAAATATCTCATCACAGTGGAAAGACATTTTAGAAAATAATTAATGTGGGGTTTTTTTTTGGAGTAAAAAGAAACAGCAAGAGATGTACAAAACCCTTCCCAATATTCGAGCTTTTGCCTCCACAAAATTTAAGGTCACTGATTGAAAAAAGAAAATGATTAACATCACTCACTTTGCTTTTTGTAGCTTCAAAACTTTGGACCTAAAGGAAAAAGGGAATTGAGTAAGTGCCAAGCCAACCTTTTTGGTCTAAACTCCAGATGAAAAACAGGACAATGCAGGTTCTAGGGAAGAGAAATGCATCACAGAAGTGATTCTCTCTGGTTTCCAGAGAAGAAGTGTAAATACTTCCATATCTCAGAGAAATACTTTCCTCCCAGGCTGTGTCTCCTGCTGCTCCCTGCAAACCCTGCTCTGTTGCCCCCCCCTGTCTCCTGAGCTGCCCTGTAAATTGTCATCCTTTCTGCCTGTTTGTTTCTGAAGGTTTCTGGAGAGTCACTGGTTTGTGTGGGTCACCCAGATGAATCACATTCCAATGGAAATTGATAGTGAGAAGCACAGAGACTGGCTTAGCTCTCAGGTAACTGGGAAGGGAAAGAATCCCCCTGACTCACCCCAAAAGGGCTTAGAAATGTACTCGGAGAACAGAGAGGCGAGAGAGAAGATGGGTATAGGGAGAGGGAGATGTCATTGACACTGATGTGGTTTCATGATGCATCTTGGAGGGGATGGGGCAAGTCTATCACCTCTGGTTACGATGTCGAGATCCCAGCTTAGCCAGCTGGGAGTGCAAGAGGATTTTAAGAAAGACCACCTCCCTGCAGAGTCGTTAATAGCAAGAGTAGCTCAGCAATATTTCCTGGGCAATAATGAACTGGGATGGGGAAAGCTGCCTTTCTGGGTCTGTGCATCCCTCCTTTTCCACCTTGGAACTGGTGGTAACCATCAACAGGAGAGGCTGCACTTGGGACTGCTCTGCACCCACCAAATGTCCACACACCTCCTCCTTGCACGGTCCCCTTTACCATGGCCCCCACCCCAGCCCAGAGGAGCTTCGTTCTGGTTTCAGGGTGAGATTTCACTGACCTTCACAGCTGCTTTCTTTCTTGCCTTCACAGATGGCAGCCACTTGCAATATCGAGCAGTCCTTTTTCAACGACTGGTTCACCGGGCACCTGAATTTTCAAATTGAGCACCAGTGAGTACGGACCCAGAACCCTTTGGTCATTACCAGGTTGTCACAACACTGGTTTTTGAGGGGAGGGAAAGTCTGCTAAGGGCACATAGAATAATGGTAGGGGGTGGAAGGGATCTCTGGAGAGCATCGAGTCCAACCCCCCCCTGCTCTAGCAGGGTCACCCAGGGCAGCCCACACAGGAGCAGATCCAGGTGGGTCTTGAAAGAATCTCTCACATGTGTGGGATGGGGCAGGATCTTTGGGGCACTACTATATGTCACTACTATATAGTCTTGGACTACTCGGGAGTCGCAGTTTGCGTCTACTACAGGCGCAGCATCTTGCTCTCTTGCTACCAAATACTTCAGCTGTCACTCACAGTTTGGAGTCGGGGATCAATCAGGAGTCAGTGGTACCTACCTACAGGTCTCAAATCCTAACCTAACTACTTGCACTCGAATATCCATTTCAGAAATTTCCTCTCCCCTGAAGCCCTTCAGTGTGGTTTAGGCTGCGAGCTGCGTGGGGCAGCATATGATGCTGGGCACCAGCATCCAGGGAAGATAAATCAAACCAGGGCCACGTGGACTGTCTGTTGCCAATGACAACAGAAAATGTAAAAGGGATGGCTTTTAGGGTAAAGCTGATTGGGTTGGAAGGCAACGTAGGAAATACCCATTGAACAGCACAGGGCAAAGAGATCCCAAATCCTTCTTTACCTGCTTCTCTGTTCCATGAGCTCCCAGAGGTGGGAAGGAGGATCACTAGGAACTAAATTCGGTAAGAAACAATGAATGCTGCCCAAAGGAAATGATCAGCCATCTCAGCAGACTGAGGCTGTCTCACTCCTGCTTCCCTCATTTGTAGAGTCCTCTCTTGCAGCAGCTGCCTTTTGTTGTTTGGCTGGAGCACAGCTTTGTTTTCAGACATAGCAGAGTGGCAGAAGAATCGACGCGTTCGTTTTTCCACGAGCCTCCTTGAAACAGAGGACTGTAAAGCATGGCTGTGTCTCTCCGTGCCTCTCCTTCCTTTGTCTGCTTGTAGAGCTCGAGGAGAAGGCATCAATAATTAGCTCCTAGGAGGAGGCAGTCTGAGGTGCCCATCCCTCGGGGTTTGCCTCTTCAGTTTTCTCAGGTTTGTTTCCTCTCTCTATTCAAGCTTGTTCCCAACAATGCCACGGCACAATTTCTGGAAGGTGAAACCTTTGGTGAAGTCATTATGTGCCAAGTATGGAGTCCAGTATGAAGAGAAGCCTCTTGGAAAAGCATTTGTAGACATTGTTGGGTAAGGTCATAGAATCACGGGAAGTTTTGGGTGGGAAGGGACCTTTGAAGGTCATCTGGTCCAACCCCCCTGCAGGGAGCAGGGCCATCTGCAGCTAGAGCAGGGTGCTCAGAGCCCCGGGCAACCTCCCCTGGGATGGTGCCAGGGATGGGGCAGCCACCACCTCTCTGGGCAGCCTGGCACAGGCTCTCCCCACCCACAGTGCAAAACCTTTCTTCCTTATATTTAGTCAAAATCTCCCTCTTTTAGTTTAGGTCCTTCTAGTATCATCTGCAGCTTGCAACTCATTGTTACAAGACCACCCTGGTAGCTTCAGGACACTACAGACCCTTCCGAAATGCCACATCCATACGTTGGAACCCGGTGTCACTAGGTTAATAATCTTAATTTCACAACCCAAGGAACACCCACAGCAGCAATGATCCAGTTCCACTGACTCAGTGGACTAACACCAGCAGATGGGAAACTGCTCCTCTGTGTTGTGGGGGAAGAAGCAACTGTCCCCCCAGGGCAGCTTCTGCCACCTGAGGAATGCTATAAAAATACAGACTAGTTGGTGTTTAAATGGGTGCTAACCTAGAATCATAGCATAGGATGGAAATGACCCTAAAGATCACCATGTCCAACCACCCACTAAACATTATCACGGCCACTAAACCATGCCCTGGTTCTCTGAACCCCTCCAGGGATGGCGATTCCACCCTCTCCCTGGGCAGAGGTTCCAAGGTCTCACCAACTTCTCAGTGAAGAAATTTTTCCTAATATCCAACCCAAAGCTCCCCTGGTGCAACTTCAGCCCATTTCCTCTCGTCCTACCTGGGAGAAGAGACCAACACCCACCTCATTACACCCTCCCTTCAGGAAGCTGTAGAGAGCAAGAAGATCTCCTCTCAGCCTCCTCTTCTCCAGACAGAACAACCCCATGCCTTTCAGTTGCTCCTCATAAGACATTTCCTCCAGACCCTTTACCAGCTTCATTGCCCTTCTCTGAACTTGCTCCAGCACTTGCTGAGCTAGTAGAGACCTGAGCTAGTAGAGACCTGAGCTAATAGAGACCTGAGCTAATTAATAGAGACCTGAGCTAATAATAGAGACCTGAGCTAATAATAGAGACCTGAGCTAATAATAGAGACCTGAGCTAATAATAGAGACCTTTTTTTTTATCATATCTTTATAATGTTCCTCTGACAGCTGATGACTCTTGCTTTCAGGAGCTGGCAGCACATCCTCAGGCTGCAAACCGAGATGAATCAAAGGGGCATGAGTCAGGTTACAGCCCGTGCTGTTGCCAGTTTGAGCCCTGCCAGCACCAAAAGGTTCTTCCCTACAGGCACAGTTGAAGCCCAGTCTAATAGTCCTTGTCAGGCAGGCTCTGGGTTAATGTTTCTGTCTCAGTTACTCCAAGAGGAATAATTCATGACAGGGAACATGAGAAAGCATTCTGCAGGCCAGGGATCTCCACTCACAAACCCTTCTAAGCCAATGCAAAGTAAAGTGGATCAGCCCCGATGTACAGAAGGGCTGAAGCCTGTTTCAAACCCTCCTTTGGTCCCCTGATCTCATCAGCACAAAGGCTTTGCAGGGCTGAGACCCAGGGTGGGGGGGATGCTCAGCATCCCACCACACAGAGCCCATCTCCCTTCACAGCTTCTCAGAAACCATCTCAGCAGTTACTTGCCCTCCCAGTAGAAGGATCATCTCCCACAGTCCATTTATAGCTACATTTCCAGTCTGCATCCTGGTTGTCAGAGGACTTTTGGGCTCAGACCAGCTCAGATCTGTCACGTAATATTTGCGGAGCTGATACAGATGGGAAATTCCCCAGGAGAATTCCTGGGGGGAAGTGGGGAAAACACCTTCAGAGCTGCAGTGTGGTGAGCCCAGGCAGTTCTGCTCTGCTCTCAGTTCAGGGCCAGAGAACAGCAGATGATACAGTGAGAGCAAGAGCTTCAGCTGAAGCCCACGGTATCTCCTGTACTGGGGGAAAGACATTTGGTGTCCAAAGGATTCATAGTCAAATTCAGTAACAGGCTTCTCTGCAGGGAAAAAATAAAATACAAAGAGAAAGAGGGGAGATTGACAGGCCAAACAAACTTCTCTTCATTTTCTTCCCACAGGTCCCTAAAGAAATCTGGAGATCTCTGGCTGGATGCTTACCTCCATAAGTGAACATGAATCTTAATGGGGAGGTGTAGGTGACTGGGAGGGATGGGGGGGGGGTGCGTGGGGTGGGGGGAAATCACACACGTGTCTTTTGCTCTCAGATTTCAGTCTATACTCACAGGCATGGTTGGAGGGGAGTTTTCTGTCTTGGCAACTGCTACTGGTGTGGGCTCAGGCAGCCTGGTCAACCCAGACAGGCTTTTCATACGTGCTTCAGAAGATGTAAAAACGAGGCCAGCGCTGCACAAAATGGGAGGTTGGGAGAGGATGGAGAGGAGGAGTGTTTAAAAAAGGGGCATTAATACCTGACCTTGACCTTCACGAGATTCAGTCAAATGCTACCCAACCCACACAAGCCCCCAGTTTACAGAGCTGTTCAGCTTCGGGGAGCGTTTGCAATCCAAGGCCACCCCAGTCAGCTTGCGCCTCTTCCCTCTTCTCCCATCCTTGCGTAGAAGAAGAGCTCAGCGCAGAGTTTCATTCCATTCCCAAGGAAATCACACCGTTGCCGCAGGGATGCCCGTTAGCCACGGGGACCATGGTTTCACCAGCAGCCTCCAGCCTGCTGCTTTGGGCTCCCTCCTTTCTCTCCTTCCTTTCTCTCTCTAATGATAGCATCACTCTAGCCAAAGCTGTCATGCTGATCCTGCACGACTAACATCTAACCATCCCTCAGCAGGCTCTGCGTAGAGCTGTGTTTTTAGGACCAGCCCCAATTTCCAGGGGTCTGTGGAAGATCTTTGGGCTTATACAGCAAGAGGTCTCCTTTAGGAGAAAGTCTGATTTTCTCTTTCATGAGCAGCGTTAACAGTTGTCAGTTAATTACATAAAAGGCCAAACTAAGTCGCACAAGCAAAGCTTGCTAATTGCAATGGAGCAATGGCACCGTTTACCCTTCTCCTGGGAACAATCAGCGACAGAAAGGAGGTCTCCCTGGAAAAGGAGGAGCTGCCAGCCATCCGACATCTCCCCCTCTCCCCTGGCTCTTTTTGGGGAGGCAGCTGAAAACAGAATTGACCGGGTTGTGCTGGTGATAGGCAACCTCTCCCCAGATAGGCAACCTTCTGGGGAACCCTCTTACAAGCTGCCTAAAACCATTTTCTGCCCCACCGAAAGCCGTTCCCAGCTTAGCAGGAGATATGGCTGAGCATCTTCCAGGTGCTTCTCTAACAGGCAACCTGATCCCAAACGAATCAAGGGCTTCAGATTCAGTTGTAGTACAACAGGAGAGACAACCCCCGTAGTGGATGACAGAGGGCCATGGTTTCAACAGCAGCCTCCAGCTCCAACAGCTCTCGCGTTGCTCCCTTGAAAACACCCAGGAGGGCTCCTCCTGTTACTAGGCAATGACCTTGCACCCCTCAATACTTCACTCAGCTCCAAAACTGGACCTTCCCAGTCAAGTCCTCGAATGCCGACACAAATCCTCGAGCCCTGCAAGATCAGTGAGGTGCTTCACCACCACAGACAGCTCCAGGATTGTGGCCAGTGACTTCCGAAAACAGATGTCTTCCCCCCTGCCCTGCACTCTTTGGAGAATGAGATGAGATGATGTCTTTGCTTGTAGGTGGGAAATTCAGAGGCAGGACTGCAACTGAAGCTAGCTAGTAATACTTAAGGTTTGTAAAGGGCTCATTCTGGTGCTCTTGCCCACCCCTAAGCTGGCAGAACGTGAATGTTGCTAGGAATGGTTCGGATGAAAAGCTGTCTTCAGGGTGTCTGAAGCTCCAACAGCCTTCGAGCAAATTCTAGAGTTGCTTTCCAATAGCACAAACAACAATGTCCTTCTGGATGCTGTAATTTCCCAGACAGGTAGTACCGCGCTAGCCTGGGATCATGGTTAAGATTAAGACTGCCTTAATACGTGCATCTCTTTCTGACTCCTTGAATGTATCTGTCTCTGCTCCAGCAAGGACGGCCACGAGCACTCAGTAGCATCAGCAGGACAATCTTTTGGATATTCAGCTGCTTCATCCCTCCAGGTCTTACTTCCAGAGCACATATTTTCTCAGTACAGCTGCCTCTTCTTCCTCAGCGCCGTCCCCTCTTCTCTCTCTTACCTTTCTTCTGGGGAAAGTGCCTTTTAACACCTAGAGAAACTGCAGAGAACTGGTAGCCTAGGTAAATAGTCCTGTTTTAGCAGCTTGGCTTCCTTTTTGCCACTGATGGGTCTACTGGGAGGACTGTTACTCTTCTGAAAAGCTGAAGTACTGCCAACACCACTGCCTAGGAGACAGTGGCAACTACTGATGATGGCCGAGAGAACTTGAGACTACCCTTTGCAAGGATCTGCAGAAAAAAAGACCAACTCTTAGGCAAATGGGCAATTTCCCCTCCCCCCAGCAGACCTTAGCACAAGATACCAAAGGGAAGAAAAGGGGAGGATGGGGACAGGAGAGATCTTGGCATTAACTCTTCCTCAGCTACTAACTTCTTTCAGACTCTTGAAATAAATTCCCTTTCCATGAAAAATGTTCAGTGGCTCAAATCCAGAAATAAAAAGCGTGCAACATTATAGTCAGAACTGATTTCTCAGTGTCATGCATTGTCCTTGCTACTGCAAGAGAAAAAGAGATCTGTTCTGCAAGGAACAGGCCACCAACCCATTGCAACTAGCTTTGGATTCTTCTTACTCGTTGTACTTAGGCATGGATAACGTTTGTGTGGAATTCACACTGTTTTGTATGTGCAAGTTCTCCATCCTTTAACTGGAGCAGCTCAAAGAGATCCCTGACAAAGTGCCCTGGAAGTCTGGAGCAATCTGCTTCCTTATCATAGAATGGTAGGGGTTGGAAGGGACCTCTGGAGAGCATCGAGTCCAACCCCCCCTGCCCCAGCAGGGTCACCCAGGGCAGCCCACACAGGAACAGAGCCAGGGGGGGCTGGAAAGGCTCCAGAGAAGGAGACTAAAGAGCACCAAAGTGTGACCAGGTTTAGGGGAGACATTCCAGAAGTTTCAGCAGAACTGCAGGCTTAGGTGGCTATCAAGTTCACGTGACTTTGCTTGGCTTTGACTCCAACCTGGGCAATCCCCAGCGATGAGCACAGATGAGCATCCCTTTGCAGGTTACAATTAGCCATCCAAATGGTCCAAACACTAAATTTTAAGGCCAGTTTTGCCCAGCTTTCCGAGGACTGGAACTAACTAGTTTCTCTGAAAATAATGAGGTGAATTCAGTTGCACTGTAACGAGACAAACACACACAAAAAAATAATCTGTAAAACATGCTGGGAGCCTGCCAGGGTTTATTTAACCCAGCTAAACCACAGCGCTGGCTACGTGAGCGCTTGGCAACGGAGAGAGGCCACGAGTTGGAAACACAGAGTTTGTTTCAGGGCAGATAATAAAACAATAGGCAGGAAAAGAGCAGCTTTGCTTCTCTTCGGCCGCTTGTTAGCGGGGACTGGAGCAGGAACTGGAGGACCAGGGTGGTCAGAGGTTGCTGGCAGAGAATGGCATTAACTGAAGCAAGAGCAGCAAAGGCAGGAGAAGGCTCTGGGCAGGAGAGAGATAAGGAGGTGTTTTGGGAGGAAAAATGTGGGAAGGGAACAAGCTGGGGAGGGATGTGTGAGAGAGTGGGAGGAAAAATACCGAGGGGTTGGAGAGGGAAGAAAAAGCCACTTGAAATCAGGTGTCCCACATTCTCCCTTTCATCACCAGTATCTGTCTGGAAAACTGCTTATGCTGGAGACTCGAGGCATAAAAAAAAGAAACAGAACTGGCAGAGCACAGGCTCAGAAGAGATGGCAAAGGTTGGCAACGTCACTGGGCATCTCCCGGTGAGCTGGATCTTGCTCTGAGCTCACCCTCCCCCAGCTCTGGGAGCAGGGATGGTCCCGGGGTGTACACACAGAGCCTTTTTCAAAGCACGTGCTTCTCCAGCAGCCTGGCTGAAGTAGGTTAAAGCTGTAGCCCAGACAAAAAACGAGCTCTGCTGAAGGCCGTGAGGCTGTGCCAGCTCTGTGAGCTAACGTGAAATCCAGCCCCCACATTTCCAGGCTGAGGCACAGTGGGGAATTAAGGGATTTGCACTGAGATTTTTTTTTTCCTTTAAGCATGGATTTGAGGAGTCTAAGATTCCAGCTGCTTACTGAAACCCGGGCTGGGGATGCTCAGAGCACCAGCAGAGCCTCACCAGGACCTACATCCAGCCATCACCACTCCTTGCTACAGGGGCTGATCACACTGGCTGGATTTTAGGTCTTTATTAGGGCAAAGACATCCTTTTCTATCCGTAACAAGGTGCCACGTCCTAGCCATGGCATCTTCTAGTAGCTGCTTTCCTAAGAAAGCTTTCCTGACAAAGCCCTAACATTTTGAATGTTTTCTAGTTGTTAAACCATCGAAACCACATTCCTTGCAGGACAGCTCCTGATTATTTCATTCTCAAAACCAAAAAGAAGCTATAAAAGAACATTTTTTTTTCCCCTTGTGTATTCAATAAAATCATAACTATTTGTCAACCATAAACACTCTTAATGTGGGTTGGGTTTTTTTTCCCCCAGTTGCATCCAGAGTCACTGCAATGCTCAAAGAACCTCTTTCCCCTTGGAGCACCTTCTGCCATACAAACCCAGGGAGATAATTAAGCCAGCTAGGACATTTCTAGGGCATGAGCATCACCATCCAGGTCTGCCTCTGAGAGATTATCTATAAGCATATATTATCTATAAGAATATATTATATATAACAATATATATTCAAGTTCAGAAGTCTTAAAGGGTAAGGATAGGATTTGGCATAAAAGGTGCTTCAAGTCTGAGTATCAGTTTGAGTCTTTTAAGTGCTGCTCTTATCAGTTCAGCATCAGAGCCCAGACCAAGAGCCATGAGGACACCGTGGAAGAAGCTCTAGAAAAGGATTTAGGATCAGATTTGCTGATTATGGCTCCCCTTGTTTTTCCTAATTATGGTTTGGGGTTTTTTTTTAACAGAGGAGCTGTTAGTTACTGACTGTGGAAAGTCCTTTTTTCACTTTACAGGGTTGAAGTTAGCGGCATTACTTTTACAGCACAGATTTTTATAGCAGAGTTAGATTTCTTTATCAGCCTTCACACAGCCCAGGAACACTGGTGCTGCTTCTCCTCATCTTGGGAACAAGCAGGAAAAGAGATCTTCCTGTAAAAAGATTTGCCTGAGCAATCAAACTCAGCCTCCTGGCCACTCAGGGGGGCAACCGAGAACAAAACTGATGTGAGAAGTTCCATAGAAACTTCCTACAACTTATCTAAAACTCCAATTTTTGCCCATTCGTGGCTCATCCAGAGGTTTGGTGAGCAGTTTGCAGCAGCTTTTCTACCCGACAACCTGAGTCAACGCTTCAGGGGGCTGGAAGTCAACACCATCAGTGCACTTTAGGTCAGCCCACGGGCTTTAACAGAACTGGGAACCTGTTCATTCTTAGAGATACACCCGTTTGAACCTTATCACCAGATAAAGGAGCACCCGACGATGGACAGAGGCTGAGTAGGAAGCACATAGGCTGCCCCAGATCAGGCGACAAAAGGATATTCGGGGAAAGCCAGGCTGTGGTTATCTTGTTACCTTAAATCAACACTAGAGTTTTCCAGAGTACACATTAATTGCTTCATAGGTCAACTCATTCTGCAGAGAAAGAACTCTATGAGGCCATAGAACTCAGAAGAGAAAATGACCCTACCTTGCCCTGTTATTATGACTTTTATTTGATCCTAGAATAAACACATTCTCCTAATACAAACACGGGGAGCTCTTCCACAAATATAAACTGTTTCAAATTGATATCTCACCTGGATTGAACCTTTGGGAGAGCACAACCATTCCCAGAACCTCTGAGCATCCCAAGCCAATGTGGCCTGAACGTCTGAACTTCCCAGCCCAATGTGGTCTGAACCTCTGAGCTTCCCAATAAAGCGTGGCTCAAACCTCTGAGCATCCCAACCCAACGTGCTCTGAATCTCTGAGCATCCCAATGCAATGTGGCTTGAAAGAGGACTATCAGGACCCTGTCCTGAGTTCTCAGACTGGATTAAGGTGCCTATACATCTCCCAGCCATGCTACAAGCCTTTCTGCTCTTACACAGGGCTTGCAGCTCTGCTGAGAATCCAAGAGGCATTAGTTGGGATGCCCTAAGCTAGCCAGTTTTCCAAGTTCTATCTTCTACAAGCTTAGGCTCAGCTTATCCAAAGCTCAGCTCATCCCTCAGGAATTTGGGAACCATACTGTCCGTGTGAGCCCAGTATTACAAGTGCTTGGGTTGTCTTTTTTCTTTTCCTTTTAATTTATCTGACTTGAAGCCTCAACAAATTGAGACAGAGACAACTTTCCACAGTTGGAATAAAGCCTTTTCAATTCCCTCCCTCGAAATCAGCACATGGATAGTAAGGAATCTAAGGCATGAAATCAACATCAAGCACACCTAATATTGTTACGTTAAACACACACCAGGCATCAAGCTCATCAGTTCTAATTGTATTTAAAGAGCTAAAGATCAGAGATTTAGGACTGGGCAAGATGTAGAAAGAAGCCTTCAGCCACGAGCAACGTTGCTTTAAAAAAGGAAATAAATCTGCTTTACTTCCTCTGCAACAGTCCAGCTCCAGACGCCTCGTTTCACAACATACCTCGCACGCCACGTCGACGCAACAAGAAACACACCCGTGGTGCTCCTGTAGTTTTTACCTGGGTAGAGCAAGAAGGTTGAAGGTTGGTTGTCTCAGTCCCTGCCTTGCAGCAGGTTTCTCAAATTCTGTTCAGAAAAAGGCAGTGATGAGATCAGCCTCTGAAGAAAGTGAAGTTTTTAGTTGTGCAGTGGTTATATCATATTATCATGTATTTTATTAGCTGGTTTTAAAATAAAAAAATTAATATATATATATATAAAACTGCCTGAAGTCCTCAGATATCACATAGAAAAATGCCCATGGTGTGTCCTACTTATACTGTTCTTCTCTCCTCGCTCTCTGCAGGTTTGACAGCAGAGGGTATGGGAGAAGTTTCAAGCCTTTAGTAAGGCAAGTATTTCATTCACATTTCCAGACAGAACCATCACTTGGTTGAAAACCACGTTATAAATAGTGTCAAGGGAATACTACAAAATCCCAGAACTCAGGAGCCAGGCAGGAGGTGAATCATTCCCCCAAGGCAAGGGGGTAATGCTGTCCTGGGACAGGTCTAGTTAACATGACAGCATGGTGCACAACACTCCCAGCATCCCAGCAATGTCACCGTTCCAGCATTCCAAGGTCTGAATCAAGCTGTTGTTCCTCTTCTCCAGGAAGACATTGAGATCCTCGATGATCCCCAGATGTCAGTTGTTTAGAAATCCAAAATCACTTTCAGCTCAAAGCGTGTGTTTTGAGAAGCAGCACAATCCCCAGGCACGGCAGGAACCTGGTGATTCAGCTGGAGGGAGTCACCATCTGAGCCAGGAGCTCAGCCAGGAAGGGCAGGCAAGACACAGGAGGAAGAGTTTGCAGAATTCTGACTAGATCATTAACAGAGGAGAGGAACCTTTTAGCAGGGCTTGTTGGGACAGGCCAAGGGGTGATGGTTTGAAACTCCAAGAGGGAGATTCAGGCTGGAGAGCAGGAGAAATTGTTGGTGCTGAGGGTGGGGAGAGCCTGTGCCAGGCTGCCCAGAGAGGTGGTGGCTGCCCCATCCCTGGCACCATCCCAGGGGAGGTTGCCCGGGGCTCTGAGCACCCTGCTCTAGCTGCAGATGGCCCTGCTCCCTGCAGGGGGGTTGGATGGGATGGCCTTGGAAGGTCCCTTCCCACCCAAACCAGTCTCAGACCCTATGAAAGCAGTCAACCAGAAGGATCCTCACACCGAAGCACCGCCCTTGCCCGAAGCTTCATTCAGTTAGCCAATTATGCAATTTGTTGGCCAGGTGCTGAATTTGCATATGATGATGAGAAGATTAACCACAGGAACTGGTTGTGATTGAACCCATCCTTGCTGCAGAGGGTGGGGCTGGTCTACTTACCCCATCCATTCCAGTCAACCGTCGTGCACTCAGATCTGCAGCTCCTCTGCTGCATTAGAGCAATAACCCATTTTATATAAAGCACAGAGACCACACTGCACTTTTTCTGGGATATTTTTCCCTTCCTCTCATAATGACCAGCACAAAGCCAGAGCCCACGTGCACAGGGCTAATGGCACAGAATCCCTGAGAGTCTCTGGGTCCAGCCCAAATCAATCTACTTCACTGGGAGTCTTCCTGGGTTTCACATCAGTCCCTGATGGTTCCTTCTGCCTGGTCCTATAAGCAGCTCCAGATCAATCACCAGATGAAGTTACCACCCTTTGCAAGATCTTCGGGCCATACTCATGACCCCAAATGGACCCAAGCAGCAAAGAGAAGAGCAGCTTGTGACAGTACCACTGACAACAGCTGAATTGCTTCTGGGATCTCAAAACTCAGTCGGATAAGACACCGACTGGCCTGATCCAGCTCACACATAGCCCAGCTACAAGCAGGGACTAAGTTACCTCCAGAGTTTTCTTCCCTCTGTGTAAAGATCCCGTGATATTGGCACTGCCTGGGAAATGAAAGAACCATCTGCTGCACAGGAGGTAAAATCTATCCCATCACTCAGTCATGGACCCAGCAGCATCAGCCCAAGGCAAAACATTTAGAGGACCGTGAGCCTCCCAAACCTTCACAGAGTCGCTGAGGATTTTCAAGAGCTTGTGCCTGAATTAATTGCCAGACCACGAGTCCCTTTGCAAACCAGGAGGGAAGTATCACATGGTTTAGTGGTGACCTGGCAGTGCTGGGTTAATGGTTGGACTTGATAATCTTGAAGGTCTCTTTCAACCAGGAGGATTCTATGATTCTGTAAACCCATGGATATGCAATGGTCTGCTCAGAAGAACGGGGGCTGGAGACAACCTAAACAGGTGGTTAAACATAAGGTCACCAAAGGCAATGGAACAAGTCACATCTTCCAGCCCCAGCTGCACTTTTGATGCAGGAAAGAGCAAAGGTGTCTTTCAGTCACGAGTGACGTACATGTCCGTTGGCACGAGGGATCTTAACTTGACTCTGAGATGATTAACGGAGCAGAATTAGCACAATGAGCCAAGGGAATTAAGGGCAAGGAGCTATCCTTGAGCCAGTATCATGCCTGCATCTGCTGGGGGAAAACCTGCAGCCACAGAACTCAAGTGGCAGCGTAAATACAAAACATTAACGAAGTCTCTGGCATTGCTCATTGAGTTAAACAGCTCATGAGGTTCTACGTGTCCACACCAAAAGCTCTCCAAGTAGCACGCCAGTGAGTGATGGAGCTTTCTAGGGACCATCTACAATCTCTCTTCCAGCTTCCTTGTCACAGCTCCCCTCTCTGAGACGGTCCCGTGGGGAGCTGGTTTGGGGTTGGCTACTATTCCTGCACAAAGTGCTGTGAACTCCTTTTCCACCACTGAAGTTGCTTGTAAGTAACTGGGCACGTACCAGTGACTCAACTTTTCCTGCTCTGCTAAGCCAGTCTGAGATCTTCTCCTACAAGGGGAATCATTTGAAGGTCAACCTGGCCCAAAGAAAGCCAAGAATTACCATTTCCTTCCCAGACTTTCCCTGCTGTCTCTCTGCTCCATCACACCAGGCAGCGTTCTCACGTCTCCTGAGCCAAGGCATCGCTGTCGGTGCAGATTTGCCCTCGCACCCAGCCCACAACTAGACCTGGATTCATTTTTCTCTACATTCCATCCTGATCCACCCCAAAAGGAGCTCTTTCACGTTCTTCTTCAGGTTGTGCACTGCAGACCTGCCACCTGACCAGTGAAACCAGACTGAGCTGTGACTCCCTCCCACCACGTCCAGTCACACCCATGACCCAGCACGAGTTCTCCTCCAAGGGTCTGTGCTACTCAGTCTTGCTTCTTCATCTCCTTCCACGTTCTCTCAGCCCTTCTGGAAGGGATCTCACTGTCCACTCGACGTCACCACAAAGTAGGTAACGTCACGCTGTAGCCTTCTGCTTGACCTGGCCCCAGTCAACAGGCACGTGACTGTAGCATTGGTCATCAAGTTCTGCCCCAGGACAGTGGTGGAGTCCCCATGATCCCTGGAGGGGTTTCCAAGCCCCCCGTGGAGATGTGGTGCTGAGGGACAGGGGGCAGTGGTGCCCTGGCAGTGCTGGACCCCATGAGCTTCAAGGACCTTTCCAACTTAAATAGTTCTATTTCACTGCTGAACAAAAAAAAAGAATCATTAGAAGACATCTTGCTGTGCAACTTCTCTCTTGCCAACAGGAATTACCCCACTGGGGGCCTGTCCTGGCTCCTGACAATCCTGCGGATGTTATATAAACCAGCACAAAGTCCACCTGCCCCGAGAGGCTGATTAAAGTCAACCTTCCAGTTTAGTCCAATAACCCTTGCACAAACATGGAAATATTGACACGGCAAACACCAAACTTGACCTCTTGGCTTCCAGCACCGGCAGCACCCCAAGGATTGTTCCTACAAGGAACGTATTGCTTTGGCAGACCCCACCAACTGCAATGAGCACACTTAAGAGCTGTGCCAGGATGTTGACTTCTGCTTGGTAAGGCCACGCTTCCCGAATGTCCAAAACGACTGGAATTTCCCTAGGGCTGCCCCTCCTGCACCGTACCCCTCGCTGCTTGGATCGATTCGCCACGAAGGAATGTTCCTTGTCATCGTGAAAGCTTTGAAACGGCCGACTCGTTTGAAGCCATCTGCTTACCTTCTCCTTTCTCCTTCACTGCACTTGAAGCAAACAAACAAATCTTTCAGTCGCTGGTTCCTGGAAGCCTACGTCTCTGTGCACGTGTGGGGACAGCCTGACCGACTGTGCAAAGACAGCCAGCCCGGTGCAAACCTTGAGTAACCTTGAAGGTAAAGGACAAGACCAGCAGAACCAGGGAATTTCGGTGAGCAACCAAATCTCTAGGTCCCTTACTCTGGTTCCTCTCTTCTTGCCATTCCAAGTCTCCTGGATTCTGCACTGAAACTTGTATTAACTTCAAAGTACCTGGAAGCACCTCATTGTGCACAACACTGACCTCCCTCAGAGGTGTGAAACATCACTCTTCTCTTCCAAACACAAGTTCCTTTGCAGTCCAGGGTAAGATGTCTCATTCTGGACCTGCAGACCCTTATCCCTCCTGGCCATGAGCCCCACATCCAGGTATATCAAGCACACATACCCCACACTACCCTTACCACTCCTAGTGCTGTAGATAGAAGCCATCCGAGGTGCTGAACCCCAAATATCCACCTCATGCTGGAAACTAAGCACCTCCCAGTTTGTCAGCTGGGGAAAGCAGAGCTCCAGCAGAGGTGGCTGAACTGGTACCGCCCAGCACAACCTACACGGGAACTGGTGCAGAGGAGAAAACCACAAGAAGATCTCCGGTGGCTTTTTACTGGAGCTACCAGGCTATTTGTGTTTTGGTGCCACATCAAAACGCCTCCCAGTTTGGTTATTGAGAACAATTAACAAATGTCAGAGGCTGCTGCTGCTGCTGAAGATGCTGGTGGCACAACGGGTGCCCTATCAAGCTATGCATCCCTTTGTCCTGGTGCATCTCCATATCTACTACCATATCACTACCACAAAATGTTGGTACTCAAGTTGGCCAAGCCTCTCTACGTGAATTGTCACGGGGATGACTGGGGATAACCTTCCTTCACAGCACAACCTTTTCTGGTCCTACAGTTACTAGGGCATCTCCAGGGCAAACAGGCAGTCAGCTCCCCCTTGTCCTCTCCCTCACGAGCTCCAAGAAGAGATCAAGGTCACACATCCAAGCTTTTCTACTTGGAGAAGGCAAGGGGGAGGACAGCACAAGGGGGGATTTATGGGCACAGAACTCCAGATGTGACATAAAACCTCCTTCATGCTTTATGGCAGGGAGAAAGGAATTAGGAGGGAAAGAGGAAGGAAAACAGAATCCTCCCTGATTGTTCTGCTCATTGTCCTTCAACCAAGCCAAACACATCTACAAAGGCAGGTTAACTGAACTACCACCCCTTTGAAGCTCTTTTTTTGGCCCAAGACAGGCTCGTGGGGCAGGAGAAATACCATTTATACAGCAGCATGTTCAGGAGGACCCAGAGCCTCTATTCAAAGGACAGGGAAGGGGTCTAGCAACTGGGCCATGGTTTATTTGAGAAGGAAACAAAAGGAAAGCTCTGGTGGAAGAGGCTGGCAGGAGATAAGGGACAGGGCTGGTGTCTTCTCAGACCCTAGAAGCTTAGGAGTCAACGTCAGGGTTCATCTGCCAGCCCCAGGAAAGCTTCCAAACAGCAATCCCTGCTGCCTAGTGAGGACATTGCACCCGAAGAGCCAGACACAGCAAAGCATTCACTCTCTCCCCCCTGCCCATCCTCAGTGCTTAGCAATGTTCCTCAGGCTTAACCGAGGAGAATCCCTGAAAGAAATCCAAATCCTCCCTTTCCTTTCCACATCACAGGCTCTCCGGCTGCCTAAGGAGAACAACAGCCATCTAACACCAGTTCCCATCACGACCGGCGGAGGAAGGCTGTAGGGAGAGCCCTGAGAAGAGGCTGCAGAGGACACGCCAGAAGGTGTGATGCCTTCAGAGGCAGGACCCTGGAGATGCTCCATGCTGGCAGGGTGGCCAGCCCCTACCTGGTCTCTCTGTGCCCTCTCGTGGCTGCCTGTCCCTACTGCACAAGGTAGCACCAAACCTCTGGAGGTAAAGAGGAGACTCAGATGCTCCTCCTCACAAAGCACAAAGATTCTTGTATTATTTTCCAATACACTCCGTAGGGGTCCAGGGGATTTGTTCTGGCTCTGCTGGTAGCTCTCCTCCACTCACAGTCCTGCCCAACGCCAGCACTGCCAGTGATGGCACCGGTGGGACAGAGACACCACCAGCTCTGTTCCTCTGTTGCTATCACCAGCTGGTTTCTTTCTCCATGCCCAAATGACTTATCCTGTTAAATCATAGAATCCCAGGCTGGTTTGGGTGGGAAGGGACCTTCCAAGGCCACCCCATCCAACCCCCCTGCAGGGAGCAGGGCCATCTGCAGCTAGAGCAGGGTGCTCAGAGCCCCGGGCAACCTCCCCTGGGATGGTGCCAGGGATGGGGCAGCCACCACCTCTCTGGGCAGCCTGGCACAGGCTCTCCCCACCCACAGTGTAAAAACCAAGTGAAGTCCCTGGTGCTGTTACAGCTCCTGTGGCTCCTGCCCCTGCATCCAAAGCCCCAGCTCCAGAGAAGAGAAACATTCACTGTACACAACAAAGGGCCCACTGGTAAGGGCACCTTTTGAAGGTTTCCCATCACAGTTCCACCTGCTGTTTAGGAAAAGCAGGAAACGGCTCAGCCCTGGGAGGAAAGAGGAAGGAAGATCCTTGAATTACCCAGCCTCTGGCCAACCAGCACATACCAACGCAACGCTTCCAGCCAGCAAACCGAAGCGGACCACAGCTCAGAGCCTTGCTCAGCATGAGCCACACAGACCTGCCTCATCCCAAGACTTACCAGTGGAAAAAAACTCCTGCTTGTTCCCAAAACCACTGTCACTTAGTCCCCTGGTGAAGGTGGGGAACAGCCAGCAACAAGAGGGGGGTCTGAATGTCACCAAGGTGACACTGGCACAGGTTGCCCAGAAAGGAGGTGGAAGCCTCATCCTTGGAACTGTTGAAGCCCAGGCTGGCTGGGGCTGTGAGCAACCTGCTCTAGTGGGAGGGGTCCCTGCCCATGGCAGGGGGGTTGGGACGGGATGAGCTTTAAGGTCCCTTCCAACCCTGACAGTTCTATGAAGAAAAAGCATTAACCCCCCCAGTCCCCTGGAGCACACAGGAGCAGCAGAGATCACACCACCCCCCAAACTGGATTCTTCTCTTCGTGCACGCGCCCCAACCGACCCTAGAACTGCAACCAGACCCTTGAAGAGGTTAATAGCAAATGTTTATTTTCCTTTATTGAAGAGCAGGGTGCAACCACCCCGCTGTTAACGGAGTGACTTCATATGCACCGTCCATTTGCTCTCTCTTTAAAATGGAAGACCACCTCGCATGATGCATTTCTCCAGTTCCTTTACATCTCAAAGTGCTTTACAAAGTGACACTGGGGTGAAGAAGAAAAAATCCCACAAACCAAATCGTCTCCTACACAGAGAGATCACCTCATTCCCAAGGCAGCCGCGCCAGTCGTGCAACGTAGCAGCTAATGGCACAGGATGACACGTAGAGATCAAAAAGGTCAGGGGAACAGACACAAGGAGAAGCTGCCAAGGGTAGAATTCATCTTGAACGATGAAATCTGCAGCTGGAGAAAAGACATTTTCATTTCCTCCTCTTGAGAAGCTGATGTCAAATTGGCAGAAATCTGCAGATGCCACCACAAAAGATGCAGGTTCAGCACTAGCTCAAGACCCAGCAAGACTCTTACCCTGAGAAGGATTTTCCAGGCTTTTACTCCATGGTTGAAACCTATTCCTTGGCACTCCTCTAGCCAGGGGTGAGCAGCATGAGTCAGGGTGCTCATCTGTGGGAAGCAAGAGCCAAACTGGGGTGTTAACAACTTGGACTTGCAGGTCAGCCCTTCCTGAGCTGAGAGAGGTGGATTCAAAGCTAGTCTGTATCATCAGGAACATGTTCTCCCAGCTCTTTCCTCTAGCTGCTCACCACTGGCACACGCACCACCATATACCAGTATAGCTACATGGAAAGGAGTCCCCTGAGGAGCAAACTCAGCAGCATACTGGGAGTGTGCTCAGTGCCAGGACAGCTTGTGCTCATGGACGTCTTCCACAGAAGGTTCTCAGCTCTGCTGTTAAGTTGTCCTTGTATTAAGTCTCACCAAAAAAAACCCCAAAACCTTCTGTCTTCCCTGTCTATTCCTCCCTTCCCTGGACAAAACCACAGCAGCCCAGTTAAATTTCTTTCCCTGAGGATAGTTGGTTCCTAATGTAGCATCTCCCAGGAAAGGACAAAACTTAATGGAGCTGAGGAGGGTGGCCTGGTCCTGGGCACCAAGCTGCTAAGACTGGAGTGAAGATGATGGCAGAGGGACAAGGTAATGTGCCAGTCAAGAGTGCAGAAATGCCACGTGAGATGGAACCTCCAGGGTGGGTGGTGGCTGAGCTAATTCCACAGTCACTGCAAAAAAAAAAAGGCTAAATTGGCTACAAAACACTGTCATGGGATTTACACAGCTCTGTTCACACAAGCCCAGGTCAGAGCTCAAGCTTTAGCAGGTCTCTGCTTTCCAACAGCTTTAGAACATCCTTCCCAGCACATTCAGAGACATACAGGAACTGCAGCCACATCCCTCACGTGTGCACACAAAGATGCCTCAAACCTCCTCACTGGGGATGGCAGCCCAGGAGAAGCTGGTTTTCCCCGTGGACAGGCATCTCTAGGTCTGCTGTGACACTGGGAGGAGATCTCATCACCTCAAGACTGCCCAGCCTGAGCCTGCTCCTTCTGGAGATGAAGAACCCAGTAGAACCCAGCCTGGGACCATGGTTTCTATCTAAAGAGTGGGGACAGAGCTGCCCAGAGCTACTCTGAGAGCAAGAACAGCTCAAGGGCATCAGTCTGGGGCTGAGGTTTGTACCCGAGAGCACCACGAGGAACTTCTGCACCATGGATTATCACAGGGGCACCACCACCACCCGTCGTGCTCCACGTCTACCCGTGACAACCTCAGCAGGTTCTCTAGCCCAGGAGAAACCACCAACAGCAGCCAAGCTGCGAGTGGTGGAGTTTCCCTAGGTGCAGAGCTCCAGGTTCTGCTCCAGCTGCTCCCCCAGCTCGGCTTACCCAGCATCAACTCCCGAGCTGAAAACGGGAACAAATCCCTCTTTGTGACTCAGCTGGCAGAAAGCTTCTCTCTTGCAGGCTCCTTGAAAAGGAGCAAGGAAGTCGTTGGACGCGGGCTGCCCGGGGCTCTCCAGAAGACAACTGTGTGCTGCTGGCATCTGCTGGGCCCCTTGGGGAGTAAGGGGTCAGCAGAACCTAGACGTGCTGCTGGGCACAGCACCCTCCACCCCAAAGAGTGAGTGGGACAGATGGATGGACAGCCAGCGTCCATCCTGAAAGACTTGCTTACAAAGAGATGGTCCAGGACTCCTGCCTCGCACAGGGCTGGCCTCAAACTATACCAAAGCAGACTGCATATATATATAAAAGAAGTTTAAAACCCATGGCTATAAACTGCATAGAGGAGACTCCCCAGAGGACAGTCTGTAGACAGCCACCCCAGAGCAGCCAGGGCCAGCCCAGCTCTCCAGGGGCAGCTCGGCAGCTGGATTCCAGTCACCGTTGGAGAAGTGGGACAGCTGAAGGTGGAACTTGTGCTTCTTGCTCCTTGGTCAGCTTCAAGCAGAGGGAGGGTGGGGAGGGAGCGAGGCCCACTGCAGGAGAGTCTGTCTGGCAGACCACATGTGACAAGCTGTTCATACAGGAGCAGTTTCCTTCTGTGCTGGGGCCTCTGCTTACATCTCACTGGGATAAAACCCAAGTTTGGCCAGAGACATCTCCCTCCGGAGCCGCATGATCTCCCAGAACATCAGCTCCACTGCAAAGCAAAAACAGGGTTGGGAAAGAGAAAAATACAAACAGAAACCAAGCAAAACATCCTGCTGGACACTACCTCATGGGATGCTGTGCTCTCAGTGCAGCCCACCAGGCTCGTCCCCAAAGAGAGGAGAAGAAACCTGCTGGAAGGCCCAGCAGGACAAGCCCATCAGGTCACCCCTTACCAGCTCCACCCCAAGGCAAAGGTCCCAACAAGCTGATGAGCAAGGAATGGGTGCATCTATTCCTCCTGCTCGTGCCTCTCAACTCTTCCTCAAAGACAACAAGAGTTTGGGGTACCCCAAGCTGGCCCCATTCCCATCAAGCTGAACAGGGCTTCTTAATTCCTCCCAATAGCCCACAGAAGACAGATGCCACCACAGCCAACTATCCCCTCTTACCATCCTGCCTCACCAAGCCCTGCTGGATATAGCGGATGTAGGTGAAGAAGTTGCACACAGCAGTGATCTGGGGGAGAGAGGGGGGGAAAAAAAAAAAAGGAGAGTCAGCTATGGAACTGCTTGGCTCCTCAGGAGACTTGCACAGCACCCAGCAGGAGAGCACCTAAGAAGTAACAGTACCACACACTGCCAGATGGAGAGCGATTGGAAGAAAGCTGGTCATAAAGATAAAATTAAATTAAAAAAATTTAAAATAATAATAAAAAAAATCTAGGCATCTGAAGTCCATCAGAAAATAGACCAGCATCCTGGCTGGATCAGCACTGGGGTGGGACAAGGGCAGGGATCGTCCCCGTGCAGTGGGGAGGCCGCCCCTGGAATCCTGGGGTCAGTTCTGGGCCCCTCACTCCCAGCAGGACCTTGAGGGGCTGGAGCGTGGCCAGAGAAGGGCAACGGAGCTGGGGAAGGGGCTGGAGCAGGAGTGTGGGGAGGAGCGGCTGAGGGAGCTGGGCTGGGTGAGCCTGGAGCAAAGGAGGCTCAGGGGAGACCTTCTGGCTCTGACAGCTCCCTGAAATTCAGGAGCTTGGAGCCAGGGGGGTCGGGCTCTGCTCCCAAGGAACAAGCGCCAGGACAAGAGGAACCGGCCTCAAGTTGCCCCCGGGCAGGTTGAGGTTGGAGCTGAGGGACAATTTCTTGCAGCCCCTGGAGGGTTGTCCAGGGCTGTGCCAGGCTGCCCAGGGCAGGGGGGGAGTCCCCGTGACCCCTGGAGGGGTTTCCAAGCCCCCCGTGGAGCTGTGGTGCTGAGGGACAGGGGGCAGTGGTGCCCTGGCAGTGCTGGGGCAACGCTTGGACTTGATGATCTTTAAAGGTCTCTCCCAACCAAAGCCATTCTGTATTACACTACCCATGAGACACACGGGAAGCACTCCAGTCTGCTGGAGATTTGAGACATAAGTGATCACTACTTAATGTGGCAGCAAAGTCCATCATCTCCCTGCAAGGAGCCCTGTTCTTCAACTGGAACAAAACCTCTGGAGCTGAAGGTTTGCACAGACAGCGTCTGCAGGGAGGGAACCGAGTTCAGGATACATCAGAGTTACTTTGGTGAAAGCCACCAAAAAAAACCCCAGCCAACTCAAGTCCACGCACAAACCCACTCTTTTGTTTGGCTCAGGAACAGTCACATGCTGCAGGATCAGCTCTTCTGACACGCAGCTCAGGAAAGACTAAACTTCTGAATCTGAGCCCCACCAGCAACATTAACAAATCATTCACCTTCTCCCTTCCCTCCAAAGAAAGGGCAGCTTGTTCTCATAACCATTAGAGTCACTGATCTGTACTGGAAGAGTAACCAGAGCCAGCATTTAAAGAGCAGAAAATTACTGTGTTTTACAAAGGAGAATTAAAAAAAAAAAGAATAAAAAATTAATAATAAAGCAAAACAATCAAAGCCCTGTCTTGAATCAAGCCGTGGAAAGTGAACACAGGTTGTCTGAAGGAACAGAAGGCAGAGCACCAGAGCATCACCCAGGGCTGGAGACCTGCACCCCAAGTCCCCAGCC